>CM065637.1:9737923-10337923 GCA_033220585.1 Dipteronia sinensis | reverse complement strand
GTCAAACGACTTCGACCTCAAATGGAGGTCAATTTCGACCTCTATTGGAGGTCCAACAAACAGAGATTCAATGAAGGTCCAACGAAGGAGATAAAGTAGAGCCAAAAAAAAAATTAAAAAGATAAAATCAAAACTGTGAGGGTATTTTTGTCTGTTCATCATAATATGTGTTATTTAAACTCTAATTATTAAAGAAATTGTGTTATTGGCACACCCACCACTGAACTATTTATAAACCACTTTTTAAATTATTTAGTATTTTTTTCATTATCAAATTATTTAAAGAGACATACAAATTTTATTAAAATAAATCTTGTACAAAAGTAAAACTAATAAAACTCAACTTTCCTTATTTCAAAACTCTAATGACACATATTATTTCAAATCGCAGAATGTTTATTATTTTTGTTTATATTTTCGTTCAGATATCGATCTCATATTTTCCATATTTAGTATTTATAAATTCTATTATTTCGTATGTTTGTTTTGTTTTTCTTTTCAAATTCCAGATCCATGTTTGCTATTTACTTTCTCTCAGTTTATTTTCTTTCACATTTTCCAGTTATATTATGATTTGTATCAATTCTTTTGTTGATTTTATTCCGAATCTTCCAAAGTTTAGTTTACTGTTATTTACAACAACAAAAAAACAATGAAATCGCATCAAGAATCGCAACAAAGAAAACTTAATCTCGGACGAAACAAAACCACACCAAAACCTAACTCAATCACTCAAAAAAATCATAGGCGATCAATATCACACTCACAATCTACCACCAATAATCTAATCGACTACATAAAAAAATCACATCTAATAAGGATAGTTTCACCATGAAATAAGAAGAAAAAACAAGTCATGCGAATGGATGTAAGAAAATTGTATATACAAATTAGAGATGAGAGATGAAGTGTATTTTTTATTTTTATTTTTAAGAAAAAATATGGGGTGTATTAAGTTTGAAAAATAAGTAAAAGGGCAATCCTGAAAATAAATCAAAAATATTAATAAAACTATTTAATTTTATATAATTAAATCAAAATTTTAAAAAATAGAATATAAATAGTTTAGTAGTATGAGTGCCAATAGCACCACTCTTGTTAAAGTGGTAATAATCTTGCAAACCCACTTTAAAAGAGTGACAAAACCCATATTTCCACTATCATGAGTGTTGATGTATGTCTCAAAGAAATCATATGTTTGGTTTTTTGGGACTGTTTTGTGATTTTTGGTTTTTTTATGGATTTTGTTGTAATTATTAAAAAATATCTTTATATAAATATATATATATATATATCAGAAATTTTCAAGTCAGTACTTCATCAGTGCGTTGGATGTGGATCATTGGCTTTACATATTTTGACTCAAAGTGTATGCATTTGTCAGAACTTCTCCATAATTAATGGTCCACATGCAACGCACTGATATAAGTTATATTAGTACGCACTAAGGAGAAAATGACTGTATATATGTATCATAATATATAAACGTGTCATTAGACAATGCTTGTGAGTTGTGAGTAGAAAGATGGAGACTTAAAGGGAAGAGAAAGTTTGTGCAATATAGATAATCTCTTGTATTTGTTATTCTCGTAAACCATGTATAAATTGTTTGTGTTGCTTTGTGGTTTGTTTGTTAGTGGCTTGATTGTGTTTTCATGTTGTTAATCTTTACTTGTTCTGAACAATTGCCTGCAATGTGTTTGATAAAATTTCCAATTGAGCACTAGAAAAGTGTAGTGTTGCACTGGCAATGAGCAAGTTATCAATAAAATTGACATTACCGCATCATTTGTACGTCTAAAATACTAAAAAGTCTCGAGTAGTACCAACATGGCACTTCTTTTGTTTATCTAATAATTGCCGTGTACGATGCTAATTTTAAAAAGAAAATTCCTCAAGGAACCAAAAACTTAATTAAAACTTGATATTTAATCTTTCAATGTGCCAAACTTTTATGGTATCTTGGCTTTTAGCACACATGGAAAAATCATCAACACACGTTATAAATGAGATACAAACATAGAAAGTTCATTGTAATTCATGTGCGGCAGTTTTTCTGTTCTTTTTTTTTCTTCTGAAATAAAAAAGAAACTATTTCTCAGCAACCAAAGAAAAAGTAATTATTTTAGAAAAATCATGTTGTCCAGATGAATTTTGGAATTATATTCATGATTCGATTATGCTATTTAAATGATTAGTTTTCAATTAAGGGTTTTTTATTTATTAAAAAAATGGATGCATTTCATACCACCATGGCACCATATCATAAACCAATATTACGCCTCTAATTAAAAGAAAAAGAAACTAAAAATAAAAACATATTAATTAACCACATTAAAAAAGCAGCACTCTGTTGGGTGGAAATATAGCGTATCATCTATTTAAACTGTAACCAAATCACATATTCTTCTTCCTTCGGTGGGAAGCTTACAATCACTTAAAATCATAATCTTTTACTCCCACACAACTTTCTCTCTGTGGGTTTGGGTCCTCGCTCGCAAATTCTAGCGAAGAATTTAATCGTTTCATATATAAAATAAGAAACAAAAACCAGAAACCTTACAAGTCTTAAACTATTTTTGTACCTGGGTTTCGGTAACAAGTTGTTCAGTGGCGTACCTTCGTTATTTTTGCCGACACTCCATCTCCGTAGCAATGCCTCAATATTCTGTGTATTTGTATTTACATAAAAACTAAACGACCTCTAGAGAAGGCCTTCAGATACATCCTACATAGCCTCAAAGAGAATCCGGTGCTCCAAAAGATCTGATAAAACGCTTCTCATTTTCTCGAGTGAAACAGGTTTCAATATAACACCATCCATCCCAACCTTCATGAAATTCTCCTTTGTCACTTTGTCAGTATTCCCAGTTAGAGCTACTATTAATGGTCTTTCATGACGCCTTGTAAATTTTTCATGTATATGGACAGCAACGTCATAACCATCTATACCAAGCATGCACACATCCATAAAGATCACCTGGTGTTCTTGCGAAATAACACGTAAGCACTCTTCGCTTGAGCTCACCGTCATTACATCACATCCCAGGTGCACCAGAAGCCCTTTTGTTACCGACCTGCTAACACTGTTTTTAAAAAGTGGATTCAGTATTCAGTAATGTAACACAAAATAAACTGTAGTGCATACGTCAAAGCATGTCAAAACTGACTATTCAACCTAGATTCAATAGTCAAAAGCTAAATGCTATGTCATGATAATCCATCAAAGCATGAGATTATCATTTGAGAAACTCTCAGCTCTATTCAATGCCAAATCCTGTAAGACCAAATGAGGTTGGGGGGCCTATATTGATAAAAAAAATTTGGGGCAGGAAACTTGTATGGATTGTGAAGTTCTAAACTCAGGCAACAGAAGCGCATACAAAAGATTAAGAAGAACTTCAACAGCTGAGAGAATCCAGAGCCCATGCATCTAAGAGAGAGAGCAAAGTTCTAATCCGATCTACAACAATTGCAAGGAAAAGGAGAAAACTCATGATGCCATTTCTATTTTAAAACACTGTAATGTCATAGAATGATAGAATTCATACAGTTTTGAACATCCAATCAGAGGGTTACAACTCTAATGTAATTTCAATTCTAAATTTCTGAGATCTAACTTTTCTCTTCGGCATTTTAGGTGCAGTTACTAAGTTTACTATTCCGAGTAGCTTAAATTTAGATGTTCATTAAGGAACTTATTGATTTTAAATTGTCAACTCAGTCTTAAATGACATCAAGAATTTATCAGGTTTCATACCATATTCTAATCAGGGAAGGTAATATAATTACAGTTTGTGTGTTGCATTGGCAGCATAAAATAGCATAGGACTGAAACTAAATATATAAAAATAAGGAAAGTTGTTACTGACCTATTATCATCCATGACAAGAACTCTGAGCCCTGGAAAATTGGTCTGCCCATGTCCCGACATTTTTTGCCCAAAAGCGAGCTTAGATTCATTTGAGTGCTCTGGGATCCCAAGTTTTACAATGAAGATAGCAGTACAACCTTTGCCAAGACCTTCACTTTCAAGCCAAATATGTCCCTCCATAAGATTTACGAACCTATTCACATGAGCAAAGGTGGAAACATTGCAGATGCATACTTTTTAACCAATGATATTATGAAAAAAAAAAAAAAAAAAACCTTGAATAAAACCAAATCCAAAACTGTATAAACTATTAACCTAATCAATCAACGGAGAAGTCTATATAAGCAGGCTTACTGCCTATCAGGAAAAAATGAAAGCTGAATGTGGTAAGAAATCAACAATATAATACCTCTTACAAATTGCAAGGCCAAGTCCACTGCCACCAGAATTTCTGGTCGCTAATGTTTGATTTTGTGCAAATTTTGTAAATAACTTGGGAACATCTTGGGGGTTAATGCCTGCTCCTGAATCTTTAACCTACACCGAGAGAAAATTATTCACACTATAAATTCCAAAGAGATTTAGCAACGTAATAGAGAAGAATTCCAATTGAGTATTGACAGAACCAACCTGTACACGCAAATAAAAATGATTCTCACTTGGCACTGGAAAAAAGTCAGGAGCTCTAGAATCTCTCAAAGATTCTGATTTAGCAACAAAAGCAGTGATTGAGACGCTGCCCTCTTTTGAGAACTTCACAGCATTACCAACAACATTTAAGAGAGTTTGCATTAGGCGTTTTTCATCACCAACTGCATACTCTGGCAGATCAGGAGCCAAATTCAATGTGATCATTAACTTCTTGACAGATGCAATAGGCTTGATCAGGTTAAGGACCTGTAATGAGAAAGGCATATTATTTATTGCTGCGACAAACATCTATCTATTGTGTTAAAGTATTACATGCTTCCTCAAGTCCACAAGGCAATCTAAAAGGTAAAGTCGCAGAAAAGTATCAACCTACCTCCCTAAATACAGCATGAAGATTACAAGTTCCAAGTTCAAGTTGAAGGCTACCATCTTCAAGTCTTGACAAATCTAATACATCATTTACTAGAGTAGCTAAGAGATTGCTGCTCTTCAAAATTGTCTCAACCATAAGTCGCTGTTCAGGTGTCAGCTCAGTTTCCTGAAGTAAAGAAGAAAGGGCAATAATTGCATGCATTGGAGTCCTCATCTCATGGTTCATAACAGCCAAGAAATCATTGCGAGCACGAATGGCTGTTTCTGCTTCTCTCCTGGCCAGGTCAAGTGCTATATTCTGCTCCATAAGAAGATCCCTTGCCCTCATTGACTCCTCCAGGATTGCAGCATGTGAAAGAGCAACTGCCACCTGAATCAACCATGAAGCTCTACAGGTAAGTTACTATTAAATAGCACCATATACCACTATCAGAATTCCATTTATTTGCAGACTTAAAACACTCGATTTATTCACACAGACAGCAAACCAGAAAAAGGGAAAATTTTCCTTTATCCAGTGTCAAGTGCCCATTAGCAAGTGCAACCACAAAAGCAGCTCCAAAGAGCAAGGTTTAGAAACAGTCTTCAACCTGGCCTTGCCAGATTCAGGCGGGACCAGATTTTTCTGCTATCCGTAGTTGCAATGGGCATCTCCTTTATCTTATGATTTATGGATAAAAGAAGAATTTGGTCTTGGCGAGATCCAAACCTGCCTGGCCAGCACGTGTCCAAACCAGATAAAAGCCGACTCAGTGTCTGAAATCTGGATTCAAATCCATACTCGGATATGGTATGTTATTTTTCATTTTCCGGTGGGGATGGGGAGGGGTGTGTGGCTGTGTGCACATGTGCATGCGCTCAATTGGTAAAATTTAGCTCTTTTTGGGGGCTAAATTTTAATGCACACTTTAATCCACTACTTAATAAGATATGGAGATGATTGCAGATCTGTCAAAGTTCATTCATGTGGAGATCCTGTGGGCCTTTTTTGAAGTTCACTGTGGAGATGATGCAGATCTTGAGCAATTTTTCACAATAGAGTTTGCTTTACGACAATGGAATCTTGAAAGAATCCTTTTGTTGAATGTAATTAGTTAATAAATATACATGTAAAAGCTGATATAATTGACATGAAAGTGAGACAAGTACAGTTTAATGTGAGCTAGATGTAGAATAAAATCAATATTATATTATGATCAATGCTTCAAAACTCAGTTGAGGCGGCCGCCTCAATCACGTGAGGCGGCCAAGTGGGTGTGAGGCGGCCAAAGCAAAGTTTTAAAGTTTTTTTTTTTGGACAAATGACTTTAACCTTTTTTAAAACCCTAAAATATTGTTTATATACTTTATAACAGTAAGTATAACTTTCTGTCGACAACACCTCAACTTCTCCATCACTCCAACATCAAACCCTAAGTTCTCCAGCAGTCTATCTCTAGCAGGTTTTTGTTTCACTCCAACATATAGGATCCATATTTCAAGTCACTAAACATCTCTTTTTTTTTTGTCATGCACTTTTTTTTGGGATGTTTATATTAGTAATGTTGATTGTGGACTATTTATTAAATATTATGGATTATTTTCAATTTTAGTTTTTATTCTCTTTTTTTGCAATATTTTTCTTTTTCGCATTGAGGCGACCTCAGGGCAATCGCCTCGCCTCTTGAGGACAAAACCGTCTCACATTGCCTCAGGCGTTTTGAAACCTTGTCAATATACAGATCATATAATAAGATTAAGTGTCCAACCTGATCGGCTACGACTTCTACAAGCTCCAGTTCATGGACATGCCACTGCCTTGCACTATCTGAGGGAAGCATCAAAACCATCAAAGCATAGCGTTTTGTTGAAAGCTCTGGCCAGTCATTGATTTGAAAATTTGAGAGATGCAGCAGTGGGACACGAACAGCAACCACCTCCCCAGGCATGTATTTTCCTTGGAGGGGTCTTAGCCTTGCTACTGGACAATTTGGTGATATTTTCATAGCACGGTTGCTGCTGAATACTTGATTGATCACGGGAAGCTGGATGGGTACAGTATATCCAACAGGATTCTGCTGACGAAGAGTGTATGAAAGTTGAAGCTCTAAACCAGTTCGTGTTGGCATCCACAAGGCGCACTCTTCCAGTGCCAAAGTTCTGCCCAATTCAATAAGAGTGGTCTTTAGTATGGTATGCCTATCAAGAGTGCTTCTGATTTCATGAGTCAACATCCTCACATGTCGACCCGTTTCTTCCTGTGTACGAATCAGGCCCATTTCTCTATCAAGCTCTGCAGCCTTGTTTTTCAAAAACAGTTCTCTAGTTTTAACACTCAATAGATCAGGAATAATGTGTACAAGCATGAGAGCAGTTGCACACGACACCACAGCAGTCAAAACCTTTGATGTGGTCATTACTACTGCCACAGTTCTTGAATGCATGCTAAAAGTCCACAGGTTAATAAGATGTGTTGCGCCACAAAGAACTATAAAAGCACCGAATTGCACAAGGACCCATCTATATGGAAACACTGCAGATTTCTTAACAAAGTAGATCAACTCCAGAGGAATGGAGAAATAAGCAAGTGCAATGAAGAAATCAGAAATATACTGATACTTCATCAACAATTCATCGGCTGGCCATTGTGGTTCAATGCAATTGCAAGACTCCATTGTGATCGAAGTCGATACTCCTTCCTTCACATGCCTGCAACAGATGATATAACAATCAACCAATCCCATCAGTGACCATACATACACTTCAAACATGCAAAATGCAACTAGCTGCCTCAACATAAACTGAAACCAAAAGTCCAGCTTTAATACTTAGCATGAAAAATGAAAGGAGACAGCAGAAACTTAACATAAAGAATATAAACAAGCTCTACATTCCTAAACAAAAATTACATGAAAGTAAGATCAAAACAACGAAATGCCATTGACCCTGATTCCCACTTATAAAAGACTTAAACTAAACAAAATTTAAGAGGTAAAAACCAAAACAACCAAACCAAAAGAAATAAAATAACAAATGGTGATTCACAAAATGACCTCAGTTTCAAAACCCCCAGAAGATAAATAAATGAAATGACTCAATCATGATCTCAACTGAACTCAAAAATCTTTTTGAAAGAAGATCAAACAATCAGAGCACTCAAAACCGCAATTATGCTACACGTCTTATAATTCAGTAATTGCAAATATTAACCTAAAAAAAAACTTCTTCTCGAATTTGAGAAAAGGCATCAAAGTGTACAGATCATTAGAGTATTAATCAAACCCTACCCAGGAACTCTTTCGATTTCTTTTACATCAATAAGCTCATTTTTATTTTTTTTTGAAAATCAATAAGCTCATTTTTTGAACAGCCGTAAATAATGGCATGAACAAACATATAATTTTTTTAGCTACACATAATTTATAACAAAAATATATATATAATAATAATAATAAACAAATTATACCCAGATACAAGAACCTTCCATATACTGTCACTCAATTGTCAGCTGATAAACAAAAAAAAATACAATTGACATGCCATAAAGTAGTAATTTGAGAGAAACCGACAATGTAAAAAAAGTAACAGATCGAGTTGCGAAAAAAAGACGAAACCATAGGAAACTCTTACCAAAATAAAATCACATATGAATCAAATGAAAATGAAACCCTTCTGATGAGTTTTTTTTTTTTTTTGGGTCCGAAAAATATATTTTGAGACAACTTTTTCAAGCCCGTGAATTAATTCATGACACCCGCTTTGACGATCTGCTCTAGATTTTAGGGTCTCTTTTTTCTTTCAAATGTGACTTTAGTACAAACTAGAAGAAAATAATAATAATGATAAAATAAAAAGCGGCTAAGCAAAATGACTCGGCTGTTACCTTCGTTTCGTCACAGCTCAACTGATCACCGTTGATTTTTTACAATAGAAATAAATAAAAAAATTAGATAAAGAAAATCAGAATTTTTTTTTATTATCATCCAAAAACAAAACAAAATGCTGTGTGAGTATGTTTTTCAACAATCGAAATTACAAACAGAAACATAAGCTCGAAAGTCGAATTTTTCAACCAAAAAAAAAAAATCAAACGAATCGTATTCGACAGGAATGGATTTGAGACTTTATAATCGGAAAAAAAAAAATTGAGCGGAGAAGAACTACGTAGGCCCAGTTTGGCATTGCTTCCCAAGCTACTTTTGAAGTCAAAAGTGATTCTGAAATTGGCTAGGGTAAAATTTTTGAGAAGTGTTTTTGGTCTCTTTTACCTTCCCCCACAGCAGAAATTGAGAAGCTACAAAATGAAATATCAAACTTCCTATTTTATCCTTGCCTTTCATGAAATTAACCGATGCTCTTCTTGTTGAATCTCTGCTGCCGCCGACGATGTCGTTTCCCTCTTGATCACCATCCCCGATCCCTGCAGCTCCGGCCGGTTCTCCTTCCCGTACCTCTCCGACCGAGTCCTCCTATACGTCTTCGTCTCCGTCGTCACTCGTCACCACACCGAAGACAAGTCAATGGAGTGGGTGGCTGTTCTGTTGTTTGTTTAGTACGATTCGACATCGGCGGCGGAGGAGGAGACTATCTGGCCGGAGACGGTGGTGGTGGCGATGGAGTGGGGCGGTTGTTCTGTTGTTTGTTTGGTTAAAAGTTTTCAAAGACAAGTCAATTATGTACGGTATTCAATATATATATATATATTATTTATATATATTATTTTTCTATTGTCGATTCGTCTCAATACGATGAACCATGGACTATTATATTTATATACTTTGAACTCAAAGTGTACACATTCATCAAAACTATAAAAAATAATAATAATAATAATGTCATATACTTTACATAAGGATAAGATAAATTATTTATTTATTTTATTTTTAAAATATTTATTTGTTTATATTATAACATATTTATGGTCATACGAAAATAAACAAATCGTTCATTTTCAAAACATCTTCAATAATCATTTGTATCCGTTTTAGTAATTTTGCACGGTCACGACACTTTTTACTTACAATTTACTAAAAGCATTGAAATTGCTTTTGGTTATCACAACACTTTTAAAAATCAATTTACTAAACACTCAACTGATTCTCTCATATCAAATCCAAAAGAAATTCTCCCACAGCAGAATCAAAAGCAATTTTTATTACAGCACAGCAATGCCAAACTGGGCCACCCATCTAAGAGATGAGTTAAGTTGATGGACAATATCCGATTCGCATATATATATACACACACAAGGTTTCCAGTAAATTCCATATCTTAATGTATACTCGGTTTTTGTCAAATTCCATATGTGACTCGAATATAATTGTCAAAATTTCAGTTTTGTTTCGATAAATTCCATTTCTGACTCATATAGATACGGTTCTTAGAAAATTATATATTTATATTGGTCGTATCTATCTATCGACCTATCTAGACTAGGCTTTTTTTTAAGCTTTTGTAATTGGTAGGATTCAAACTGCTGACTTAAGAGTCATTTGTCCAAACTCGTCCATTTACCCGTTGAGCTACGTCCATAGGGCTGCAGATTCCATATTTGATTGGCATATATTGAGCATAAATTTGTTTTCGTCAAATTCTATATATAACTCGTATATACTCGGTTTTTGATAAATTTCACATTTGACTCGCATATACAGGGTATATACTCAATTTTTGGAAAATTTCATATATTACTCATTTACTCAGTTCTTGTCAAATTCCATATCTAACTCGAATATACTTGTCATATTTTCGGTTTTCGATAAATTCCATATCTGACTCGCATATACTCAGTTTTTGGCAAATTCCATATTTGACTCATAAATAAAGTATATACTCGATTTTTGGCAATTTCCATATATTACTCATTTACTCGATTTTTATTGAATTTCATATCTAACTCGAATATACTCATCATATTTTCAGTTTTCGATAAATTCCATATCTAACTTGTATATATTTGATTTTTGGCAAATTCCATATTTTATTTGCTTATACCATGTGTATATCTGTTTTTGTCAAATTTCATCTATGACTTGTATATACTCAGTTTTTAGCAAATTCCATAATTAACTCGTATATATTCGGCATATATTCAATTTTTGGCAAATTTCATATATTACTCGTTTACTCAAATTTTGTCAAATTCCATATCTAACTCGAATATACTCACTATATTTCGATTTTCGATAAATTTCATATCCGACTCGCATATACTTAGTTGTTGACAAATTCCTTATTTGACTGGCATATATTCGGTTTTCGGTAAATTCCATATATAACTCACATATACCTGGCGCATATCCATTTTCGCCAAATTTCATATATGACTCATATATACTCATTTTTTGACCAATCTCATAATTATTTCCTGGATTTTTTATTTGTTGTAAATTTTGTATTTTAGACTAAATTAATTTAATTGTAATTGTTTTCAAACATTATATTATATTTTTCTAACTGATTGAAATTAAAAAGGTTGGTTGATGTATCATATTTCATATTGCAAACATAAAGCAACTTGATGTTTCAAAGAATAGGTATTTCATGTTGCAAACATGAAACATCTTCCAAATCCACGTCTTATATGCACATCTATCATATATTGCAAGCCTACTTCTATTCATACTCTCCGAAGTTCCGAAATAAATTAAAATTCTTAAAGGAAAATTTGAGAATTTCTCTTTTATTTTATGTTGGGAACATGAAATACATTTGGAATGCGAAATATTATGTGTTTTTCGAAAATCGTTTTTCTTTCTTTTCTTTTCACCAAAATCTTCAAAACATTCAACAAAAGTTTCTTTAACAGTATGAGGTTGACCTTAGAGATGGACATTTTCCCTCAAATCTCCACTTCCCCATCCCCATTTGGGGGAAAAAATCATCCCCAAATAGGGAAATGTGAGGATCGGTCCCATTTCCCCCAAATCTTATATATATATATATATATGTATATAATATTTTTCCTATTTTTCCAATTTCCCACTCCTCCAATTTAAATCTAACTATAAATACTTTATTAATTTTATTGATTTTTATTTGTATTTGTTTGAAGTAATTAAGTATTGTTTTCTTTTTTAATATGATTTTTTTAGTCAAAACATGGTCAATCTGGGAAACAAGTAAAATGAAGAAAACGGAGAAAAACAGGAGAAATAGAGGAAACAGGAAATTGAGGACGGAGATGAGGATACCTCCCCTAAACTCCCTAAAAAAAGAGTTAAAAAACAACAACAAAATCATGTAGCAAAGTAAATAATGGAATTTCTGGGCTAGCTGCCCCCATTGTACCAAATAATAATGGAATTCAAACCAAATATTTACACACATTCAAGTATTTTGGAGAGATTTGAATCAAGGTTTCAAAAATGTTAAACTCTCTTCCCAAATCTTTTATGTGGAATTTCCCTAATGCTTGTCAACGATTTCCTTGTTACAAAATTTGTATTTGATACAAATTCGTGAGAAATAATGATATGTTTAAGTGGTAAGTGTATGAAATAGATTGCTGTATGATTTTTGGTCGTGTGAAGAAAAGAGAGTAAAAATGTTGAATTAAAAAAATGATAGAATGTTATAACAAATATGGCTTTAACCCACTTGTGCATACAGAATATTCCCACCGCCTCCCTTGGATTACAAATCTTAACTATTAAGTTATCAAGTGGAAGATGATGTTACGCCAAGTGGTGAGATCTCTTTGTTTATATATACTGTCATTTTTTTGTCAACGCACTGATAAAATTATATAAAAATATTGAATGAGAGTCATTCATTTATAAAAGAGTTTTGATAAGTGTATACATACCAAGTTAAAATATGTGAAATGAGTGGTTCACATTCAATGTCCTTATATAATTTTATCGGTCCGCACTTATGTGAAAATTATTATATATATATATATATATGTTTCATTTCCTTTATATAAAAACTGATCACAAAAATTACACAATCAGCTGAAGCTTCTCTACTTGATATCAATACAAAGAGCAAATCTCTCTCCCTTTCTCGTGTATCTCTAGCATCTCTCATAATGTTTTCTTTCTCTTCACTTTTCTCTTCATCAGTTCTTCAATGTTCTTCATATGTTCATTAGTTCATCTATTTATTTCATTTATTATTTATTAATTTATAACATAGAAGAATTTAATGTAATTGTTTAGTTATGAGGTGAAAAGATTTGTTCATAAGGGGTTAAAACATGAGAAACAGTACATGTGGTTAATAAAAATAATTATTATTTTATAGGGTTACCTTTTAGGGTAAATATCATTTCCATCCCTATGGTTTACCATATTATCCATTTTGGTCCTCGTTGTTTCAATATTGGCCCGTTTAGTACTTCTATTACGTTTTTCGTTAAAGACATAACATCTGATATGTTCAGAAGGCAAAGTGGCCGTTATGCCCCTTAAAATGTCTGAGTGGTTTACAAAGACAATTTTGCCACCACCTAACCGTATGGTGTTCACCACCACCACACATCGGTTCATCACCAGCACCAACACACACCAATTCATCACCACTACTAACACACAAACCCAATCTTATGGAGATCCAATTTGGATCAACAGCAAATACATCTATGTAAAAAACCAAAAAAAAAAAAAGAATCAACCAACATATCTGGAAAATTTTCCAAATAAAAAAAAAACAAAATCAACCAACAGATTTGGAAATGTTTCCAAATGTCTACCTCTAGTGGAAATCTGAAAGAGATGGAAATCTGGAAATTTTTCCAGATTTACATATATATAATATATATATATTTTTAAAGATCTAATCTCTATCCCCAAAATCCAGCCACCACCACCACATAATAACCCATACCAAACACAAACCTAAATCGAAAACAATCAATCACAGTCATAACCCTAAACCGAATCAACCACAGAAATCAACCACCACACTAAACCCAAACCTAAATCGAAATCCAAAACCCTAATCTAAACCACTGAACGCCCAAACCCTCGCCTAAACCTACCTCCGAATGCCCCTATCAACACACCCAAACCCAGAAACTCATCAATCAAGCTATCAACCAACCCAGAAACGCACCAATCAAGCCACCAACCAACCCAGAAATCCATCCACCAAACACACCAATCAAACACCCAAGAAGAGAGCGGCGGAGAGAGAAAGAGAAGAAGATAATTGGGGTGAGAGAAAGAGAAGAAGAAAATAGTATAAGAGAGGAAGAGAAAGAAGAAAATCGGGGAGAGAGAAAAATAAGAAAAACTGATCGAACCCTAACCCTAACACACCTTCGATCACCGGAATGGAACGCCGGAATCGGGAAGAGAGAAAGAGAATCTGAAGTGATTTGTGCACTGCACACTGAAAAATAAGAAGTAAAATAGAAAATTATGGTTTTGGTAGTTGGGTTTCACTTTGGGTTTGGGTGATTGGAGATGGATGATGGTGTTGGTGTGTGGTGTTGGTGATGATGAAGAAGTTGTTGGTGATATGGTCGATGATGATGATTTGAATGAGAGTTTAGTTTTAATTTTTAAGAAGATATTTTTAATTTGTTTTTATTTTATTTTCCGGTGACCGGTGGTGAGAGGTGTTAGTGAATGGTGATGGTGATTGGGATGGGTTTTGATTAGTTAAATTAGTTTTATTTATAATTTAATTAGTTTTATTTAATTTTTTTCATTTTTATTTAATTAGTTTCAAAACTACCATTATACCCTTTCATCAGATAGGCTTCTAGAAACTTTGATGTTGAATTATCGCCTTACCCTTGTTGACCTGACGGAATTCTGAGAAACCCTGACAGAATTGGACGGTAGGGAACTAAAATAGGGATTTATTGAAAACGTTCGGACCTGCATAGCCAATACTGAAACAACGAGGACCAAAATGGATAATATAGTAAACCATAGAGATAAAAATGATATTTACCCTACTTTTTATTATATATCTTACTTATCACTCGTCATATTAATTCAATTCGTATAATTTATTAAGATGCAAATGAGAATTACGATATAAAATTGAAATGTCTATAACTACTTAAATAACAAAATAACTAATTCCAACAAATTTCTAAAAGAAATTTTTTTATGCCCTCTAAGTAAATAAAATTACAGCACCCAACATTGAGAAAATTCCCTAAATTTTTGAAATACATATCAGTTTTCTCTTGTAAGGGAGGTCATCGGGAACAATTTGCTATAAAATATAAGAGAAAGGCAAAGAAACATACCTCCTCCTTTTATTTTATTTTTTTCTTAGAGAGCAAAGACGCTTTATCCATAGGTTGTTCGATCTATAAAATCCGTCCACCTATATCATAATGTCTTGAGTTTGAGTCATTTCCTCTTTAAAAATATTTGAATTTATATAATATTTTAAAAAAGTTATATATATATTATGTCATAAAATAATCACATGATCGGGAGATTGATGGATTGGGTGCGATTATTTTAGTGATGGCCAATGTGAGTCGTGACAAATGCAATGCCATTTCAAATTTGGAATTACATGTCTTGTTCTCTTTGGTCTCCTTAACCTTTGTGTTATATTTATCTCCCCCTACCTTTTTGTTTTTTTGGGACTTACCTCTTACACTGTTTTAGTCAATAAATATATGGTGAGTCATAGTTGGAGTCATTTTGGAGCGCGTCTTTTTGGAAATTTTATTTAAAATTTCAATATATATTAATTATATTTTATTAATTTTAGAAATTACAGCTGTTGTTATTAAACGATGAGATTTTATGTAACCGTTACGACAATTTTATTACAATAGATATTTTACTATTATTCAAATTAATGGTATCATTAAGGATGATATTAATGTACGATAATCAGATTTTGAATTATAAATAGTGCATTCAAAATCATATTTATATGATTCTTATAACTGAATCATCTCAAAGCTATCAATATGGAATACTATATTGGGAGTGCACTCTTACGGAATTTTGTAAAAATATTAGTGCTGTAAAAGGGGGCCGGCCTGGCCCACATCGGCACGGCCCGCCACTTTGGCGGGCCGTGCCAGGCACGGCCCGTTTTCCTAAATGGGGGCCCGGCACGGCACGCCGGCACGGCCTTTCTGTGCCGTGCCGCGTGCCGTGCCGGGCCGGCCCGTGGGCCAATTTGGCGGGCCAAATGGGCCGGCCCATATTTTTTTTAAAATTTTTTTTTTTATATATTGTTATTTTTATATAATAAAAAAAATGTTTATAATAAATTAATAATAGATTATAGATACATTTTGTATTTTATTTAATGAATTAATTCAAAAAATAAATAAAGATAAAACATGAAAGAAAAAAAAAAGTAGATAAAAATATGAAATGAAGAATTCTTTATTTATTTCGGACTTTCAGTATTACATATTTACATGATTGCCTCATTAAAAACCTTACCAAGAAAACCCAGTGGGATAAAAACTTGGTAAGGGAAAAAGAGTGCAATCGTATTACAAGTAAATGTACATGTACAACCTAGTTCTGGACCTGGTTACTAGCGGAACCCTCATCGACATATAAATTGGAGAAATTTTGAATAAATTGTTCATCTACCGTTTCATTTTGCATCCTCTTTCGAGCATGCTCCCAATCCCGAATGCATATTAATACTTCCACCATCTCTGGAGTCAAACAATTTCTTCTTGGTTCAATAATTCGTCCACTCGTGCTGAATGCATGTTCTGAAGACACAGTGGACACGGGGATAACCAGTATGTCATGTGCTAAGTGTGACAAGACCGGATACCTGTAGCTATAGGTCTTCCACCATAACAACAGATCAAAATTCTCCGTGTTTTCGTCGGCATCAAACTGTGCTTCAAGGAACCTATTCAGTTCGGCACCAGAAGATGCAGCAGATCGTGTAGTTGAAGAAGAAGAACTTGCTGATTTGTCTTTTTTCCGGCGTTTGAGAATGCTCCAACTTGTCGGCAACGGTTGTCTGTCCGGTTCTGGTGATGGTTCAGTGTGAATGCCGCCAAACCTGCGCTCATAAATACTAAAAACTTCGAACAACTTGTTTCGAATGTCAGTAATCTGTTCGGAATAATCTATTGACAATTTATTACCAGTAAACTCAAGCAAATATTCTAAACCAGCTAATTTAATTCTAGGATCTACTATAACACCTAAGGCATAAAGGAAAGGCATTTCAGACCAGTATTTTTTAAACTTGGTCTCCAAGGCAACAACTGCATCGCCAAGCAAGTCATCTTCCCTATAAGTGTTTAACATGTCAGACATTTCCACAATCTGAAGGATTGCCTGGGAAGATGTGGGGTAGTAGACCCCAGAAAGGGTTACAGTGGCATTGTAAAAAACCTGTAAAAATTCAACAAAAATCTTTGCCACATACCAATCGTCTGGTGTCAGTGATTGAGCAGGTGGACAGCCACTTTCGGCCAATTTCATGTTATAAAAACCCGAAATAGTTGTATCATATTCCAAACAATTTTTCAGCATTAAGTAAGTAGAGTTCCACCTTACCGGCATATCAGTTTGGAATCGTCGGGGTCGTAGACCGTTTAATGTACAGTGTCTGCCAAATTCTTGAAATCTTGGATTAGAGCTACCGATCCAAGAAATGGCATCTCTGATGCGTTCTATACGATTGCTTACTTTCTTCAAACCAGACTGTACAACTAAATTTATGATATGACATGCACAACGCTGGTGGAAGAAATAACCCCCAGCTTGCGGGATGTTTCTTTCAGTAAACAATGCAATAGACTTAGTATTTGCCGATGCATTATCTAATGTGATAGAGAGGATGCGATGAGTTATGTCATAAGTTTCTAAAACAGAAAGAATGACAGCAAAAATATTGTCTGCGGTATGTGCAAAATCCATAGGACGAAAACCAAGAATTTTTTTTTGTATCCTACATTCAGAGTCTAAATAGTGTCCTGTGACACATAAATAGTCCTGTTTGGAACATGCGTTCCAAATATCGGAAGTTAATGCAATTGAGACAGTTAGATGCTGTAATTCAGCCGTCAAGTCATCTCGTTGGGTTTTAAACATTTTTATCAAATCGTTCCTAGTGGTGGTTCTAGAAACAATTTGCATTTGGGGGCAAAATGCAGATGTTATAAATTCTTGAAAAAAAACACAGTCACCGAAATTAATAGGTTGATCAGTTTGTGCAATGTACCGTGCCAAACATTCTCTAGCATGTGCGGCGTCGTAATGCCACGTCGTAACCGACCCGTCTGGGTGCCGTTGCAGTTGTGTCTGGGTTGTATTGGGTACCTGTACGTGTTTGGGCATGCATTTTTGCATATGTCTTCTCAAATGACCGGTTCCACCCTTAGTAGTGGTATAGTTCTTAGGACAAAACTTACATTTGGCTCTGGGGCCGACCGTACCGTCTGGAAGTGTCATTTCTACTACGTCAAAACACTGCCATACGTCTGATGTTAACCTCTTAGATTTGGTACGTGATGTCGGTGTGGCGCCGGAACCAGAAGGTCCCGCTCCGGTTTCTGCCGGTCCGGAGAGATCAAAATCATCGTTCAGCATGTTTAGACCGTCTGCAAAATAAGGATGGGTGGGATCCATTTCCTAAAAAAAAAAAGTTTCGGTCATTAAAATTAACTCCTATAAATACAATGATTATTTTACTAAAAATATATATTAAAATTAACTCCTACACATAAAATGATTAATTTACTAAAACAATATATTTAAATTAACTCCTACACATAAAAATGATTTTTTATTACTAAAACAATATATTAAAATTAACTCCTACACATAAAATGATTATTTTACTAAAACAATATATTAAAATTAACTCCTATACATAACATGATTAATTTACTAAAACAATATATTAAAATTAACTCCTACACATAAAAATGATTTTTTTTTTTACTAAAACAATATATTAAAATTAACTCCTACACATAAAATGATTATTTTACTAAAACAATATATTAAAATTAACTCCTACACATAAAAATTATTAATTTACTAAAACAATATATTAAAATTAACTCCTACACATAAAATGATTATTTTACTAAAACAATATATTAAAATTAACTCCTACACATAAAAATTATTAATTTACTAAAACAATATATTCAAATTAACTCCTACACATAAAATGATTATTTTACTAAAACAATATATTAAAATTAACTCCTACACCTAAAAATTATTAATTTACTAAAAAAAATATATTAAAATTAACTCCTACACATAAAATGATTATTTTACTAAAACAATATATTAAAATTAACTCCTATACATAACATGGTTAATTTACTAAAACAATATATTAAAATTAACTCCTACACATAAAATGATTATTTTACTAAAACAATATATTAAAATTAACTCCTACACATAAAAATTATTAATTTACTAAAACAATATATTCAAATTAACTCCTACACATAAAATGATTATTTTACTAAAACAATATATTAAAATTAACTCCTACACCTAAAAATTATTAATTTACTAAAAAAAATATATTAAAATTAACTCCTACACATAAAATGATTTTTTTTAACTAAAACAATATATTAAAATGAACTCCTACACATAAAATGATTATGTTACAAACAAAATATATTAAAATTAACTACTACAAATAAAATGATTTTTTTACTAAAAAAATATATTAAAATTAACCCCTACACATAAAAATAATTTTTTTTTACTAAAACAATATATTAAAATTAACTCCTACACATAAAATGATTAATTTACTACAAATAAAAATAAAAATTAACCCCTACACATAAAAATGATAAATTTACTAAATAAATAAAATTAATAACTGATATAAACATAAAATGATAAATTTACTAACTAAACAAACATATTAAATTTAAAATATAACACTTAAATAAAAATGTACCTTTGAAGTTTGAACTTTGGTGTCTTGGTGGAGAGATTAGAGAATAATAGTAAATTACTAATAAAATATTATAATAGTATATTAGTAGTATAGAATAGTAGAGAGAGAGTAAGAATGAAATTAAGAATAATTGAAATTGTATAGAGAGTTTGAGAATGGAGAGATTGAGAGAATTAGAGAAAGTGAATGAAATGTGGAATGTGTGGGAGTATTTATAGAAAAATTAGAAAAGTGGGTAAAAATATAAAACACAAGAGTTGAGGGGGCAAATTGTAATTTTTATTGTTTTTTTAAAAACATAACCGTTGGCTGACGTCATGGATGACGTCAGCCAACGGTTATTTTTTTTAAAAAAAACAATAAAAATATACTTAAATTTAAAAAAAAAAAAAAAAATTCCGCGGGCCCAACGGTCGGCACGCCGTGCCTGGAATCTTGACCCGGCACGGGCCAAGAATGGGGGCCGTGCCAGGCACGGCCCGCCATCCTTGGCAGGCCGGCCGGACCGGGCCCTCCAGGCCCGGCCCATATTTACAGCACTAAAAAATATTACACTATTACATAAATTTGTTTTTTTAGAGAGATGACTCGAACCCGTAACGTCGTGGTACATGTGTGAAGGGTTTACTACCGGACAAACTTCATATCATCTACCTTACTATATTAACATGTTATTGAATACCGAAAGTCTGAATGTCGTTTACATGATTGCACCCGGACATTATCTAGAGGGGCGCAATGTTATTTTAACGTACGGTGCTCTAGCATATTTTAACATGGTATGATTTTTCCGACTTCCATCTAATCGTTAAAAAAAAAACAATAATTTTTTTTTATGCCTACCGCCATACCTAAGTTTTGTTGTATTTTAAAAATCTTGTGGTACATCATACAATTATTTTTCGATCATGACAAGATCATAGCAAAACCTTGTCATCATTCTATCATTATTGTCTATTTTAAGTAATATAGATATATTCACTTATCTTGTTGATAGCCTCACATATGCCTTGACGATGTACATTTCGAGGGCATTATAGTAATGTTTGGACATTAATAATAGCCAAAATGAAAAGATTTTCTACTTACGACCTATTTTTTTAAAACACTTCTTTTTTGAAGATATTGCAGTTTAATAAATTAAAATTTTTAAATTTCTAAAGACAATTCAGTTTGCTCAAAAATATAATCTTTATCTTTACTCACTTATTCATTCTAAAAACTAAAAAAAAAAAAATCTAAAAACACTTTATTTTGTTTCAAAATTATTATTTATATTTTTAATACCCATTTTCTTTTCACAGAAGTTTTTAATCTCATAACACATTAAAATTGTGTGAAACATTATATACCCCCCCAAAGGGTTCAAAAATTAAATGACATTTTTTTATCCAGTTTACAGTAACAAAGTTGTGAAGTAGAGAGAGAAAGTCTGGTTGAAACCCAGACAATCACTCGAACGGTGACGGAGTAGCGTTACACAGACGCATTCGGCATCGGAGACTAATTTAAAAGTCCCGGACACTTCTTAAAATGGCTCGGAGACTAATTTAAAAGTTTCAGACACTTATGTAAAAAGCTCGGAGCCTTATGTAAAAGGCTTGGAGACTAATTTAAAAGTCTCAGACACTTCTTAAAAAGGCTCGGAGACTAATTTAAAAGTCTCGGAGCCATATGTAAAAAGCTCGGAGCCTTATGTAAAAGGCTCGAAGATTAATTTAAAAATCTCGAACACTTTTTAAAAAAGCTCGGAGATTGATTTAAAAGTCTCAGAGCCTTATGTAAAAAGCTCGGAGCTTTATATAAAAGTCTCAGACACTTATTAAAAAGGTTCGGAGACTAATTGAAAGTCTCAAAGCCTTATGTAAAAGTCTTGTAGCCTTATGTAAAAGGCTCATAGACTAATTTAAACGTCCCGGACGCTTCTTGAAAAGGCTCGGAGACTAATTTAAAAGTCTCGGACACTTCTTAGAAAAGGCTCGGAGCCTTATGCAAGAACTTCGACGAAATATATTACCTTGTTGTGCTGAACAATGTCAGCGAGTTTATTTTCAGATAAGTTTATTGTAGAGAGGGAGAGAGATGAGTTACTGGGTTTAGTGTTCAAGTGTTGAGATGGAAGTACAACGAGAATTGAAAAATGATTATTTAAGGGCAATTTTGGTAGTTCATCATAATATGTGCATTTTAAACATAACTTATTAAAGCAATGACATGGGTGCAACGCAACTTCAATAATGTGACATTTCTCACCATTTCCACCAAAAAAATTCCTTAATTTATGTAATACTTTTTCTTGAAGCGTTACATTAATTCAAGGTTTTTATAGCATGAGAGAGGACTTAATTTATGTAATACTTAACAAAAAATTGTATATGTTAAGATTCATAAACCTTATTCATTCTCATGTCAATTCCTAAACTATGTTATTCTTTAAAAGAAATATACTCCTAAACTATATTAGAAAATAAAAATTGCTTTTTTTTTGGGTATGAACATAGATATTTCATATCATGATCAATTGCAATACTATATCTCTACATTAATAGTGGAGGCAATGCATCTTATACCTCCCGGACATAGCTGTTATGATTTATGAATAATAATAATAATTTTTATTTATTTATTTTAGAAATTAATATTAAACCCAAAAGAAAGAAATTACTAATTGTGGGTATTACAAATGGATAGAAGAGGGAGAGGAAATACAAGATGAACATATGTATATTGATTGATGGCACACAGAAATTAAAAGTATATATGATATGGAGTCTAATTCCTTAAATCAACTCTCTTCGGGTTAACAAACTATTGCCTTCTCCGAACATTTCAGTTTCAAATTAAATTGACCATTTAAAAAGAAACTCTTATAGTATTGAAAAATATATATATATCAAAACGGATAAAGAAATAATGGTTGGAAACTAAAACTTTTGTTTGTCCTTTTTAGTAAATATTAATAAAAATATTTAAAATGGAGTGTAGAAAGACAATGGACCGATAGCATCACTTCAAAATGAGACTCCTCATAGTAATATTAATGCAACACACTTAATAGAGTAAAACAACTAAAATATTGTCTACTGTGATTTAGTGGGGGACGTTCATTTCAGTGTAATAACGTTGCAAGTTTGAGTTGCACCAATAAAACAACTAAATTACCATAATCATTCGAAATTTATTATTCTGTTATCAGAATTATTTTTTTAATGTATAAATGTCTTGCCAAGAAGTTTAAAGTCAAAATTCCAAAGTACAAAAGGACAATGAGAATTGGAAAATCCTCAATCCTAGGTATATAGCATAAGATACCAAGACTCGAGACTGAAATTTCCAAGACTAGTCAAATATATCACCATCATCAACTCCCCTTACAGAATCAACAAATCAGAGGAGAAAAAAAAAGGGTGAGAGAATTTAGATGATGATGATTTATTTTTTGTTCCTTTTTAAATCTAACTTGACATATCAAATATTTATGAGTCATGCGGAGATGAAACACTTCAATAAAGTTACTATATATACTTCTAAAACCGAGGGATATAAACTCTAACATTAGCGGGAAAAAATATCCCCACATATATTCGTAAACGCATATAGTGTGAGAGTTGAACTTTTCACTGTAAACGTGATATGTGCCTTTTTAGGTGGGTACACATGCATCTGCATTGTGAGCCATGCAAAGGGTGGAGTCCGACCATGTTATTTAGTTGGATTTGGTTATTTAGTTTGAATTTGAATTATGATTAGATAAGTGAATAAATTAGCTATGAGATTAGATAAAGTTTATCAGATTGTTATAACTGATGTTTAGCTTCTTTTTTGTAATCCTATTTAAAGATGGGAACACATTAATAAATTATTATGAAATGAATTAAACCAAATATTATCTCTCTGATTTCTTTTTCTCTTTGTCTCTCTTCATTCACTTTTCCCTCCCCAAAATTAATTCTTATCAGTGGTATCAGAGCCGTTCGGTTCATGGATACTGAGTGGAATTTACAAAATTCTGGCTCGTCATGAGTCCAGATTTGACCAAATACATTTTACCCTCAAAACTATCATGACAGAACTCCAAGCCATGCGCCTCTCTCGCAACACATCTAAAACCAAAATCAACCCCTTCGCTCCTGGAGAATCCGCACAACCCCTTAACCAATCCAACATTTCCCCCTCCACCACCGTTGTTCCGCTTGGTTCTCCACCCAACCAAAAATCGATCTAGTCTTCTAAGATTACACAGAGTTCGTTCCATCGGATTACATGGCGAGAGACTTGTGAAAGGAGCGAAAAAGGTGTGCCAGATTTTTCTGCCACACCCGAAGAATTGCCTAGCAAATCAACTTTCATAGAACCGATCCCGAAAATTTCATTCCATGCTATGGCCGGAACCAACCATCATCGGACCATTCGAGTTGTTGACAAATTGAAGAACAAGGGAAGATATAACTTTAAAGGGAAAATATCGACCCAAGTCGAAAATTCTAGTGAAATGGGATGGGGCGCCACAAGAAGATACGATACGGGAAAACAAGTGGCGTTTCTCACGAACTTATCCCGGCTTTATCCTTGCGGACAAGGATAATTTGAGAGGGGTTGAATGATATGTACCTTTTTAGGTGGGTACACATGCATGTACATTGTGAGCCATGCAAAGGCTATGCAAAGGGTGTAGTCCGACCATGTTATTTAGTTGGATTTGGTTATTTAGTTTGAATTTGAATTATGATTAGATAAGTGAATAAATTAGCTATGAGATTAGATAAAGTTTATCAGATTGTTATAACTGATGCTTAGCTTCTTTTTCGTAATCCTATTTAAAGGTGGGAACACATTAATAAATTATTATGAAATGAATTAAACCAAATATTATCTCCCTGATTTCTTTTTCTCTCTGTCTCTCTTCTTTCCCTTTTCCTTTCCCAAAATTAATTCTTATCAAAACGTCAAATGTGGAAAATAACGTAAACATCGCTTGAAGTAAGAGATAATGTGCAAATTTTAAACAATCATTTGAAATCAGGAGATTATTTTTAAAAAATAAAAATAAAACTATTTACATATGAATTTTATTTTCAACTCTTATATAAAAACCATAATACTCTTTAGATATGCTGGACATAAATTCTGACTTGCTTCTAGCAACTTGAGTGGCTGCAGTTACGTAGATCGCCTATTTTTGTGCTCTGCTCATAAGGAGTGAATTGAATGGTTTAGCTAACTTATCAATAGTTGATGATCATTAAATTACATTCATACAATTTTGTTTTCAAGAGAAAAATGCAAAGTACAATTCAATGGGAAGTGAGTCAAGTGACTTTCAGTGATTTCTAATACCTACATTAAAAAAAAAAAAAATCTCTAGCTAATACCTACAATTAGATGGTCAAGATTAGAGATAGATCCATTTATAAGTGGCAAAATAAACTATAACGTAAATAATTGGATATCAACAATTCAATTTTTTCCTTTAAAATTGACTCCCATATTTTTTCATTAGGATTCTAACATCAAATGGATCATGGTTTGTTGAGAACTATTAATATCAACAGATACAAAGTACGACTCATAAAACAACTCCCACCACAATGAATAATATCCATACACTTTGTGATTTTATTGTTAGAAGTAAGACTTGAATTTCTATTACGAATACAAAGAGAGTGCATAACTTATCATTCCTTCTTCCTCTCTATTCTCTTCCTCCTATCTATTCTCTTCTTCATCGGTCATCACCATCCCAACCTAATTCTGCTTTGGATTGTGTTTATATATAGTGAAAATTGGGCATTGCACATTTCATGTGATTAGAAACATAATAAACAAATGCATGTGGATTAAAACTAAATTTCAATAGTTTTATGTAGTTCTTTTTTACAAATTCCCCTAATTTTTTTTATCCAAAGAACAAAAGGACTTGAGTTTTTTATTTTCATATAGTTTTTAAGTATCTATACGATTTTTGTTAATAAATATTCAAATGTGAGATGTTTTATTTAGAACAATCCTTAATTGGTACACATCCCACGTGAAACGAATTAAAAATGTCGAACAGTACTATTTTTTTTCCTTTTTCATCACTTCAATAGTTCAATCCCCTTAGCGTAGAAGGTGTTGTGACTTGTGATCGGACGGCTCTGGTGAAAGTGAAAGACAGCGAATGGTCAGATGAAGCCACCAGGAGAGTGGTCTCCCACTACACACAGTTTCTCTCTTGAAACAACTTGCGAACGAAGGAGAATAAAAAGAAACTTCTAGAAACCGTCGGCTTTAAACCCTTTTTAAATTTTTATTATTATTATTATTTTAAACCCCTCCAAAAATTGCTTATTTCGATAATTACTTTGATTGGACACTGTTTAGCAATAATCACCCAATTGACCCTATTGTTTTAACGCATACTAAAAATAAAAATCCACAAGCACCTCCACGCGCTTAACTTTACTCCTGAACAACCACAACAAGGCCATTTTCGTCATTTTTATATCCACGCGGCGGCTGATAGTGGCGAGTATGGCTATTGTGTATCACCACGCACGTGTTGTAGAATGCTAGGCCTTAGATGGGCACTATCGAGACGGACTGGTTTGTGGACTCGTGTGGCCAATCATGTGAACCCACTAAGTTTTGGTGATTCCATGTCAGCAAATTCCACGTCATCCTCGGGCACACCACTGAAAATCTCCAATGCCACCACGTCAGCGCCAGGTCGGATATGGTCAGAGTGAGCGACAGAGTGTTGGAGAGAGGACAAAACAGTCATTTCAAACACCTAACGCTCTTTTATAAGTAGGGTGTGGATGGCATTTCTGGGTTTTTAACAAAGACAGAGAGAGAAGGAGGCCTTTTAAGTTTTAATTTTACTCTTTGGCTTCTGCAAACACTAAGCGAAGAGTTTGGTGTTGAGTTTGCGGTATTTTTTTTATTTTCGAATCGGTCTACAGTGGCAGCGTAGTAGTTTTCCGGCGGCGGATTTTGAGGTAAAAAATGACGGTGTATTTTTTTCTTACTGCTTTTACGCCGTTTTCTCTTCCACCGTGAATGCGACACTCTCCGTTGAGACTTATTTTGTTCTTTTGTTTACGGATCTAGTCTGTTAGGGTTTGTATCGTGTTCTTATCAGTGTTTGTGAAGTGTTTAGGCCGGATCTAGTCTGTGTTGGTGAATATTTGTTAAAGCGAACGTTTTTAGTCGCATTTAAGCGTTGTATTTCTCGTGCTGTGACTGATTTTGTCGTGCTTCGTTCTCTCGGCTCGAATAGCTAGATCTTCTGCATTTGTGTTTGTACTGAATTTTACTTTTAGGGGTTTTTCATTTGTTTGTGTTAGTCGTTTGATTTTTAGCTGCGATTGCGATTGCGATTTAGGGTTTGTGTTTTTGCGTTAGTTTTTTTTTCATAGTAGTACGATTTTTGCTGTGCGTTTCTTCTTTGTGATGTTTAGGTATGGGAATAGTTTTGTTTTGATGTTCCTATAATTTGCAGTTTTATAGCTTTGTTTTTTTTTTTGCCTGTGTTTATTTGTAAGACTTCGTATATTGTGTGCTAGTTGATTTGTAACTGTTTAATTATATGAAAGGAATAAAATTTTTGGATGTTGCTTTGGCTGTGTAGTGTGTTGATGATCGACCAAAGCTAGTAGCTTGGTTTTCGCTTCTGTTTTATACTCTGTTGAAGTTTCATAAAATGACTTGTTTTACTATGGTTTACATGGAAGAACGTAAGCTTTTTTTGCTGGTATTTTTTATTAATGATAATCAGGTATTTTGTGATTGAAGGAAATTCCTTTATTTACTTTACTTGTTTGTTGGTGGGATTTGATAATCTCATGTCTGCGTGATAAACTTTGTTCATCTCATGGTTTGTGGTGGATTTTATGCATCTGTTATGGTACTGTATAGTTGTTGAGAGTTTATTCCTTGCGTGCAGTTATCATCATGGTGAGGAAGAAGAAAACTGAACATCAGGCGAGTGGGAGTGAGAGCTCTGAGTTGCAGGAAAGTGGGGGTGGTGGTCGTGGGCCCCAGCGCCCAACTGAAAGGAGTGCTCCACCACAACAGGGAGGGGGTGGAGGATACCAAGGTGGTGGTGGTGGTGGTGGTGGTAATGGTGGTGGTGGTGGAAGAGGTTGGGGTCCGCAGTCGCAGCAAGGAGGTCGTGGAGTTTATGGCGGGGGCCGGGGTCGTGGACCACAGCAGCAGCAGCAGCAGCAACAATACTACGGTGGACCCTCTGAATATCAAGGCAGGGGGCGTGGAGGGCCACCTCAGCAAGGAGGTCGTGGTGGATATTCCCCTGGTGGTGGCCGCGGTGGCATGGGTGGTGCGGGCATGGGTGGTGGTCGTGGAGGACCATCTTCTGGTGGCCCACCAAGATCAACATCTCAATACCCCGAGCTGCACCAAGCAACCCCGGCTTCATATCCGTCTGGGGCGACCCCTCAGGTCATGTCGCCTGAGGCGGGTTCTTCATCCCAGCCACCAGAGTTGTCAGAACTTAGTCAGAGTTTGGATAAACAGCTTGTTCTTGCTGAAGAAGATGCTTCTGGCCAAGCAATTCAGCCCGCCCCACCCTCAAGTAAATCTATGAGGTTCCCTCTTAGGCCAGGCAAGGGTAGTACTGGCCATAGGTGTATTGTGAAGGCTAATCACTTCTTTGCGGAACTTCCGGATAAAGATTTGCATCAGTATGATGTGAGTTCTTTTATCACTGTTTCTGTTTTTGTATTATTTTGTTTTATTGCAACTTGATGATCAAGGGTTATAATTTGTGTTATTAGGTTACTATTACACCGGAGGTTACCTCTAGGGGAGTCAACCGTGCTGTGATGGAGAGTTTGGTGAAACAGTACAGAGAATCTCATCTTGGAAAGCGTCTTCCCGCATACGATGGACGCAAGAGTCTGTATACTGCTGGGCCACTGCCCTTTATATCAAAAGAGTTTAAAATTACCCTCCTCGATGAAGATGATGGACAAGGCGGGCCAAGGTCTTACTAAGTTTTCATTTATCTACTTCCTTAGGTCTGATGGTTTGTATTATTTGTATAGTTTCTAATATCTTTGTTTTTAATGCAGAAGAGAAAGGGATTTCAAAGTTGTGATAAAGTTGGCTGCACGTGCTGACCTACATCATTTAGGACTCTTTTTGCAGGGGAAGCAAGCTGATGCACCTCAGGAAGCCCTGCAGGTTCTTGATATTGTTTTGCGTGAACTTCCCACTACTCGGTACTGATTATGTTTCTGTCCTTGGCATTTAGTGTATGGCTCACACTGTCCTTTTTTTGCTTGCTACAATAAAGAGATGTTATTAAATGATTGTAGGTACTGTCCTGTGGGTCGATCATTTTACTCTCCTGATCTGGGGAGAAGGCAGCCATTGGGGGAGGGATTGGAGAGCTGGAGGGGTTTCTACCAAAGTATTCGTCCGACTCAAATGGGACTGTCATTGAACATAGGTACTCATTTGGTCCCTTCATGCGGTTCAAGTATATATATCACATAAGTTTGTGATTTATTTTTCTTTTTTTAATTATCTTCATACGTAACATATTCTCATTGGGAAACAATTTATTATGCAGATATGTCCTCTACTGCCTTCATTGAGCCACTAAAAGTAATTGAATTTGTGGGTCAGCTACTGAATCGAGACGTTTCTGCAAGGCCATTGTCTGATGCTGATCGTGTGAAGGTTTGAATTTGTTATTTTTTTTAGCTGGTGATTGTGTTTATAACATATAAAAATTGTGTAATATATTGTTAACAGATCAAGAAGGCACTTAGAGGAGTTAAGGTTGAAGTTACACATCGTGGAAATATGCGTAGAAAGTATCGTATATCTGGATTGACATCACAGACAACAGGCGAGCTGACGTGAGTAATGCTATAATCTTGCTTTGTTATATTTATATAATGTTAAGTTGCAGTGTTTTTAATCCATTGAGATGCTGTACTAAACTTGTTTCGCTGACATGATTTGTTTGGCATAGTTTTCCGGTTGATGAAAGTGGCACATTGAAATCTGTTGTTGAATACTTTTATGAAACCTATGGTTTTGTTATTCAACATACTCAGTTGCCCTGCCTACAAGTAGGAAATCAGCAGAGACCAAATTACCTGCCTATGGAGGTAAAGTCATACACTCATAACTGTCTTCAAGTCATATGTTGTGTACATGTGCATGCTAACAATTACTTTTTGTCAATATAGGTTTGCAAGATTGTCGAGGGTCAGAGGTACTCCAAGAGATTGAATGAGAGGCAGATTACTGCTTTGTTAAAGGTGACCTGTCAGCGTCCTCATGAAAGGGAGCTTGATATCATGCAGGTCTGTTGTAGCTATTGGTGTCAGTGTGCCCATTTACATCTCTTCATGACTTAAATCCTTTTTATGATTGTTTCACCATGGGAGCTTCTTTTAATTTGCCTCTGCAGACTGTGCATCATAATGCTTATCACAATGATCCTTATGCAAAGGAGTTTGGAATTAAGATTAGTGAGAAGCTTGCATCAGTTGAAGCTCGCATTCTGCCTGCACCCTGGGTAAAATTTTCATTTTTCATTTATGTATTTGTGTGGCATTGCCTTCGGAACTTTAACTGTAACATTGTGGCTGCAAGTTGTTATAGATAATTATGCTTTGTTTTGTAGCTTAAATATCATGATACCGGCAAAGAAAAGGATTGCTTGCCCCAAGTTGGACAATGGAACATGATGAATAAGGTATAGCTCCAGATTCTCACTATTGGTTGAATACAAGTTCAGTACTTGGTTTATTGTATTTGACAATCCACATGTCTTACTTAATTTGCTAGTGTCCAACTAATTTTAACTAGTAATTCATATGTACTTTGGTTGTACAACCATTGAGATGATATAGAGTTTCATGTTAGAGGTTTTGGTGAGTAGATATGATTTGATAATTAACTGGAAGAGAGTTAAGACTTACAAGGTGTGCCTGAAAGGAGGGATATTTCCCAGTGCTATGCTGAATTTGTACACCCAAGAGCTAAATTGTTCGCTATGGAAATCAAAATAATGTTTATGTTTGAACTGCAGTTACAATGATACCCTTCACAGTCTTCTGCAGTTATAATTTTTCTTGTCTTCATTTTTTGAAAGGAAGTTCATCTGGGTAAATTTGATACTAAATTGGAAAGGAATTATGAGGTTTGCTCATGTCTCTGTGTGAAAGGAAGGAGATTTCCTGTGCTGGAAATAAATCTGAATTGTACACCCAGGAGTTTAATTGCTCACAATGAAGTGAAAAAAATGTTTGTTTTGTTCTGCAATTACTAGGATAACCTTAATGGTTTTTGTAAGAGTAACTGTTTTTCTTGTCTTTTTTACAAGAAATTCATCTGATATTTTGAACTGCAATTTGTGCCAGATAATTGTTGTGCATCCTATGATATTTCAATTGATGTAAAGCATGTTTTTCTGATTATGTATGTTATTATATTGCAGAAAATGGTTAATGGAGGAACAGGTGACCAATTGGATTTGCATAAATTTCTCTCGGAATGTACAAGACAGTGTTGCCCGAGGGTTTTGTTATGAGCTTGCTCAAATGTGTTTCATTTCTGGCATGGTAGGGCATTGGCTCATCACTTCTTTTTCCTCCCTCTCTTTAGTTTCCAATGTTTTGTTGTGGGATATCGATGCCAGATTGAACAAGGGATTATTGATTGTATGCAGGCATTTAATCCTGAACCAGTTCTTGCTCCAATTAGTGCTCGCCCTGAACAAGTGGAGAGGGTCTTAAAAGCACGGTACCATGATGCTATGACCAAACTTGGTCCAGGGAAGGAGCTTGACCTACTTATTGTCATTCTCCCGGATAACAATGGCTCTCTTTACGGTATGCAACTTACACCATAAACCCGTTTTGCCACTCTAAAATTTCATATTTTCCTCTTATTGGTTTCTGCTGATTGCAGCCTTCCTTATTTTCTCCTGTATGACTAAGAACAATCTTCCTTTCAGGTGATTTGAAGCGGATATGTGAGACAGAACTTGGTCTTGTGTCCCAATGTTGTTTGACTAAGCATGTCTTTAGAATGAGCAAGCAGTATCTTGCAAATGTGTCCTTGAAGATAAACGTTAAGGTCGGAGGCCGGAACACCGTACTTGTTGATGCAATATCGAGGCGCATACCTTTAGTCAGCGACCGGCCTACTATCATCTTTGGTGCTGATGTCACCCATCCTCACCCTGGAGAGGATTCAAGTCCATCTATTGCAGCTGTATTTTGTTGGAAATCTCCCCCACATTGATTTATGAATGCTTTTCCCTGAATTAGGTTTTAATTGAATACCTTTTGGAATGTATAATACAGGTCGTAGCTTCTCAAGATTGGCCAGAGGTTACAAAATATGCAGGTCTGGTTTGTGCCCAAGCTCATCGACAAGAGCTCATCCAAGACTTGTTCAAAACATGGCATGATCCTGTTAGAGGGACAGTGACTGGTGGCATGATCAAGTATGATTGACATCTTACACTCTCTCCCTCTATTGCAGCTGTATTTTATTTGAAATCTCTCTGTCTCATGGTGGGAGTGATTTGTGTACAATCTAAATGTTTCTTTTTGGTTGGATGCAGGGAACTTCTAATATCTTTCCGTAGAGCAACTGGCCAGAAGCCACAACGCATTATCTTTTACAGGCATTGTCATGTTTTGCTGTTGTCACCTGCTTTATTTACACTTTTGTTTTTCTTGTTATGGCTTCTAACATTAATATCTCTGTAGGGATGGTGTAAGTGAAGGGCAATTCTATCAAGTGTTGCTATATGAACTGGATGCAATTCGTAAGGTAAATTCTATTTCTGGATGACTCTCATACTTTGTTTCTTCAGTGCTACCCATGGTCTTGTTAGAATTTCGTGAATTTGTGAATTATGTCACAATATTGAATTTTATTCTACTTAATTTCAGGCATGTGCCTCCTTGGAACCAAACTATCAGCCTCCTGTGACTTTTGTAGTGGTTCAGAAGCGTCACCACACAAGGTTGTTTGCAAACAACCATCATGACCGTAATGCAGTTGACAGGAGTGGAAATATATTGCCCGGTAAATAACTTGGTTATGGAATGCTATATGATTTGGCATTTACATTATTTTGCTGTGATTTCATAAATGTATGTGAATCTCAGCTGGTAATTAATTTTGCAGGCACCGTTGTGGACTCCAAAATTTGTCATCCTACTGAGTTTGATTTCTATCTATGTAGTCATGCTGGAATTCAGGTTAGTTATCTTCTCGCCCCTTGTTTATAACGTGATACAAAATTCCATTTCTAATATTCTCTACATGTCAAACAGGGTACAAGTCGCCCAGCACACTACCATGTGTTATGGGATGAAAACAAATTTTCAGCTGATGGACTACAGTCCTTGACAAACAACTTATGTTACACGTAAGTTGTTGATATATTTTACTGTGTCAATAATGTCTATAAATTAGAAGTACACTTCCATTGTTATTTTAGCTAACCGCAAGCTTTCTATTTTTCAATTTTCTCAGGTATGCTAGGTGCACACGATCTGTTTCAATTGGTTAGTTCTCTCTCTCATCTTATCCTTGTGAACACATTTAAACACAAACATACACCCACAGAAGTGTGCCCTCGATTTCTGTTAACTGTTTGGAGTGTGATGTTCATTTATGTTGTGCTTTGACAGTTCCTCCTGCATACTATGCCCATCTTGCTGCATTTAGAGCACGTTTCTACATGGAACCGGAGACATCAGACAGTGGTTCAATGACTAGTGGTACTGTTTCGGGACGTGGAGGCATGGGTGGAGGACCAGCTGGTAGGAGCACGCGAGGACCTGGTGCTGGTGCAGCAGTTAAACCCCTACCTGCCCTGAAGGAAAATGTGAAGAGGGTTATGTTTTACTGTTAAGTTTTTTATGGGACTAATGAAACAAATTGTGGTTTAGTTTGTTACTAAGATCAAAAATTGCTTATAAGATATTCTTGATGACTGGCTCTCAAGTATGTTTGCTTGGTATGGTTTGCTGAATGTTGATTTTCCATTAATATCTTTTGCAGTGATTGCTTTTGGTGATCTGGGATTTGTCTAATTGTGTTTATTCCTCTTTTTGCTTTCAAAGTTGTGTATGAAAAGGCTTGGTAGTTGTTGGAGAGTTAGAGCTTTCCCTGAGTAGCCCCAGGATTTAGGGTTTAGTTGGAGTGGGAGGTTTTAGATTTTGTGTTGATTGGGAAACTTCACTGGTAGTTGGTTAGATTTGTTTCTTATAAAGTTGAATCATGTCCAGCCCATGTCTAATTCGTTCCACAATTTTTCTGTGCTTGAGAGAACATGTGTTTTCTTAGTTTTGTTGGTGTATTTGTTTCTAATAAGGTCGAATCATGTCCAACCTATGTCTAATTCGTTACACAATTTATCTGTGCATGATATAACATATCTTTTCTTATTTTGATTGTTGGTGTATGTATGTGTGATCAGTTGATTAAGTGATTGAATAATGTGATTTAGTTGAAAGGGTTGCCGGATTTTAGGGTGGATTCAAGTCGTGTATATGATGTTAATTTTTAAGAAAATAATATAATCAATCATCAAATTCATATAATTGTTGTGTAAAATTTATTATCTCAATATATATATATATATATATGTAATGTTGGTCGAAATGAGACATACCATAGATTTTCTTGATGCAGTGACACAACTGGCATTGTGATACATTTTTCCATTATGAAATTCCCCTAGTCTTTTTTATCCGTTCCCAATGTCAATTATTGGATGAAACCCCATACCCTTCACGGGCCACACATATATGAACCTTTAATATATTTTATATATCTACATGCACCTCACACTTTAGTCTTATGGTATACGGATTCAAACTGCATGCTCCCAAAATTCTAAATTATAATAGTTAAAAAAAATTAATTTATATAATTCTACTAATTTAAAATATGTTAATATGAACATTCAGACTAGAGAAACTCTCTATATTAATAGGATGTTGAAGCTCTTAGTACATGTTTTTTTTATTTGTTTAATCTTAATTATTATAAAAAAAATCTAAATTGAGTTTATAGAAAAATCAAAATCAAAATCAAGTAGCATTTAAAAAAATATGTATATTCGGACTTCTGCATCTTCAATTTTTTTTTGCCTCAGAATCTAAAGTGGAAATGGTGAGAAATGTCACATTTTTGTCTCGTTGTTGCACCAACGTCACCGGTTTAATAAGTTATGTTTAAAAGACACCAATTTTGGTGAACTACCAACATTGCCCTTAAATAATCAATTTTTTATTGTCTCTGTACTTCCATCTCCACACTTGAAACACTGAACGCAGTAACTCCTCTCTTTCTCTCTCTACAATAAATTTCAAAACTACTCAACGTTCTTCAGCACAATAAGGTAATATGTTTGTCTGAAATACTGTTTTTTATCCTTCATTTTTAAAAAACGTTCCTTTTGTAAACATAAAGCTGGTTTTGTGAATTTTGAATCTCCGATGCTGTTAATAAAAAGCTCGGAGCCAATGGAAAAGCTCGGAGCCATTGGAAAAGCTCGGAGCCTTTGAAAAAGCTCGAGCCTTTGGAGAAGTAAACAAGCATTTAGAAAACAAGCTCAGAGACTTGAAAAGAGCTTGAGACTTTGTAAAAAAGCTCGAGCCTTTAGAAAACAAGCTCGGAGACTTGGAAAAAGCTAGAGCCTTTGGAAAAAGCTAGAGCCTTTGGAAAAAGCTCGGCTCTTGTGGGAAAACCCTCGGAATCTTTGAAAAAAAGGTTGGAGCCTTTACTAAAAGCTCGGAGATCATAGTAAAAACCTCGGAAAGTATTTTAAAAGGCTCTGAGCCTTTTCCATAGCTTTTATGTTTGTCATAATGGTTTGTGGTGATGAATGTTACAGGAGATTGAATCGGGTGAGAATAGTAATATCTTACAACGGTTGATGGGAGCAGTTACCCGACGGAAGTCAGAGGTTTGTTGGATCAGACAACCAAGGAATGTATGTGTCAAAGAATATGAGTTACGAAGAATTGGTGTCGATCGTGCATACCGTTGTGAAGTATGATGTAAACAAATACAATGTTGATCTACAGTCAATATCAATCGTTTCTGGCGCTACATGTCGCACATTTGTAAGAAATGACGATGATGTTCAGTTTATGCTAGGGGAAGATCGGTGTTCCCTCAAGTATGTGTTAGTATAATTGAGAGGGCAACTTGAGATGTGATACGGAATGATATTCCTGCTCCTGAAAATACCCAACCATTTGGATCCGCTAGCGGTAGCAACTAAGTGTTCACACAAAGGAGTGCCACTGAAGGTGGGGAAAACATATGTGTTGTCCAACCGGTAGTGGTCGACCATGCAGATGTTGGTGAACCTCAATTCGACGATGTGTTTGGTTGTCGATTTGAGATGAATGATGAGCGGTACAATGAGCAATACAATGAGGAGAACACTGAACCGAACCTTGGGCTGAACCGGGAGGTGGATAATGAGGCAAATATTGATATGGTAGATCATGTAGAGAACACTGATGAAGATCATATCCAAATTCAAAGACGTGGAAGACGTGTAGAAGGAGTTAGTTGCACTGGAGCAGATATGCCTGGTACTTCCGAGGTCCGGCATAATGTATTTGCAGATGATTATGATAATACCACAACGTGGGTTATTCCCGGAGCAGATTCATACTCGTTTGGGATTGGTAGAAGCACAACCTTGGTAGCAGAAGAACCTACAAGCATGATTTATAAAGGTCAGTTCTTTCCGACTAAAAAGGATTTGAAGAGACTAGTTGGCCTTTTTGCAATGCGGCGAAACTTAAAATGGAAGGTGAAAAGGTCCAATAAGACAACGTTATATCTTGTTTGTTTGATTGACAACTGTACATGGAAATTAAGAGAGGTGAGAAAAGATGAAGGGACGTACTTCCAAGTACGAAGTTTTTCAATAAACACAGTTGTCCCTTGGAGGAGATTCACCGTCGCCACCGACAAGCTAGTGCGGTTATAATTGGAGAAGTGGTTGCACCTAGACTTCAACAACAAGATGGTCATCTCATGCGTCCCAAGGATATAATCGCCGATATGAAAACAATGTATGGCATCCAAATCATGTACAGTAAGGCATATCAAGCCTTGCATTATGCATTGTCACTGACCTATGGGACACATGAAGAAACCTTCCAACTACTGCCTTCTTTTGGTTACGTGCTGGAACAACAAAATCCCGGCATAATCACTGACTTACAGTGCGCTGACGACGGTAAATTCCTTTACTTTTTCATGTCATTAGGGGCCTCAGTTAGAGGTTTTCAGAGGTGCATGCGTCCGGTTATTGCAGTTGATGGTACCCATTTGAAGGGAAGATTCGGGGGTACAATGTTTGTTGCAACTGCCCAAGATGGAAACGAACAGGTGTATCCAATTGCTTTTGGGTACGGCGACTCCGAAAACAACCTTTCATGGGAATGGTTTTTGGATTGCTTGAAGGGTGCCCTTGGTCATATAGATGATCTGGTTTTTATTTCCGATCGACATGCAAGCATTGAAGCAGGGATTTCTAAAGTGTTCCCTTATGCAACCCATACCGAGGAATACCGTCGCAAGTGTAGCGTATGTCATCAAGTTGGACATAACAAACAGACGTGCCCACACAAGGAATCTGCCATGGAGTGAATCGAGCCGTTCATACTTATTGTTTAATTAAGTTGGGGTGTTAGTTATTACTTTTGTTATTGTATGAAATGCGTGTGTTGTACTTGTAAATGCAAACACTTGAAATTTTAAACAAAAAATTTGAAATTTGAAAGTTCATTACTATAATTGTTTGTACATCGACAACTACAACATCTAATGGGGCTTGGAGTTACAAAAAATCTCCACAACCATCTTCTCTCATATGGTGCTCATATCTTCTTCTGACCAGTCGAACGTCTTCCTGTTCGCCAGTATGTACTCCATCAATCTCAAGGTATGAGCACCACAGTTACCCCTGTGACACAGCATATGAACAACCGTTACAATTGAGGTTTAATAAAACAAACTTAAAGTTTAAATGATGTTCGTACAGTCATACCCTCTAGTCTGTTGGGGCACGTGTGTTGTAGACACCATGCTTACCCCAAAAGGCCTATTCCGCTTCTCGTACTTCGCCTCGCCCGTTGGTCTGGCATTATGAAACCCCACCTGATGCAACATCGAGGGTAGAAACTACCGCAATGGAGCAACCTGCTCTTTCCTGATCTGTAGGGGGACTTCTTGTCTGAATGAGTCTAGCAGGTGGATCTTCCCAACAGTAAGGTCGACGCTGGCCATGAGCCAATGCTGGCCACCAATGTTGCACGGAATAAGAACCTGTACCAAGTGTTCAAGATATTGTTATGGTCAAAATAAGAATTATTAATTAAACACATTGAAACCATAACTGTGTTGCGCTCACCGCGTCAACCTCGTGCCATGGTCGGTTCCCTACCGGGAGCAATCCACGTACCGTCATCAGATCTTCAGGGGACCACCTGTACTTCAACACAGACCAGTTTTTCAGGGCTTTGCCCACAGCATCGTGAGGCATGATTCTCCGCCACTGAAACTCCAGCATTGATTGAAAATAGATAACGTACCGAAACGTTAGAAACATGATGAAACACAACAAACAGACGTGTGAAAACAGTACATTTGAAACACTTACATAGAACTGAGAATCTAGTAGGTTCATCCTCTGAATGTAGACACTAGGGAATGCTCGCTGACGCTTCCGGTAAAATATGCAGGTACGCGTCCATATGCTGACAATATAAACATTATACATTGTTAGTATTCTTCCATAAGTTAAACAAACTTAAAAGACAATCGAAGTAAGGAAAGTACCGTGTCCTCCAACTCCATAAAGTTGGTTTGCAACCGGTGGAACCAAGTTACATGCACGGGGGTCATCAGATCCACATCACGTCTGCGTAATTTTTAATTATTTAGGAAAACAACTAATTTAACTTAGGTGTTTCAAAATAAATTCACAATATTATAATACTTACAATTCCCCCGTCACGTTCCTCTTGTAGACTTTGTAAGCCGCAAGCTGGTCAGTGTCTACCAAATCATTGGGCATGAATGTATGTGTTGATGACAGGGCAATGTCCTTGGCCTCTTCGGCCGACAGGGGTCAGTGTATGGGCTCCCCAACTGCCAGCCTCGTTTGCGAATCCGCGGCTGCCTATGCTGATCGTGGACCACTGAGGGGTGTTGGGAGGAGGAACTCTGTCCCCGTGGATCACGTCGAGGGCTCCGATGGGATGAGATAGACCTGTGGGGTAGGCTGTGTCGGGATGGACAGACAGTGTCACTGGGGGGGGGGGGGGGTGAGGTGTGACGGGATCGAGTAGAGGAGAGAGGTGTCGGATGGACCGTAGGGGTGCTCCCTATGGATCGCCTGGTCAGGTCAGGAGTGTGGACTGTACGGGAGGAGGGACTCTGACCCAGTGGACTGGACAGGTCCGCTGTGTGGTCCTGGATATGAACAGGAGGATCCACATCATGTACCTCCATAAGCAGCGGAAACTCTAATAACGCCTGGGTAACTGTCTTTCCAAATACTCATGTATCCGTGCCACCAGGGACTTGCATCTGCTGGCCTCGTACTGTATCTCCAGCTATTGGACCCTGCGACTGATGTCCATTCAGCCTCCGTCGTAGGTCCGGTGGCTGGGTCTGTCCCTCCGTCTCTGTCTCTACGTGGAGAGTATCGATCATGAGAGGGTGGACTGTGATGTCGAACCCCACCGCCCCCGGAGAAAGTCCATCACCTCCCTATGCTGCTTATCCCGTTCCTGATCACTCTTCCGGAGATCCTCCTGTAACGCAACGATTGCATCCATCACATGTTGGATTTTTCGTTCCAAACGGTCCTGAAACAAAATCATTATTGTCAGTATTAAAACCCAACACTTGTTTCAACATAAATAATGCATTACACCATTTTTGACATACCTGGCGATGCCCTCAAACGTCTTCTCGTGAATGTACTCCACCAGGCATCGCAAATCGAACCTGTCTGCGCCTAAGAGGACTCCCAGCGACAAACTCCGGGTCAGAACCCTCTGTATCCGGCCTGTGCCTAAGGGGACTCCCACCGCCAAACTCCTGGTCGGAACCCTCCGTGTGACTGGGTCCGGCCGTCGTATGATGTAAGGGATCCGGTACCGAGCCGTCGTGTCCATCGGCGGCCATATATAGACTGCCTCCCTCATTTATGCCCTCGTAGTACCGTGCAACCCTCTCAGCTGCTGTCGGCACTAGTGCAGTCCTCGCAAACATCTGAAATCGTTGTTAGACCATTGTATTTGTATAATCGTAATATGTAAACACTTTAACACAATAGATCTTTACCTTGGCTAAGAAAATCTTGTCCAGCTTGTCCGACCTTGGTTGCTTATGCAACTGCCATTTCAGCATACGGGGGGACAACTCAATCCGCCTACGAGTCCCAAATCGGGTCCCAAGCTTGGGGATAACCTCATACGTAAATACCTATGTAAAAAAACAAGTTATTCAGAATCCAGTCATTTATTATGTAACTAATGTAAAAAAATATTCAGGTTTTCAAACGATACAAATTCTAAATTCTCACCAACAGTGCGTGAGCTAGACCGTAAATGTTGTTCCTCTCCACCGTGTGAACATCAACGCCCTTTTCCTGCTATCGTCTCTCATACCGCACACGTCAACTGTCCAAGGCATGCTTGAATCCAAAAATGGACTGCCTATACACGTGGGCACCCCACGGGAATGCATCAAAAGCGTCCAAGTCCTCAACTAGCCGGATCTGTCATAATGGAACTTTCTCTCTCTCGTCCAACCCTATCAATATCCAGTTTAGCATATAAAGGAGGCACAACTTCAGCGCATCGTACTGCTCCTCAAATACACCGATTCGTAGAACAGCTCTCAGCTGTTCATAATCCACCTCATCTACACCATTGAAATACTGTTGGTGTATCCTGTTCTGAACCATCTCATACCTCGTCGTGTCGGGAATCACTCCAAACTTCAATCCGGTGATCAGACAGAATTCAACCTTGGAGAACCGGACCGAACGAGGACCTAACATAAATCTCATCTCATCCTCCGGCCCATCGTGATGTAGCTCGAGCAATAGCAGTCGATGGACTATGCTACCCGAAAACTTCATCCCCAGATCCATCCTAAAGGAATGACCAAAACAAGACTCTGTATACCGACGTCGGTCTTCGACCTTGAATTGTTTTGGCACACTGTCCAGTGCTACGTCGATATCTTTAAGGTCGCTGAAATAGTCATGCCGAGTGATTTTTCCATCGTACCATTCATCCTCTGGAGTTTTAAGCAAATCTTTTAGTTCACTACCCATCTGCATTTTCACAGAAACAATGCATCAGTAAATGTAAAAGGCTAGGACATAATAATATAAAATAGCAGGGAAGCAGTTTCAAAAAGCTCGGACTCATATTGAGAAAGCTTGGGCAGTTTGAAAAAGCTCGGATGCGTTTTGAAAAAGCTCGGACAGAGTTTGAAAATGCTCGGACTCATTTAAAAAAAGCTCGGACTGTTGAAAAAAGCTCTGGTACTGTTTGAAAAAGCTCGGACACAGTTAGAAAAAGCTCGGACTGTTGAAAAAGCTCGGACTCAGTTTTAAAAAGCTCGGAAACTGTTTGAAAAAGCTCGGACAGTTTAAAAAAGCTCGGACTGTTTAAAAAATCTCGGACACTATTTCAAAAAGCTCGGAAACTGTTTGAAAAAGCTCGACCACATTTTAAAAAAGCTCGGAAACAGTTTCAAAAAGCTCGGGCATTTTAAAAAAGCTCCGAATCATTTTTAAAACGCTCGGAAACCCAGAAAAAGCTCGGAACCAGTTTGAAAAAGCTCAAAAAATGTTTTAAAAAGCTCGAAAAAAGCTCGGAATCACTTTGAAAAAGCTCAAGAACCCAGATCTTCAACAGATTTACAAACCCTAACCTGACCCCCAACCATTCTCAGATCAACAAACAAACATAATCTATAAGTATAATCAACAACCAACATCAAACATGAACTTATTAAAAACAAAATCTATAACATAATCTGACTCAACTTACCACAGTCGATTGAAGATGCTCTCGTCTGAACACCCGAAAAAACACTGTTGTCCTACCGCCGGTTACGTCGACGTCTTTTTCAGCCGGAAAACCATTGATCTTCCAACGCCGGTTCTTTTTCCAGCCGATGTTTTCTCTCTCTGGTTTTTCTCACTAAGTTTGAAAACGACAAAAACTCACTTGGAAGGGGATATTGGTGCCTTTTAAACATGAATTAGTAATATGGTGATATTTGTACAACACCCACCCCAAATAATGCTATTTATTTTTTGAGCCTGAATCTAATATTTTCGTCACTCCATTTGCATGACCTTGATAATTGATCCTACATATAAGGACAGAATTAATTAAATTTGTATAATTCAGTGGCTCTGCTCTAGGCCTCTGGCTATGCTGCGTCTTTTTGCATTCATCAGCCAGCTGGACAAACTCAATTCAACATGGCCTTCTATATCCCCTGTTCTTCCAAACATTTACAGAAAATGACATTATTATGTCTGTTCTTCATTCGAGTCCACATTTTCAAGATGAATTTTTTGAAGAACTCAAGTTGATTGAACAGTACTAGTTATACTTTTTAGCTTCTTGTTATATAGTTAATGATTAAAAACTACTATATATATATATTATCTATTGGATATTAATAGCTGTCCAATAGCATTATCATAATATAAAAGAATAGAATATATATATATATATATATATATATATAATATTAATTACCTCTTAAGATCGTCCTAAATTTTTATTTAAAATGAAGACAAAACTTGTGATTTGTGAAGCTGATCAATCTAACTACTAAAGTTTGCAACTATATTTAATTTCCAAGACATTATTATCTTTTGGTGCATGGCAAGTTTGAAATATAAACATGGTATTTTTCATTTTTATTTATTTATTTATTTTGCAAATTGGCACGTGCATTGCAACACTTTAATTATGATAACAAAAGGTTGGGTTTCTAATTGAGTTATGGCGCTTCAATATTATAATTCTTTGTCCTTGAACAAATTGGAAAAAAAAAATGTATTTTCAATGTGGACAAGAAGTGGTGAAAACTTTCAATTGAATACATGTATATTTGTGTTTTTCTTCTATGATTTTCTGATGATCTGAATTTTAAATGAATAAATCGTATAATTATTACGGTTCAGAATAGCAGAGGATCTGGAATCTCTTGTCCGAGAGTGTATGCATATATATGAGTAACACAGTAACACACACTCATGACTCATACATATATACTAACACAAAATATATGGAGGCAGAGCACAAGTATAGAGAGTGTTTAAGAAACCATGCAGCCAGCCTTGGCAGCTACGCCACCGACGGCTGCGGCGAGTTCACCCGAGATGACACATCTCCGGCCTCCCTACAGTGCGCCGCCTGTGGCTGCCACCGCAACTTCCACCGCAAGGTCACATACAGTAGCAGCAGTGTCCGGAGGCCGCTGGCGGTGGTGGAGTCACCAGAAGCGGCTGAAATGGGCGAAAAGAAGCGGTTTCGGACGAAATTTACAGTGGAGCAGAAGGAGAAAATGCTGGGGTTTGCAGAGAAGTTGGGGTGGAAACTACAAAGGAAAAATGAAGATGATGAAGTGGGGAGGTTTTGCATAGAAGTTGGAGTGAGCAGGCAAGTATTCAAAGTGTGGATGCATAATCATAAGAATTCTTCTTCTTCTGCATCTACTGGAAATGCATCTTCATTAACTACTGATCAGTAGACAGAAGCAAGAAATTAACTAGATTGATTTTTACTTTTCTGTAATTGAATGATCATCCTTGTTTGTGTATTATTGTATTCTCGATCTGTTTTATGAGGAAAAAAAATTGGTTACTCCATTTCTACACTAAAGATTTAAGTACACAGTATATGCAGATATTATCTCTTAACATCTTAAAAAAAAAAATTTAATTTGAAGTTTAGAACCCGTTAAAATGGCAATTATACATGATTGTATTTTTTTGCTTGGTCGATTTATATCTCTTAGATTTTAATCTAAGGATGTATAAAAATGAAGAATTTAAAAATTAAAAACTATATCTAACATAACCAACCACCCATTAACAGTACATTTCCTGTATCGTAGCAAAACCCTATATTGAAATCCAGTTGTTGAACCCTATTATTGGATAGGTTTGTTTTCCGCAAGCAACACCAATATCTAAAATGTGACCCGAACCTGTGATAGATATGAAAGGGGATGTGTTATTACTTATTAGTAAACAAAATTCGTAACTACAGCTCTAAAAATCAGGTACTGAATTAAGATGAGCCCATTTAGATTTGGGCCTGATCTTATTCTATAACAATTTCATAGGCTCGAAAACCCATCAACAGAGAGCAAGTCCAGATTCCAGAACCCTCTAGGAAGCCCCACCAAATCACTAATAATTTCCAGAATTTACTAGAGACTACGAGACTCTCACATAACAAGTAACAACCAAACCGAACGGATTGCGCGCGAAAATACTGGAAATCTCCAACGGTCCTTATAAATACCAATCACTTGTAGCATTCATAACTATCAACACCAAGTCAGCAAAAACCAATCAACAAAGAAAAGCTACCATTAACCTCGCATTCGAAGTTTCAGAGAAACAAACATGGCGATGATTCCAAGCTTGTTCGGTAATCAACTCAACAACAGCCTCCTCTTCGATCCCTTCCCTTTCGATTTCCGTTTCCCTGAAGAGACCACCTCTGCTCTTGCCAACACCCGTGTGGACTGGAAGGAGACTCCGGAAGCCCACGTGTTCAAAGCCGATCTTCCGGGGATGAAGAAAGAGGAAGTGAAGGTGGAGATCGAAGACGGCAAGGTGCTTCAGATTAGCGGAGAGAGGAACGTGGAGAAGGAAGACAAGAGTGACACGTGGCATCGTGTTGAGCGTAGCAGTGGCAAGTTCTCCAGGTAGTTCAGGTTGCCGGAGAATGTGAAGATGGATCAGATCAAGGCTTCTATGGACGATGGAGTTCTCACGGTTACTGTTCCTAAATTGGAGATGAACAAACCTCATGTCAAGTCCATTGATATCTCTGGTTGAGACTTGAGACTTGAGACTTGAGACTTGAGACTCTGTTACTGTTACTGGACTTTCCTATGTAATGAGTTTTAATTAATATTGTAGTTTCAGTCTAAATGTTAAAACTTGAATAAATACCTTCTCATGATGTATTTTAACTGATATTGATTTCTAAGTTGTGGAGTTAAGGGACTCATCATGATCAGCTTGCTCACCTCATTTTCTTTTATTAACTTATTTAGAATATTGACTGATTTCAAATTAAATAAAAAAACCTGTTTTTAATTTTAATATAAACATATTCTGAATTAAATTTCAATTTAGTTTTAATTATTTATTTCTGAGAATCAATTGCTATTTTATTTCAATTTACAAATATATATATATAGTCTCTTGAACTTTAATTATTGATTTGTCTAGAAAATTAATAATATTTAATTATATACTTTAGTTATATTAATCACATTAATAAAATTTTGATATTATGAAAATTGAAAAGAATTGATTTTATATATATATTAATCACATTAGCAATTTTCTTACCGGTGAACCAGGCAGGGGCAAGATTTATTATGGTCTTGATATTATAAATCTCGTTTCAAATTTTATACCAACTGTTTAATATATATATATATATATATATATATATATATATGAGATCATTTTTTTTAATACTATTTTATTTTATTTTAGTGTGTCAATATTATAATTTAGCACAAAGTAAAAAAAACATGCTACAATGTATGTCAAATATTCTGCCAAATTTGGCATAAGGTTATATTTTGTACTAAATTTGACATAAAGTATAGTATATGTCAAATTTAATATAACAATAATTAGTTTTTTTAATTATAAAAATATCATTTTATAATTTTATTAAATGTAATTGTTTAGTTCAGCCTTTTTGATGAGAAGCGGACATTTCTTCATGTCGCTTTTAATAAAATGGTAGCAGAGTAGGCAAAGCGATGCTAAGAACGAAGATATTACGGTGGGTTTGGAATCATTCTATCAGAAACAACACATGTAAAATTGGTCTTGTTATAATACTTTATAAAGAGATCGAGAATATTGTTTACCTTCACTTTCAACACACAATTACTTTAAACATTCAACATTTCAACCATGTTTATTTAAATCCAAATCCAAATGTTGAGATAATGTCATATCATCTTTACAAACTTAATTAAAAATTACCACTCATGTATGACAAAGTGGTATTTTTTTTCGACTTTTTGATTGGAGTACATAGATAACTATGATATAAATTCCATTTCAAATCTCAATTTGTATTCTAACCAATGATATGTCAATCAGTAAATAGATATTAATGATATTTTATCTTATTATGTGTCGTGTGCATCCAATTGACACGTAATTAATTATGATACAAGTTGGTATTTGAGTTGAGTTATCTAACCTTACTCATTTGATATTGATGAGTAATTTAAGTTAATATAACCACACCCATTAGTCTAGTGTAAAGACTTTAAAACTGAATACAAATTAATTTACCAAAACTTTCTTTTGTTTTTTTTGTTGAAAGTATTTATTAATATACCAAAATTTGGATACAGATTTATGATATAATAATTTGTGACCCAATGACAATGTGCATAGGTTAGTCTTCGTAAAATAACCAAAAGAGTATAACTTATACTCTAGAGATCTTACAGAAAGAAAATCATAGAATAATCATCCTGCAATCTGCATCCATCTCAAAAAGAGAAATAAAAAATAAAAATAAAAATGTCCAAATTCTTTCCCTCCCCTTTTGAAAGATTTTGTGAAAAAGTAAAGGTAGCCCACCACACAATTCACAAAACATTCCTTTCTTGCTTTAATACTTGGCTCTAAAGAATTATCAATTCTCCTCTACCCTCATTTTCAAGCCATGCATATCCCTCACTCTATATGTATATATATATATATATATATTTCCAAATATGAAACACAACAATATTACATTATCATTCTGCTTTCTAGATTATTTCTTTTGTGTTAATAACTTTTGTCGAGAATGGCTTCTTCTCCATCTCTCAAGAGATCAGATACAATTTCAGGCACCATGCCTGAAGCTTTGAGGCAAAGCCGGTATCATATGAAGAAATGCTTTGCTAGGTATATATTTACTTATATTTCATTTTCATTTGTTACTTTATATTGCAGTTGGAAGTGCTTTTGATATCACCAAAAGCATTTTCTATAGAAGCACTTCCGGTGTCGGCCCTGAGGTGGGTTAACTAGTGGCGCCCGCCCAAGGCCTAGAAAAAAAGTCCTAAAAAATGTCTATTTTTTATTTTTATGTTTTGTGTTTAGTGCTCACATCTTTGGACTTTGATAAATAAAGAGCATAAAAAGGGTCCAAAATTATTGTTATTTTTCAAACTTCATATAATTATATCAAATTTGGGCACCAAATAACAAAAAAGATATAGAAATCAACTTTTTATATAAATATTGGGTTCCATATGGATTTTCATCAAAATTATTAAAAACAAACGAGTAGCTCTATTTGCACCCCTAAAAATTTGTATGTGCATTTCTTTTTTGCATGTATACCTCATTAAGAGTTTTAAAAAAAATTATATTTTGTAAGCACACCTCAAACATTACCAAATATACCTTTAGAAAATGAAAAGGGAGGAGACCTCCTTTTCATTTTCTAAGCAAGTTTATCTGTCCTTATTTACATACGCTATTTCTTTGAATGAAAACTGTCATGCTGATCTATTTGATCGTAACTTTTTTTTTCAGTTATGTTTTTTCTATATATCAAGTTTTTGTAAATTTTCTCAAAATATATATATATATATATATATAAATTAGTAAATACGAGATTTCACAAGATTTAGATGCAAGATTAAACAAAATGCCTCATTTTAAATATTCACCCTGAGGCCTCCAAAACCTCATGGCCGGCACCAAGCACTTCAAAATCCACCTTAAATTTCAAAATATTGTTTGAACAAATAGAAAAAAATAATAATAAAAAACTAACACTTAGATCCATTTTGCTGCAAAAAGATTTGTTGAACAAGGAAAAAGGTTAATGAAACGCCAACATTTGATGGGAGAATTGGAAAAATCAATTGAAGACAAGAATGAGAGAAGCAAAGTCTTGGATGGATTACTTGGTTACATTCTCAGCTCCACTCAGGTACTTATTTACCTTCTCCATGCATGCATACATATTTAACAAATATGTATATAGCAAAACTCTTCTTAACCATATCAAAATAACTTTTAAACATTCTGACAACAACCTTTGTAAATTTTTATTTTTTTTTAATTTTGTGTGTGTACAGGAAGCAGCTGTTGTTCCACCATATGTTGCCTTAGCTGTGAGACCAAATCCAGGGTACTGGGAATTTGTCCAGGTGAATGCTGAAGAACTGTCAGTAGATGAAATTAATGTTACTGATTACTTGAAGTTCAAAGAAATGATTTTTGATGAAAACTGGTAAGTATAAAAACCATATAATTAATCATCTAAATTTCCGTTCAAATTCCTTTTAACGCATGTCTTGATACTAAATTTTAAGAAAAGTATTACCCGAACTAGTTTAATAAGAAAAACAACTTTTTCCATGAAAGGAGTTGTGTAACATGAATTGATATAAAAAAAATTTGCAGGGCAAACGATGAAAATGCTTTGGAGATAGATTTTGGGGCAATAGATTTCACTACACCTCACTTGACTCTTTCTTCTTCTATTGGAAATGGAATGAATTACATCTGCAAGTTCATGTCTTCAAGGCTTATTAGCAGCTCTGACAAAGCAAAGCCTCTGGTGGATTATCTACTGGACCTCAATCACAGAGGAGAGGTACATGCATTTCAAATTAAAAAAAAAAAAAATAACTTTTTTAATACGGTCCTGTTAAAGCGTTTCCTTATGATCTGATGAATTATGCCTCTAATGGGGATTATGAATTGGTTTACTTGCAGAATCTTATGATCAACGAATCGCTTAGTACAGTTGAGAAGCTACAGGGAGCACTTATTGTAGCCGAAGCTTCCATTTCTGAATTACCAAAAGAAACACCATATCAGGAATTTCAGCAGAGGTCATCTACATGTTTTACTTGAGTTTTAATATGATTATTTGTTTACTAATGTATAACAAGCTCGTATCAGTAGAGAATCGTGAACCTTCTCCAAGAATGAAAAACCAATATTTCTCATAGGCATTTTGCTAAAATTCTCAAATAACTTTCAGGTTCTTAGAATGGGGATTCGAGAAAGGATGGGGCAATACAGCACAGAGAGTTAGAGAAACAATGAGGACATTTTCTGAGGTTCTCCAAGCACCAGACCCTGTCAAATTGGAGTCACTTTTTAGCAGCCTTCCCAACATGTTCAACATTGTAATCTTCTCTCCTCATGGCTACTTTGGCCAGGCAGATGTTCTTGGATTGCCGGATACCGGAGGCCAGGTATATAATGCTTAACAAATTACTCCATCTAATTAAGACATATCACGTCATTCGTACGTTTGTCTAATAAAATCCTGTAATAAATATAAGAATGACAAGATGTTAATAGATGTACGTACGGATGACATGATACACTCGCCCCGCAAACATTTCTGATTTCTCCTCCATGAATTTCTCAAGACTAAGAGTTTTCTATATGCTATAAAATTGGAACAGGTAGTTTACATTCTTGATCAAGTGAGAGCTTTGGAGGAAGAACTGCTGCTCAGGATTAAGCAGCAAGGCCTCAGTGTGAAGCCTCAGATTATTGTGGTGAGCTACAAATCCAAAATCCTGAAGATTATTCAATCAAAGGATGATTGATATAAACTAAGCATCAGAACAAACATTTTGTGACTTGAATTTGTTAAATTTATCAGATAACAAGACTAATACCAGAAGCTCAAGGGACCAAATGCAACCTGGAGGTGGAGCCTATCATTGATACTAAGCATTCCCACATTCTGAGAATTCCATTCAGAACAGAGAAAGGGATTCTCCCCAAATGGGTTTCTCGTTTCGATGTCTACCCATACCTCGAGAGATTTGCCCAGGCATGTGCCTCCGTTCTCCTGAACATAGAGTTTTAAAAATAACGTGACATTATACCGACCTTTTAAATATTTCTCTTTTACAACCTCTCAGGATGCAGCTGCAAAGGTCCTGGAACACATGGAATGTAAACCAGATCTAATAATTGGGAACTACAGTGATGGAAACTTGGTGGCATCTCTAATGGCTGCAAAGCTCGGAGTAACTCAGGTCTCTCTACTAGTTTTTTCATACTTCCAAATCAATCACTCGATGACATTTATTCTGAACTTTTGCCTGCTCTAATCTCTGCAGGGAACTATTGCTCATGCTCTAGAGAAAACCAAGTATGAAGATTCGGATGCCAAATGGAAAGAATTAGATCCAAAGTACCACTTTTCATGTCAATTCACAGCTGATCTAATAGCAATGAATGCAACTGATTTTATCATCACCAGCACATACCAAGAAATTGCTGGAAGGTTAGTCTGTTACCTCCTTTTTCATTGGAGTAATACTACTTGATCCAAATTTGTGTCTCAAATGATATGAGAGGTGATTCGTAATTGTCATATAGATCACAGGATGAATATTTGGGCTGAGTAGAATGACTTGTTTTGTTGAATTGACTCCAGAAAGATGGATATTGTCTGTAATGTTGACTAGTTGTGTTTCTTTCTCAGCAAAGAGAGGCCTGGACAGTATGAAAGCCATGTGGCTTTTACGATGCCAGGGATTTGCCGGGTAGTCTCAGGCATCAATGTTTTCGATCCAAAGTTCAACATAGCTGCTCCTGGGGCTGATCAAGCTGTTTACTTTCCCTACACAGAGAAACAAAGCAGACTGACCAAGTTTCAACCTGAAATTGAAGAACTACTCTACAACAAAGAAGATAACAGTGCACACATGTAAGTCTCTCAGTTTCTCTAGTTCTCTACTAAAACTATATTCAATAAAGGAAAACAAGTCAGATTTTGATTTTGTCTTGAGGCCTGTTTATATTGTTGTAATATCTAAAATGTTAAAGGAATAATCATCTAACTTTGTACTTGAAACAGCGGGTATCTGGCAGACAAGACGAAACCAATAATCTTCTCCATGGCAAGACTTGATACAGTGAAAAACATCACAGGACTGACTGAATGGTATGGCAAGAACAATAGGCTGAGAAATCTGGTCAATCTTGTCCTGGTGGCCGGGTTCTTTGATCCATCGAAATCAAATGACAGGGAGGAAATAGCAGAGATAAAAAAGATGCATTCCTTGATAGATAAATACAACCTTAAGGGGCAGATAAGATGGATAGCAGCTCAAACTGATAGATACCGCAATGGAGAGCTCTACCGCTGCATAGCAGACTCAAAGGGAGCATTTGTGCAGCCTGCATTGTATGAGGCTTTTGGTTTGACTGTCATAGAGGCGATGAACTGTGGATTGCCCACTTTTGCAACAAATAAAGGAGGTCCGGCAGAGATCATCGTGGATGGGGTCTCAGGCTTCCATATCGATCCAACAAATGGCGATGAATCAAGTAACAAGATCGCAGATTTCTTCGAAAAATGCAACACAGATGCTGGATATTGGAACAAAATGTCCGAAGCAGGTCTCCAGCGTATATATGAATGGTAATAATACGATTTTACTTAACATGGTATCTGTATCTGCATATGTTGTGCAGATTCTGGATATGATTTGCAATTGTGTTGCCTTGCAGCTACACATGGAAGATTTATGCAAAAAAACTGCTGAACATGGGATCCATATATGGATTTTGGAGGCAAATAAACAAGGAACAGAAGCTAGCCAAGCAAAGATACACTGAAATGTTCTACAATCTCCAGTTCAGAAAATTGGTGAGTTGGCTTGTCTATTTACTAGTTAGAGAATTGCCCAAACCATATACAAATAATCAATGATTCTAATCTCTCTATGTTAAATACAAAGGCAAAGAATGTACCAATCACAAAAGATGAACTCCTACAACCAGCAGCCCCCAAGCCAAACGTTCTGCCACCACTATCAGCACCAACTAAGCCGGTTCCACCCCAGCAACGTCCAGCAGATAAGCCCCATCCACCAGCACGGAAACCAGAACCAAGACCTCTGCAGATTCCAAGGTATTTTAGTTCACGAGCCAATACATGACTTTGTTCTTTATCAAATCAAATTCTTAACCATTGATCAGGCTGTAATATTTCCGATACAACTGTTACCATTTTAACTCATAAGAGGTTTGGTCCACAGTATGGGAGGTCCACCGCACGAGCCGAGCAGACCTGAGCGACGTGATCCTGTATGCGACCCTTGTACTCAATGGGGCTACATCATCGCTGTTCTCTTCATAGTTTATTTCCTTCTGAAGAAATTGTATGGCATGTATATGTGAAAGACAAGGGAATGTATGAAGTGACAATGATCCCATAAATTCTATAACTTGTAAATGATTTCATCATGATAATAAGACATCACAGCCTTGATTTGAATCCTCAAAGTTTGTATTATTGCTATGCTGCTAGCTAGAGGATAGATTCAACTCTTAAAAAGAGAATGAAGCAAATGCAAATTTCACTTTATATGAGCTTCTACCCGAGTAAGCATAAAATTATGTGCTTGACAGTTATTTACCATTTTCTGTCATCCTTCCCAGCCAATCTCCATCATAACATATAATTAATCGATCATCAAATTGAATGGGAATTTGGAATCAATAATCTTATTCTTGTCAAATTTACAAGGGAGGCTAAGCATACAGTACATACAAGTTCTGTTTCTAAACTAACAAAATGCATCACAGTAAGTCGACACATAAAAGGGCACAACAGCTCTAAGAATTCATTCCCCTAATTTTGTCACCGGAGCGCTTCTAAATTGAACATTTATGAGCCCTAAACAAATAAATAATTTCGTACAATCTTCACCCAAACGAGATAAAAGAAAAAGCTCTTTTCTGGACGGCAACCTCTTTTCTTTTTCTTCTTTTCTCTACTTTAAAAAATAAATAGACACCTTTTTGCCGGCTATGAGGTGTGCAAGGAAAGTACAAGAAGTTATGCTAAAGCATTTGAACAACCTTCCACTGCTCAAATTCTGCAGCACTTAGCAAGAAGGAACTAGCATTTCTATGTCCACCTCCTCCAAATTCCTAAAAGGAATTGCATGACACGTTTCAGCACTTTTCATCGTATCACCTCATTAACAGGCAGTAAAATATATATGTAGAAAGCAAAAAAGAGTTAAGAGGAAAAACCCGTGAAATAGGAGTTGTGTCTTCACTCTCTATACTCCTAAGGCTTATTTTCAGCAACTGATCATTTTCAAGCTCCGGAACTCTATAAACCATAGCTCCAATGCCCCTAAGAGAATAATAATATTATTTTTATTATATTGAAAACAGTAAAATATCTGAAAGGGAAGTATGCAAAAGAAGATACCTCAATGACAAAATTTATTTGAAAAATCAAACGGGATTTGATGCATTGTATAATTATCTGAAACCCCTATATTTATTACTAAGCTCGAAACCTAACTAAATAAGGACATTTAATGTGTTGAATAGAGTTCACCTCTATATCCTGTCCTAATTTACAAGTACATATCATAGCCATGTGAGTTAATAAAATGCTACCAGCATAATTGTTCCATTAGAGTTGTTAGAAGCTATAACTTCTTCCACACCTCTAGAATAATTCATGCCACAAACAAATTATTCAATTAATGTTTAAACTTGTATCTTCTTTACAGCGGTAAATTTTCATCAAATGCAACATAAATTTCAATTTCAGATCATCTTATGACATATTTGAATTTAGCTACACAGAAGAGGGAAAGAAAAAAGCATTTCTTGAATGTTTCATGTATCAATGTATGTAACCTAGAGGGCAAAATGAGAATCCCAAGCATATCATATAATGAGCTGTCACAAACCTCAACTTCAAATTACGACTTTTAGTAGCCAACTGGTGTCCCAGTTCACTCCTCAACTCTGCAACAGAATCTGCATCAACAGCCTACAAGTTGACAAATAAAGTTATAAATCAGTTCTTGTCTATGATTTGAGGAACAACTGTTTTAATGTATATAAGAAGTGTCAAACAGAGAATATAAAATTTACGGCCATGTCAAATAAATGAATCACCAAACTACTCCCTTGTCATAAGATTTCGAAATGTCAATAAAAAAGAAGGTAATAACAAAATAATTATGATAAAAAAAAAGAGAGTTTTCATTCTAATATTCTAATACTAGAATGAGAAAGCATATTGCAAAATTAGAAATATGACTAAGGTTAAAGTTGTTTTCTTATCTGTAAATTGAATAAATCTGAATTTACATGAAATCTAAATACACCTGAATATGTTTGCTATTCTTATTGTCCTGATTTACAAGAAATTGTGAGTTGAAACAGAATATTAATAAACAATAGGTATAAGTAGACCCGTCCACGGTTCCGGTTCGGGCCGGTTTCGGTTCGAAACCAGCGGTTCCGGTTCCGTGGAGAGGGCGAACCGAAACCGAACCGGAAAATTTCGGTTTTGGTTCGGTTTTTAACTGGCGGTTTGGCGGTTTTGAACGGTTTTCCACGGTTTTGGAAGGTTTTTTTTTTTTTTTTTTTATGTAAACCGGAGGTTAAACCGCCGGTTTTGAGCGGTTTTTGGGAGGTTTTTCCAAAGGCTAAACCGAAACCGAACCGGCTTCAACCGGTTTCCAACCGGTTTTGTAACCGCCGGTTTCGGTTTCGGTTTCGGTTTCGGTTTTCCAATTTCGGTTTCGGTTTTTAACCGCCGGTTTAACCAAACCGTGGACACCTCTAGGTATAAGGAAGAAGATTTTGCATCTAATTCATCAATTTCTGATAACTTTTAACACGTCAAACTTTATGCATTATGACTGCACCCAATTAATAAGCATCATAACCCGTCGTTTTTAAAAAAGAAAAGGACCATGAATTTTTTTTTACATTTTAATACCATTAGTCCACCATATAACAATTCTAAGCTGCATTGTGTTATTCAGTTAGTGCAAGCTAGATTATAAATAAAGGGAAACAAATGAAAAGGAATGCATTTACATACCAAGCAGCGTCCAAAAGCTCCACCTCCAAGTGTGATTTCATATGATTGGTTGAGGCTTTCTTCAATCAACGTCTGTTTGTGTGCTAGGCTTACCATGCCCTGATTGATGACAGACTCCAGATCCAAAGAAAGTAACTGGCCCAAATTGTCATATTTTCAATCATTTAAGTATCAATAACCATCTATTAAAGAAATGGTGATTTATTCCATACATTGTCAAAATGGAGAAAACTTAAACAGCACCCTAAACACCAATGTGATTGATAACCAATTTAGAAGTTCAATCGAAATGTGAGTTCAATCTACCAAACAACTAAAAGATACTAAAAACAGTTCCAAATCCTGCAGATTGAATCAATTTTTTAATAACAACAAACAAAACTTGATTACAATATAAGATTATTTCATAACATACAAACTGCTAATCACTAAAACTTCAAACAAACAACATGTAGAGATCACCTGGTCAAACAAAGAGGGGTTCAACTGAAAACTGAACTCAATGTTGGAGTCCTTCAAACCACTACTAAAAGCTTTGCTATTCTCAAGTTTCCATCTCCACAAATCTCCATCCTCAATGTAATCAAAAAGCATCCTCACACCCTCCATTTTACTAATAAAAATCTCATCTTTAATTCTCTCCTTGAAATAATCAAAAGCAATTGTTGCTCCACTCCTCTTCATATCTATCACTTTGCTCACATTCTCGCCCTCCATTAAACCCGCCATTGAAGCATCCAGTGCAGTTTTATGGTGGTCAAGTACAATAACCCTGAAAAAAACCAAACAATAAAAAAAAACCCAGATAAGTTCAATAAATAAACATACAAATAACATCATATTATAGTGAAAGAATAATGGTTAAAGTGACCTGGAGACTTTGGAGGAGATTTCTTGGACAAACCCAGGGGGACCGACATAGTCAAGAAGATAAAGGTGGTCGATTTCATGGAGAGGGAGCTTTTCTGGTGTGATGGGGCTGTAAACGGTGTTGGGGAAGAAGAGGGCGGGAAGAGAAGAGGCGGAAAAGTAGAGGTGGGCGGCCAGTGCGGCGAACGCGCCGTCTGGACAGGGGTAGTGGTAAAGTACGGCAGGTTTCTTCTTCATCGTGTTTGATAGTAGAGTGAGAGCTGTCATCTCGAATTACTTTATTAGTTAATATTCAATCTGGAATTGGTTGTTTCCAATTCGGATCCGTAAAGAATTAAAAAAACAAAAAAGGGTGATATATTCAATCCAGAATTATAAAGATTCTTACGTCTTGTTTGGTTAAGTTTTTTAAAATAATTTATCGATAAAAGATCTATCTATATATCTATATTTAGTTAGTAGACCTTTTAAATATATATATATATATATATATATATATATATATAATTAGAGAAGAACTTCTTCGTGAGTTTTTACCTAGTAGATGTTTAAACTCTACTAATTTCTACTTAATTTAAAATAGATAACCTCAAAAGCTCAAGCAAACAACTCTAAAAAATTCAAATAAACGTTTGTAGACCTTTTGAGGCAGTAGAAAACTCAATCAAACGAGCACTTATTCAATTCAAACTTTTAAATCAATTTTTATTTGTCGAATATTACATAATTACATGAATTTATGACTTTATTTGATGAGGTAATGACTTAAACCTATAAGACCATCTCCGATGTATATACCAATGTCAATATTAAATATGGTATAAAAAATAGTAAAATGTTAAATTTAATACGTAATCAAACATTGTACTTCGCCATATAACTCCATTTGAAATGCTATTTTTATTATTTTATTATTTTATTATTTAAAATTATATAAGTAAAATATAATTAATACAAATAATTTATATAATATTTTTTATTATTTAAAATTATAAAATCGACAATTAATACATTTAATAAAATTATAAGATGATATTTTTATAATTAAAAAAACTAATTTATTGTTATACCAAATTTGATATATACTATACTTTGTATCAAATTTAGTACAAAATATAACCTTATGCCAAATTTTGCAGAATATTTGATATACATTATAGCATGTTTTTTTTACTTTGTGCTAAATTATAATATTGATACATTAAAATAAAATAAAATAGTATTAAAAAAATGGATCTCATATATATATATATATATATATATATATATATTAAACAGTTGGTATAAAATTTGAAACGAGATTTATAAATATCAAGACCATAATAAATCTTGCCCCTGCCTGGTTCACCGGTAAGAAAATTGCTAATGTGATTAATATATATAAAAAATCAATTCTTTTCAATTTTCATAATATCAAAATTTTATTAATGTGATTAATATAACTAAAGTATATAATTAAATATTATTAATTTTCTAGACAAATCAATAATTAAAGTTCAAGAGACTATATATATATATATTGTAAATTGAAATAAAATAGCAATTGATTCTCAAAAATAAATAATTAAAACTAAATTGAAATTTAATTCAGAATATGTTTATATTAAAATTAAAAACAGGTTTTTTTATTTAATTTGAAATCAGTCAATATTCTAAATAAGTTAATAAAAGAAAATGAGGTGAGCAAGCTGATCATGATGAGTCCCTTAACTCCACAACTTAGAAATCAATATCAGTTAAAATACATCATGAGAAGGTATTTATTCAAGTTTTAACATTTAGACTCAAATTACAATATTAATTAAAACTCATTACATAGGAAAGTCCAGTAACAGTAACAGAGTCTCAAGTCTCAAGTCTCAAGTCTCAACCAGAGATATCAATGGACTTGACATGAGGTTTGTTCATCTCCAATTTAGGAACAGTAACCGTGAGAACTCCATCGTCCATAGAAGCCTTGATCTGATCCATCTTCACATTCTCCGGCAACCTGAACTTCCTGGAGAACTTGCCACTGCTACGCTCAACACGATGCCACGTGTCACTCTTGTCTTCCTTCTCCACGTTCCTCTCTCCGCTAATCTGAAGCACCTTGCCGTCTTCGATCTCCACCTTCACTTCCTCTTTCTTCATCCCCGGAAGATCGGCTTTGAACACGTGGGCTTCCGGAGTCTCCTTCCAGTCCACACGGGTGTTGGCAAGAGCAGAGGTGGTCTCTTCAGGGAAACGGAAATCGAAAGGGAAGGGATCGAAGAGGAGGCTGTTGTTGAGTTGATTACCGAACAAGCTTGGAATCATCGCCATGTTTGTTTCTCTGAAACTTCGAATGCGAGGTTAATGGTAGCTTTTCTTTGTTGATTGGTTTTTGCTGACTTGGTGTTGATAGTTATGAATGCTACAAGTGATTGGTATTTATAAGGACCGTTGGAGATTTCCAGTATTTTCGCGCGCAATCCGTTCGGTTTGGTTGTTACTTGTTATGTGAGTCTCGTAGTCTCTAGTAAATTCTGGAAATTATTAGTGATTTGGTGGGGCTTCCTAGAGGGTTCTGGAATCTGGACTTGCTCTCTGTTGATGGGTTTTCGAGCCTATGAAATTGTTATAGAATAAGATCAGGCCCAAATCTAAATGGGCTCATCTTAATTCAGTACCTGATTTTTAGAGCTATAGTTACGAATTTTGTTTACTAATAAGTAATAACACATCCCCTTTCATATCTATCACAGGTTCGGGTCACATTTTAGATATTGGTGTTGCTTGCGGAAAACAAACCTATCCAATAATAGGGTTCAACAACTGGATTTCAATATAGGGTTTTGCTACGATACAGGAAATGTACTGTTAATGGGTGGTTGGTTATGTTAGATATAGTTTTTAATTTTTAAATTCTTCATTTTTATACATCCTTAGATTAAAATCTAAGAGATATAAATCGACCAAGCAAAAAAATACAATCATGTATAATTGCCATTTTAACGGGTTCTAAACTTCAAATTTAAATTATTTTTTTTAAGATGTTTAAGAGATAATATCTGCATATACTGTGTACTTAAATCTTTAGTGTAGAAATGGAGTAACCGATTTTTTTTCCTCATAAAACAGATCGAGAATACAATAATACACAAACAAGGATGATCATTCAATTACAGAAAAGTAAAAATCAATCTAGTTAATTTCTTGCTTCTGTCTACTGATCAGTAGTTAATGAAGATGCATTTCCAGTAGATGCAGAAGAAGAAGAATTCTTATGATTATGCATCCACACTTTGAATACTTGCCTGCTCACTCCAACTTCTATGCAAAACCTCCCCACTTCATCATCTTCATTTTTCCTTTGTAGTTTCCACCCCAACTTCTCTGCAAACCCCAGCATTTTCTCCTTCTGCTCCACTGTAAATTTCGTCCGAAACCGCTTCTTTTCGCCCATTTCAGCCGCTTCTGGTGACTCCACCACCGCCAGCGGCCTCCGGACACTGCTGCTACTGTATGTGACCTTGCGGTGGAAGTTGCGGTGGCAGCCACAGGCGGCGCACTGTAGGGAGGCCGGAGATGTGTCATCTCGGGTGAACTCGCCGCAGCCGTCGGTGGCGTAGCTGCCAAGGCTGGCTGCATGGTTTCTTAAACACTCTCTATACTTGTGCTCTGCCTCCATTTATTTTGTGTTAGTATATATGTATGAGTCATGAGTGTGTGTTACTGTGTTACTCATATATATGCATACACTCTCGGACAAGAGATTCCAGATCCTCTGCTATTCTGAACCGTAATAATTATACGATTTATTCATTTAAAATTCAGATCATCAGAAAATCATAGAAGAAAAACACAAATGTACATGTATTCAATTGAAAGTTTTCACCACTTCTTGTCCACATTGAAAATACATTTTTTTTTTCCAATTTGTTCAAGGACAACGAATTATAATATTGAAGCGCCATAACTCATTAATGTTCTCTAAAAGAATTAGAAACTCAACCTTTTGTTTTCATAATTAAAGTCTTGCAATGCCCATACCATACCTATTTGCAAAAATAAATTTAAAAAAATGAAAAATACCCATGTTTATATTCAAACTTGCCATGCACCCAAAGATAATAATGTCTTGGAAATTAAATATAGTTGCAAACTTTAGTAGTTAGATTGATCAGCTTCACAAATCACAAGTTTTGTCTTCATTTTAAATAAAAATTTAGGACGATCTTAAGAGGTAATTAATATTATATATATATATATATATATGTATTCTATTATATTCTATTATATTATGATAATGTTATTGGACAGCTATTAATGTCCAATAGATAATATATATATAGTAGTTTTTAATCATTAACTGTATAACAATAAGCTAAAAGTCTAACTAGTACTGTTCTATCAACTCGAGTTCTTCAAAAAATTCATCTTGAAAATGTGGACTCTAATGAAGAAAAGACATATAAATGGCATTTTCTGTAAATGTTTGGAAGAATAGGGGATATAAAAGGCCATGATGAATTGAGTTTGTCCTAGTTGATGAATGCAAAGAGACTGAGCCGAGCCAGAGCCAGAGCCACTGAATTATACAAATTTAATTAATTCTGTCCTTATATATAGGATCAATTATCAAGGTCATGCAAATTGCAAAGTCACAAAAATATTAGATTCTGAGGTTAAAAAAAATTGAAAATAAAAATAAAGAGAGAAACATTGTTGATTTAAGATGAAAATTGTTCTATGCAGATGTCCGAATATACATATTTTTTTAAATGCTACTTGATTTTGATTTTGAAAAAGAAATTTAAAATAAAAAATAAAGAGAGAAAAACATTGTTGATTTCTAGGATGAAAATTGTTCTATGCAGATGTCCGAATATATACATATATTAAAATGCTACTCGATTTTGATTTTGATTTTTCTATAAACTCAATTTAGATTTTTTTTTATAATAATTTAGATTAAACAATTAAAAAATATATTTTACATATAATTATTGACATTTGACTTTCGAACTTTCTGAATTATTAATATATATATATAAGGAAAAAAATTTGACATTTAGATTAAGAATCTTAACTCTCCGAGTTGCAGAAAGAACAAATATATTTTTGACATCTAAATGAATACGAAAAATTGCGGATAAAATTAACATGTATTCCATGAGTTGTAAAATTAACATATGTATTAAGAGCTTCGACATCTTATTAATATAAGAAGTTTCTCTAGTTTGGATGTTCATATATATATGAATATATTTTAAATTAGGAGAATTATATAAATTAAATTTTTTAACTATTATAATAAATTCAGAATTTTAAAAAAACAAGGTTTAAATTCATAACCCCATAGCACATAATGTAAGTATGAGATGTATGTAAGGAGATAATTTTAGGTGTATCCGATGCACCATGCATCTTTCACCCAGATATTACCACATAAGCGACTTTGCTTACATGGCAACATATGAGTGGGGATGTATGGTGCATTCCGCCGCAACCAAGTTTTTGTCGTACGTTGGTAGAGGTGGCCACGGTTCGGTTTCGGGACGGTTTCGGTTTCGAAACCGCCGGTTTCGGTTCCGTGGCCACCCAAACCGTAACCGTAACCGAGAAAACCGGTTTGGTTTTCGGTTTCGGTTCCGCCGGTTTCGGTTTCGGTTTCGGTTTCGGTTTATTTCGGTTTCGGTTTCGGTTTTATTTATTTTTTCCAAACAAAACCTAATTACAATAATTACTAAACATAATTAAAATAATGGGAAAAATAATGTTCCAGAATTGTTTTTTGACAAATGAATAAAATTTAAAATATAATATGAAATTGAAACATTTGTAATAAAATGAAATTGAAACATTGTAATAAAATGAAACATTTGTAATAAAATGAAATTAATATAAAATATTCAATACAATTATATAAATATATAATATACAATTGAAGCATTTAGGTATTTAATAATGTTGAAAATAAAAGAAATTGACATTGATAAATTGATACAAAATTACAATTGCAGATGTATTAAAAAATAATTAAATGGATATTGAATTCAAATATACAATGTAACAAAGTTGAATTAAAAATAAAAAATAAAAAAATCGGTCTTGCACTTAATTTGACCTCAATTAAGTTGCCTACGTATCCTCCATAAATGTAGAGCAGTAGAGGAATCAAAGGCCACGTAGTTCTTTTACCTTTAATTAGATGTTCGGTGTTGAAGGTTGGAAGTTGGAATGGAATCTAATCGCTGCCTTCTTTTCCCGTGGTTTGGTCATCTTCGAAAAAATCATTCACTATCTCCGCCTCGATTTCTTGTTGTCTGTATTTTGCCTTTGTCCAATCATCAAGACACGCCTGAGTTTCAAGTGTCTGCGGACACATAACCGACCGTCTTGGTTCCAAAATATTTCCACCTGCACTAAATTCTTGTTCCACAGCTACGGTAGAAACCGGTGTTCCCAAAATTTGTTTGGCAATAATAGCCAAAATTGGGAAAATCTGTTCATGATCCTTCCACCAAACCTGGATACTAAATTCACTATCTTCTAAAAATTCATGAGATGTTTCTAAATACCGGTCAAGCTCAGAAATCGAGCCGGATGAGGATGAAGAAGATGTTCTTAATTTTTTGGCTCTTTGGGAAAACAATCGATCCCCTAAACCCTTTAATTTAAAAGTAGAGGAAGTACCAGTACTATCAGATGTCGGTTGATGTTGTGAAACCCGCATGTTCAAAGACGGACCATATATTTTAAGATATTCATCATATAATTCATAAAGCAAAGCCTTAATGGAATTACAATAACTAAGAACATCAACTTCTAAATCTAAACTTTTGTAATAATGAGTTAAATAATCTTGCAAACATTCTAATTTAAAACGTGGATCAAAACATGATGCAAGCAAATAAATATTTGGAATCTCCTTATAATACTGTAACCATTTTTTTTTCATGGCAGCAACACATTCACTCAATTGAACATCGAGTTCACACTCACTGAATGCACCAGCAATATTAACACTTTGAATAAGAAATAAATGAGTAGTGGGATAGTAAATACCAGATAAAGCATTAGTAGCATCATTAAAAACACGTAACAATTCAAGAATTTTTATACATATATCCCAATGCTTCAATTGAAGAGAAATTGAAGGAACGTTATAAGTAATAAAAGAAACTAATAATTCCTTATATACAACACTTTCATTAAGCAACTTATAAGTAGAATTCCAACGAGTACTAATGTCCCGAGAAAATTTAATGGGACGCATACCATTTTGAGAGCAATATTTTAACCATAGTTTTTGGAGTTTGTTTTGCCTCCAGATATAGTTAATACCATCTCTAATTGGTTTAAATAAACAGAAAGAATTTGTAATCCAGCTTGAACACACAAATTTAAAATATGGCATGCACATCTTTGATGAAATAATTTACCCCCAAAATAGGGATTGCACAAATCCTGCAACATAGGAATAGATGCGGTATTGCTTGCAGCATTATCAAAACCGATCGCAAAAATTTTGTTTTGGATATGAAACTCTTCAAAAATAATTTTAAGGAGTCGAAAAATATTTTGAGCCGTGTGTGAGTCATCGAAAACACGAAATGCAATAATTCTTTTTTGCATGACCCAGTCATTATCCATATAATGACATGTCACACCCATATACTGGTGACTACCAAAATTATCAGTCCATATGTCGGCACATACGGAAACGCGACCTTCAAATTGATAAAAAAATGATTTCAATTTGTTTTTTTGTTTTTTGTAAATGGAAAACATTGTACGTGTGAGAGTGGATCTAGGAACACGTTGCATTGCAGGATTTAATGCATTTTGACAATAATTAACAAAACCTACTTTCTCACCAAAACTAAAAGGTAAATGTTCAACTGCAACCATTACTGCTAATTCTTCCTTGTTTTTTTCAGACGTATAATGAAATAGTTGATTAGTAGGGGTTCCGTACCTGGAGATTTGGGATTGGTTACTAGTCTTTACCAATTCAGAAGGGTGATTTTTCCTAATATGGTTCCAGTACGTGCCATATCCGAATGATTTGTTGGTCCTGTATATTTTGGAGCAGTAGTTGCACTTGATTTGGATCATCCCGTCATCTAACTGAATTTTCTTCATATGCAATTTGAAGAGATCGGACTTCATCGGCTTTTCTTCTTCACCTGCAACAAATTCATTTGAAGGGGGTTGGGGGGTAGATAGATTTTCATTACTATCAGGGTCATAGAGATTGGGGTCGGGTTTGTCGGAAATTATTAGAGGGGGATTAGGACTACGAGGGAGATCGGATCCAAATTGAGATTGAAGGAACTCGTGGTAAAGTCGGTCGTTATAACTGACATCATCACCTTGGTGTTCCAACAAATCTTGCAATAGACCCTTTCCCTTGTTCAAATTTCTTGAACCTTCTCCCCCACTTGCCATTGAATAATTAATTATAAATAATAATAGTAAAAAATATATATAGATATGTGAGGCACTCAAAATATTGTTGGAATAATAGTGGTAACACTAAGAAAAATAGATAATTGTAAATAAATAATAGATGATTGTAAAAAATAGAATATGTAAATAGATATTAATTTCTATAATAAATAAGAATTAAAGAAAATTGTAAATAGATGATTGTAAAAAATTGAAGAAAAAAATAGATATTAATTTTTATGAAAAATGAAAAATAAAGAAAATTGTATAATGTAGAGAGAATTGAGAATTTGAGATTGAGAGAGATTGAGAGAAGTTGAGAGTGGTGTGAAGAATATTGAAATGAGGGGGGTATTTATAGGATTATAGTGGAGGGGCGAATTTGCAATTTTAAGAAATTAAGGGGAAAAAATAATATATATATATATGGCCGTTGGCCATAGGCAAGATGACCGTTGGTCACCTCACCCAACGCCCAACGGTCATCAGTTCAAATGTAATTTTTTTTTGAAATATGTGGTCCACGTGGCGATTTGTGATTCGTTAGAATTTTTTTTTTTTTTATTACAAACGGTCGAAACCGACGGTTAAACCGTCGGTTTTGACCGGTTTTCAACTTCTCGTAACCGTAACCGAACCGATTCGGAACCGGTTTCCAACCGATTCCGTAACCGACGATTTCGGTTGCAGTTTCGGTTTCGGTTTTTCCCACCCGGTTTCGGTTTGGTGCCCACGGTTTAACCGAACCGTGGGCACCTCTATACGTTGGATATATAAATTATATTAAAGGTTCATATATAGGGCCCGTGAAGGGTATGGGGTTTTATCCAATAATTGACATTGGGAACAGATAAAAAAAGACTTGGGGAATTTCATAATGGAAAATTGTATCACAATGCCAGTTCTGTCAGTCTGTCACTGCATCTAGAAAATCTATGGTATGTCTCGTTTAGACCAACATTGCATATATATATATATGGATAATATATTTTACACAACAATTAATTTAATAAATTATCAAAAACTGTCGAATACTTGATCTCCCTCTGTACAAAACTTTATTTTGATTCAATCAAGTTCTAAGGGGACGTGTTGATTAATGCCGAATCATTAACAGAATCGGATTATTTTATGGGTATGAAATTTAAACATTGTATTAAATCAGACCATGCAGATAATTCATATTATTGGTCTGAACAAGAAGATCAAACCTTTCATATTTTAAGTGTTATGGAAATAAATATCTCCCGATTATAGAAATATATATATATATATATATATAGATTACGTGTAATAGTTGTTAATCTCATAATGCTGTCTCGCCAGAATCATATATTAGTTGAGACTCGAGACATGTACGTAGCAGCATATGATTGATATCATATATATGCATCAGGATGTTGAATGAATGATAAAATTTGTAAGGGATAGTGGGAGATGAAGATACTAATGGTGTAAGCATAATGTATATTATAAGGTTAGGTTGGGAAGTGGGGTGGGGTGGCATGGGACACTTGGGTGTGTTTAATTGGGAAAACTTCTTTTGGCTTTTGAAAGCATTGTTTTGTTTTGTTTCCTTCTCTTCTCTGCTCTCTCACTCGCACTGTCCGGTCATTGTTCCTTATATATATATATATATATATATATATACTTACAGACTACAGTGCAAATTAAAGAAGACATGGACAACACAAGCTAGCTAATTGACCATAGTGTGTGCATTGGTCCCTTGTGTTGTGTTATTGAAATCAATTCTAATAATTAATAAAAAAAGACAATTCTGCATGGTTGTGTCTGTATATGGAGAAAATCTTGTGTGAGACGATTTCTTTACCACGTGGTGAGACCATCCCAACAAGTTTCTTAATTTTATACTATTTTAATATTTTTAATTTTTAATTAAAATTAAACAACTTAATTTAACAGTCTCACCACATGGATGAGATCGTCTCACACAAGTTTTTCTCCGGTATATGTGGTCATGATGGACTTGAAGTCTTCTAGATCTTATGATATTGGATTCTTTGATATCACATATACAACCTGTATACTTGTTCATATATAGTGTCATGAATAGAAGAGAATGGCCCTCTAATATTCTATATATGGACTCATATGCTGTCATATAACAAAGAATCCAAGAGCGGTGGCATTGGCTATATTCCCTCTATCTATATATATATATATATATATATATATCGAAGGGCCCTCATCTTTAATTATTTACTTTCATCAATCCATATATAGTTATGAGAAAAAAAACAAATTGATATGAATTATGATTCTAGAGAAAATCTAGATGAGAAACAAAAAGGAGAGGAATTAATAATGAAATGAGGTGTGTGTATATATATATATATTGACAGGTTAAAAATATTTTTATTTTTTTTAATGGAATGCTTTATTGAATACAATGCACACTTTGTTCGAATAATGTTTTTCTCGATCTTTAGAAATCTTGGTAAGGCAATTGAACCAAAGTTAATTTCCTAGGCATCCAATAAGGATTATTGGACCTAGCTATCGTACATTCATGAGACAACCAAATTCTAACTATCAACTTTAATCAAATCTCAAGACTCTTCGCACAAATTATAAGTGGTATATTTTCAACTGTCGCCTGAATTATAGCTCGGTATTGGTGATGAATGCATTATATTTCTTATTTTAACTCGGTGTAGATTATGTTTTGCAATTACGTACCTTCAGATAATCTCAGAGAAACTCAAAAATCAGGACTCATAAATCAACTATTTGATCCCAGAGACTGTTGGAGTAGAGAGAGTTCTATGATCAATTGATGAATTGTTCCAAATAAATTAGTTATTGCAACAGAGGGGCCTCTTCATTGGGCTACTTTTACAAAAGTCATATAGAGAGAGATTCTACAATTACAAAATGGGCCTTTGATGGACCCTTTCAAAGCTTGGTTGCAAACAGATAGAATTCTATCAGTATAATTGAGGCCAACAAAAAGAGACCTCAAAGTTGACAAAACCGGACCCAATAGGCCTCACTAAACTCTAAAGACTAATCATCTATCAAAAACAATTTTGGAAAGATATTTTTCGATCTAGAGGCCGGTTGCTTTTTTCATCAATGGCCCATGAGTCTATGACACCACACTCTTTAATTTTAGGTGGTATGTGTACACAGGGTTGGAAAGAAAATGACAGGCAACTCTACCATGAGTCCTGCATGAACATGTCAATATATATTTAAACTTGACAGCAAGTGAAATTTGTCAAGAAAATTAAGAGATTTTGACAACCATCACAGTAATACAAATGTTAAAGTTGATAAAATTATTTTTCGTTGCATGACAAAACAAGCATGAGTGAGCATTCATCATGTCAGTAATTAATTAAGTAGCGCCTAGTGACACATATTTTCTGATAAGATTTAGACTCATTTACCGATTAAATTATATGTAAGTTACACCTTTAACTAATTATATTCGAACTTAAGACCTTAATATGTGTTTAGATGGACTATTACCACCGAGTTATGCTTACTACAGGTGAGGAACTCCATGTTAAACTCAAACTTATTCACTCTTTGAAAATAATAAAAACCAACTTGTATATATTTTACTGCTGACGTAAAAGGAAAGGCTAAAAAAATGTTATAATTGCACGTTGGTTCTTTTATAAAGAGTGAGACTTTTGAAAATTGATCTTTCGGATTTGATGCTTTGACTTTTGGAGTTGCACAGGCAAACTTCTCTTTTTGGATTTAAAGATAAGTTTCCCCACTCACATGGTTTGTTTCTGGTGCCATCACTCACTCACTCTACTTTTTGCAAGAAATTTCTGATGTGGGTTTTGGATCAAAAGATACCCAAATTAAATGGGGGACCCTCAAGTACATCTCTATTCATGATTAGGGTTTGTTGGGAGACTAACTTTTTTCTCATTAATAATAATATTAATAAGAAGTTTTCATCACAACACAAAGAAATATATATTAACAAAAAACAAGTAAATCCATGTTCTTTTTATATAGATCCTTCTTATTGTCAATTCATGCATGGAAAGCTTTTTGTGTGTGTGTTGTAATGAATGACACCATTGTTTATCTTTATTCTTTCTAGTGTATGTCTGTATGACATGTTACCACTTATAACTTCTTTTTGGTCACTTTCTGTTTGTTTCTTCTTTTTTTTTTTTCTTCTATAGTGCTTCCCCAACCAAAGATAGCATCAACATTCTATGTTTTTGCACTCACATCTTGCCAATAGAGCAGAAACCCATGAATGATAAATACGATCCTCTCTTGATATCTGAGTTCTCCCAAACTTTGATAAATGATATTTGTGATCAATTACCATCTATTTATATATGATCAAGGATGTCTATATTTAACTTAGGTAATTATTAGGGTTCTAATCAGGAGATGATATTATTAAAAAACCAAATACACAAATGATATGTCGTCACCTATATACACTATATTGCAAGAGAACTTTTGTGATTGTATGTGAGAAAAACAAAAGTTGATTTATGATCAATATATATATATATATATATATATATATATGTATGTATCTATTTAAAAAAGCAAGTTCTGATCAGGGAGAGAATCCTTATGCATAAACAACATGTTAATGACAATTTCACCCATATGATGACCTAGCTATATTGTAGGAAAACTTAGTGCACCTAGTTGATGAAATGAACAGAAGTACTTAATTATACTTTTGAGGTGGTTTGTCTTTGGTGTGGGATTGATGATCGATCCACTACCAATGTTTGAAGGTGATCGAGGCACATGGAGACCAAAAAGAGGTTCATCTTCCATAAAAGGGTATATATCACAAGTCACGACCAAAAAAGATAAAGTGAAATTTTATAAAGATTAAAAGAAAGAAAGATGAAAAAGAGAGAACAACAACCCACGCTCCTTGTCTCAGTAGATAATTGTACTTTAAAGCCCCATTTAATTTTTATTTAATTTTCTCATTTTGAGAAAGAATAAGGAATCATGAAAGAGAGGGATCGAGGAAATCGTGTTGTGTAACATGTAAGGTATTGATTGGAAAAAGAACAAATTGAAGCGCAAGCAAGCAAGCACAAACATAAACACAAGCATTCCAATTAGCTAGACCAACTTCTTGTGCATTTAAGAAGACATCTTTTTGGTAAGGAAGTGACAAAACTTTTTGCAAATTAACAACTCGCTGGAATTTCATGTCTGTCTCTTTCTTGCTTGGCTTATCTCCATTAATAGCTATAGCTAGTGGTGTGAAATCATTTTAGGAATTGATGAAAATTGGAGGTGGTCGATCGGATAATGATCATGAAATTTCAGAGAAGTTTCCCTTCTATGCAAAGCTCCTTTACAAGCTTCTTATTATTAACTTAGGATATACCATCTGCAACGGGGATTCGAATATTAGATATTGTTAATTTGAATCAACGTCATTTACTTCTATTCATGCCGAATGATTAATGCCCTTTTACCACTAGTTTGTCCTTGTTATTGGAGGTCATTTGATTTTGACAAATAGGAAAAATAATATCTCGAGCTCTCATGCGTTTTTTTTTCCGTTCTTACTCCAAATTAGTTGGATTCTAATCATAAATATTGTATTGACAAACCCATGTTTTTAGCATAGATGTCATTCTTTCATGTGCTTTATTTTAATTAAAATATTTTAAACGAATAATCAAAGAACTTATAGTTATAGTAATCATCATAATTAAACCATATATATTCTTATCATCATAGATCTAAATAAATTAATGCATTAAAATCTCAATCTTCGATACTTAGTTTATATGTGAATTTATTTGTCATATCAATGAATTTGAGATATATAATTTATTTTAAAAAATAATTGTATAGATATTAATAGTTAGAAAAATTAGGTATTATAAAAAGTAAATAAAATAAAATAAAAAATAGAGATGGGCATAGCCAACAGCCCACACCTGCCTTGCTCATATTATCTGTCAAGAGTTTTGCTTGATATATATATATACAAATATACAATGATGAATGAACAAGATATGTTTGTCTTGTGTAAAAGCCTGTTCAAAAGATTTAGAGATTGAAATGATCAAATATTCTTTAATAATTGTCCATGAATTAATGCAACTTGGTACACACAGCAAAAGAAGGAAATTAAATGAGAGGAGGCAAGAAAAGACCTGCATATATGGCTTCAATCAGGACATATAAATACATAATTCCAAGAGAAAAACAATATATAAATAATGATATCATATACACAGTAACAGGCCCCTTGATAATCAATCAAAATACTATAGAGAGGGTCCCTTTGAGACAAGACAATTTAAGATTATTTATGTTTTTAAAAAGATTACACGATTTATACACAAAGAAATAATTATATTCGAATTGAACCCACCTTCCTTTTTCTGGTTTATCTTTCACAATTAAGTGCTGATCATATATATATATATATATATATATATATATATTGAGAATGAGAACCCAAACATATTATATATATATGGAACACATGTGTGTATGATTGCTATAAGCCTATAACATCATTTATTTTTCTTTTATAAGAAAAACAAAGTAATTAATTATAGTGGCTCGTTATCTTTGCATGATGAAGGATAATCATATTGAATTATGTTTCCTTAATTAATGGTAGTTAATTTGCCTATTTATATGTTCTAACTCCCAATAATATGTATGTATTTTCTAATAAAAATTGTTTTTATTTTTCTCTTTATTAGGTGACTCATAATGTCCCATTTCACCTTAATTATCATTATATATATATATATATATATATATTTTTTTTCCCATTTCACCCCATTTTATGAGTATAAATTAAATTGAATCTCTTTAATATATGATCTTCTATCTGAATTGAGACATTGCTATACTTAATAAGCGTCTTTAACACCTAAACATTGGGTAGGGGCCGGGTCTTTCATTTTCCTCAATTAAATTCATATAATTGAGTAAATTTACGCTGTCATAATACAGAAGAAAGAAAAGTTAAAGGAACTAATATCAATTGGTCTAGGATAGGCATGTGATTCACATTTTGACATTTAAATAATACAAATTTAGATGAGATTAAATTGGTCTAGTGGTAAAATCCATCACACCTGCATCAAGAGGTTGTGGGTTTAAGTCTTCTCTCATCACTAAAAAAAATCCGAATTTATAAAATAGTATAATACTTCAAAAAAAAAACAAATTTATTATAAACATTTTTTTAAAGAAAAATTTTCATTTATATATCAAATATTAATACTTATATTATTGTATTTGTGATTGAATCTCAATCCCACCGACGTGTAAAAATATTTTTTTTTGATAATATTGAGGGTCACACTTGTAGGTCACACTTGTAGTATTTGATTTAAACAAGTATCGATAAACCCCGAAGCAGCAAAGTTTGTGATCTATATATTTTTTAAACTAACAAGACAAATATGTTTGTAATTATACGCTAATTATTTAATCTAGGAATGTAATAAAGAAAAAGAAGTGAGTGGTTTGATATGGTTTGTTTTGGGTGATTGTTGAGTTGGAAAATGACAAGGGAAAGTTCTGAAATATAAAGAAGCCAAGAAAGTAGGCTTCCTGGGTTGCTTACTACTTAGAAAATGGTTTCAGGAATTTCTGGTGGGGACTCTTCTTCCCTTCTTTGTTTCATTATCACCCGACCATCTCCAAACTCTCTAGAAATTCTTCACTGTTTGAGAATCTTCTCAACTTTCTTCTCATATTATTTATTATTTATTATTATGTTGAGCTTTATATCAATTATATTCTTTACATATACTGTTTACGATGAACATCTCCTGTTGATTTGAGATTTTTTTATATACCTTATATGGTGACGGTGACTTAAATCTGTAACATTTTCATATCGATTTGAACTTGTGACATTTTCATATTGATTTGAGATTTTAATGAGTGAGTTTTCCGTCAATTCTATAACTTATTATGACAAAATTTTATATTGAACTACTCTCAAATTGAACTTTTAAAGATTTTTAGACACAAATAATATTATTTTGTTATTAGTAATCAATCAGATGTTTTAAATATTTCCGGATAATTGTTTTTTTTAGAGAAATTACAGCAATCAAATTATTAAATGAATTCAAATAAAAGATCACCAAAAAAATAATCAAAAATTTACTCTAGGGGGCCCCATTTCAATCATATATATATATATATATATATATATATATATATATTTTTTACTTTTTATGGTTGATATTTGAGGGCTGTTATGTGGTTATCTGTTAATTTCCTGTTAAGATGGATTTTCCGTGCTATTATTAATTTGTTTAACTTTAGTAATTTAAGAGAATTTTGATTTAAATTTTCTGAACTTGTCATTGAGAGAAGAATCCCGTAATGTCTGTCATTACAAGTGGAATATATATATATATATATATAATATATATATATATATATATATGTATATAGTCTTTCCACTGTCAGTTCATTTTAATATAAAATATAATAGGACGAAGAATATGGACCACAAATTATTGAGAAGTTTTGACAAGTGCATACACTTTGAATCAAAGTATGTAAATCTAATGATCCACATTCTTCATCTGATATATTTTATATGAAAATTATATATATATATATATATATATATATATAATGAGTCTCTTATGTGAGATTCTTTATTTTAATTTCGATAAGTACTTTGATAAAAATATATCAATTTTAATGAATTTCGATCTGAATTTCTTTGTGGATGGTGAGTTCATTGAAATATACCTATGAATAAAATTTAAGAATTTTTCGACTACAAGAACTATTTTTCTTGAATTTTCCTATATTATATATAAAAGATAATATCACTAATCATCCATGATTTTAGGACTGATTACCTAAAGAAAAAGTTATTATTATTATTATTAAGAAAAAAGTGGAAATAGAAGGAACTTTCAATAATAATTACTTTATTTATTTCAACAGCCTTTGTGCATTTATCCTTTCACATTGATATAAAATATTTATTGTTGAAAACATCTGATTTCAAATTTTTTATTATAAAAAAAAATTGATTAGAGTATTTAGATTATATCAAAAAAAACTTAAATCAAAATAATAAAACAGCAAAAGTTATTATTATTTTTTTTAAAAAAAAAGGTATTTTTGGTGGGTTTAAATTTGAAAACAGTTTGTAAAACAAAATTAAAACATGTTTTTGGATGCTAAAACTATTAAAATTAAAACCCAAATTTTAGAATCATATCTTATTATATATTATAATTTTTAAAAAATATTTTTGAATCACGAGTCAAACGTTTCCCCTTAAACCATTCAAGAAATTATAATTTTTTTTTTTAATGTTTGTAGTTGAAGCAAGGAAAAAGGAGGACAAAATCTAATTAACCTAAAAATAATTTTATGGTCAAATGTTGATATCATCAAATCCAATTATATAAAGGGTTCATTTCATATCAATCATAATAAACACAAGGCCCTTGTTGATATCGACACGGTACCTATGTGTACATTTTTCAACCAAGTATTTGATAACTTAACAGAATTAATTCTCACTCTCTAATTTCTTTAGAGAAAAGCCAATATAAGATCTTTGTGGGGGCTCCTCAGTTCTAAAAATCTACCAAATTTTCCCCGGTTGAGAGAAAGAGATGAGAAAATCTTAGGTGTGGCGGCCGCATAGTGCGTAATGCGTATGTATGCTTATAATAAATATACCACGTAACAAATAACTTATATATTTTTTTCGTCAAATTGCATACGACATTATATATGATGCACACACCCCCACTCAAGTTTTTCTACTGTATAACTCGTGTCAGATTATTTTCTTAATTTAATCACATTTGATACTATTGTCGGATGACCATGTTATGAGTACACGAACATACGATTAATATGGTGTACTCACCCCATCTAAGTTTTTGTTTAGATAAACCATATTCCGGTGAAATATATATATATGATAGGTTACAAATTTATTGAATTATTGAATTATATATTTTCTTCATCCAATCACATATAAAACAATTTTTAAATGACACGTTGTGAGTGGATAGAGTATACGCATTTCACGCCCCACCCGATTTTTATCGAGAGAAAGAGAGAGAGAGAGAGAGACACACCAAAGTCTGGTTATGAGGCATCATTGTACTGGTGAGAGTCCCTGTAAATACGAACAAGGGGCATCAGAAAATAGTGTGTGAAATAGAAGGGCCCAGAATGCAGATGTAACTGGGCAAGGCATTGAAATTATTAGACAGTAGAGGCCGACAGGAATACCATTATGCACCCAACATTCATACCCTCTCCATCCCAGTATTTGTCCTCATCTTTACTGTCATGTCAACAGTATATTCGTATCTCATCTAAATTATCACTCTAAATAAAATTAATCAAGCAAGTATGATACTACCGTCTAGACCCGTCCACGGTTCCGGTTCGGTCCGGTTTCGGTTCGAAACCGGTATTTCCGGTTCCGTGGAGAGGGCGAACTGAAACCGAACCGAAAAATTTCGGTTTTGGTTCGGTTTTTAACCGGCGGTTTAGCGGTTTTGGACGGTTTTTTTTTTTTTTTTTTTATGTAAACCGACGGTTTTGGACGGTTTTGGGCGGTTTTGGACAGTTTTTTTTTTTTTTTTTAATGTAAACCGGCAGTTAAACTGCCGGTTTTGGGCGGTTTTGGACGGTTTTTGGGCGGTTTTTCCAAAGCCTAAACCGAAACCGAAACCGAACCGAACCGGCTTCAACCGGTTTTGTAACCGCCGGTTTCGGTTTCGGTTTCGGTTTCGGTTTTAACCGCCGGTTTAACCAAACCGTGGACACATCTACTACGGTCTAATGTAGCTTCATCGCCCAATGTAACTTCATAGTTCATATCACCCTGTATATTTGTATCTTATGTAAATTATCACTCTAAAAATATAAAATTCAATGGGTATGATATTAGTTTTCTAGAAAAAAAAAAGATTAACATTGTAAGAAGCGTAATTAGATTTCATTGATCTTTTAGGGTGCGTTTGGTACGAGGACGGTACGGGACAGGACGGGACAGAACAGGATATGACAGTTGTTTCGTATTGTGTTTGCAACGTATGAGACATAACTGTAAACTGTACTGTTATGCGTTTGGTATAGCTGGAACATGACGGAACAAGAGGTTCAAATAACCATAGTACCCCTCTTATATTTTATTATTTAATATCATTATATATTAATATATAATATTATATACATTATATATAATAATATAATATTATATAATAATATTATATATAATAATATATATAAGATATGTATAATATATATATATATATATTATATATATATATATATATATATGTATATATATATATATTACAATATACACATATATATATATTACAATATATATATATATATATATATATATATATTACAATATATATATATATATATATTATATATATGTATCCTATATATATATGATATATTAAATATTATTACATATACAATAATATATATATATATTGTTGTATAGGTAATAATATATAATAATAGATATAATATATATAATATATAATATATATTACATATATATATATATATTATAATATATATAATATAAATATATATATATTATATATAATATCCTATATAATAATAATGTTTAATATATCATATATATTATTATATATAAAAATATATAATATATTAAGATTATAATATATATATATATATATGATATAATAAATATGATTTAATATAGGATATATATATTATTAAATATTATTATATATATAATATAATAATATATAAGTAATTATAATATATATTATTAATATATAATATATAATATATTAGATATGTTTGTAATTGTTTAAAAATTTAAAGGGTAAATTGGTCTTTTTGACACTTGTCCAGTGGCATGGGCCAAGTTGTCCTAGGATCTTGGGTGAGACAGATATTTGTGATTTTTGTCTCACCTTGTCCCGTTCTGTCTCATGCTAAGGTCGCGCCAAACGTGGAATAAGGAGAAACTGTCTCACGTTGTCCTGTCCCGTCCCACGTACCAAACGCACCTTTAGTGATTTTGTGGTACATAAGTATTATTATTATGAATTTTTTTTTTTAGTGTTTTGGATATCCACTCCTGCAAATGAGGAGATAATTACTACTTTTACAATTGGAAAAAAAACGGTCACATTTACACTTGTACGAGTAATGTGAGACTCGAATCCCTGTCATCAAAGATGAGAGATTGAGCTTGAGGTCTACAACCAAATATGTCGAAGTTAGGGCGCGTCCTGTAAGCATTTTTCATTTGCTGTTTTTCAAAAAACAAAAATAAAAACAGTGTTTTTGGTTCAATTTCAAAATCCAAAAACACATCTAGAAGTATATGCTGAATGTTGTATTCTGAAAATAAAAACACAAAAAACCGAGTCTGGTAGGTTAACCTAAAAATATCAAAATGTGACGATATAATTGATCCAAAATATCCGAAATTACCCTAATATGTCTAAAACAACCTAGGGGGGGTGAATTAGTTGTTAATCGATTAATTACCAACTTTTCGATCAAACAACACAAACAATAAAATCAAGTAAATTGTGGAAATTAAATGACACTTGATTTTTTACGTGGAAACCCTCCAACTGAGAAAAACCACAGGGCTAGCAAAGGTAGCCTCATTGTCACAGAAACACTACTAATTGAATATTTGTTTACAACCTAATTTGACATCCTAGCCACTCTTCTTAAGGTTTGTAACACAAACTATTCTACCGGCAGGCTTTTAATAGTGGTTCTTGACAATGCTTGTGCAACTACCACATGTAGCCACAAGACATGGACTCTAATGAAGAGAATAATGTCTAAGTGAACATGTATCAATGTCTTATGTGCTATAATGTGCAAGACAACAAACAATATGCTTAACTAGAGTGGTAGATATGCAATCTAATAATCCTAGTTATAAAAGATATCTAAATGAACATACAAGTAGACTTAGCTAGATAAGGAAAATAAAACCTAAATGCTAGCTATTAATCAACCACAATCAATCATCATGACATCAATAAATATGCATTTAAGAAGAAGTCATTGCAAACAAAATGCAATAAAAGAGATGTCTTGACAAACAATAACAATAAACAAAGAGAGATGTTTGTTCTAAATTACCAAGTGATAAAACCTATGATACCATGCTTGAATGGTGCTTGATAATACTTAGATGCACATGGATTTTTGGTTTGAAAAGCAAAAGACACTCTCTTGGAACTTCTCTCTCTAAAACACTTCTTTCTTTTTCAACAAGTCAAGAAATTTAATTTCTTCACGGCTGGAAAGAAGAAGAGAAGAATATATATGAAGCCTAAATCAAAACTGTGTTTTTTGATAAAAAAAAACGCATCACCACGATACACACACTACGCTAGACCGTGAAACTAGGGCAAACACAAATGCGTGAACTTTCTGATATTTACCGCGGTATATGCCGCTTGAACACTAACCACGGCACATACCATGTAAGGGCACTAGAATTTACAGTGGAAGAAACCGCGGTTTCTCCAACCGCGACAAAGCAGCAGAGATTCACTGGAATCTACCACGGTGTACATGAGCCGTGACCCATACCGCGATAAAGAGAAAATTTTCTCTTTTTCAAACAGTCAAACACACTTAAGATTATATGAATGTTGTGCAAGTGTGAAAAGAGTGAAATGCACACTAAAATGAAGAACCACAAATGCATGAGTTGTGTGTATGCACGTAATCTTTTTAAGAGTTCAAGTCAAGTGTTATACCTTTGAAGTTCTTCACTCTTAAAGCTTTGGGGATGTCGGAGGGTGCTTTGATCACGATCAAGTCTAATCACCTAAATCTACAATTACAACATTAACCCCATTGGTTTGTCACATAAATAAGTCAATCATAATTAAGGAACTTACACTATCAAAAATTGTCATTAAATAATAAATTATTATATATTTATTATAATAAATTCGACATTTATTATTAGATAAACTTGATTAAATATTAAGTAAAAAATCAGATAAGTCATAGACTATAATTATCAAAAAATTGTTGAAGATTTTGTTGGGTGAATTGAATAAAATTGAAAATTTGTGTTGTAACTTGTATTCTTGTAAAAGAAAAAAGAAGAAAAATGAAAAAAATAATAAATGAGTTGTCGATTTGTTCTTGGAGGAGCAAATCGACAGCACTAAGGCTGGAGGAACAGATCAGAGAAGAAGAAGAAGATGAAGAAGAAAGCGGCTGCAGTGAAAGAGAGAAGAAGCAGTCGTTGAAGGAGAAGAAAAAAAGAAAAAAATAAATATTGTGCATTTATTCGGAAAAAAAATTAAAAAAAAAAATTTAAGTTGTTTTCCATATTTTTCAATTTTAACACTGATTTGTTTTCCATTTTGTTTTTATATTTTAAAAATAAAATGAAAAACGGTTAACTAAATCAAATTTGAAATCGTTTTCGAAAAAACGAAAATAAAAACACCTATTGGACATCCCCTTAGTTTGTAAATTTATTTTATTTTCATTAATTATTTTATTAACATTCAATTATAAGTTTCTTAATAAAAAAACATAAATGAAGCAAAATTTATACGATGAGTGGATCTATATTTGTCGTAACTAACAATTTGTCAACTTAATAATTTTAAGTAAAAATTGTATTTATATGTTGAGAGTATTCATAACAATTTGTTAATTTAATGATTTTAAGTAAACTTGCTTTTAGGATAAACTTGAAAATACATAAAGTGCTAATTTAGGGTGGCTACACAGAAATTGAGGGGTTAAAGTTAATTTTGTTGGTTTGTCAGGTGTTTGAGCATGTTTGTCCACAATTATCTACTAAAGTCAAGAAGGTTTAGTTCAATAAAGTGAGAAGAGTCCAGATCCAATCAAATGGGCCTAGTGGCCCTATCAATTCTGATTTACTTTTTTTTTTAATTATTTATAAATCTGAGATATATTAATTTACTTTCTAGTCGTTCTTCTCATGACTAATGATGTTTTACAAAAGCAAAATTTGATTAGAATCATTATTTATTTAATGAAAATTATTCCATGTAGAGTTGAATTAATTTATCAAAAACAGATCAGTAGACATCATGTAAATTGTAAAGGAGGAAACACAAAAATAATTTGAACCATTTTAACTTTTAGACTCGACACATATTATATAATTAAGATAACTCATTATTTAGTACAGATATTTATATGTTTATTATTAGCTTCATTTATGTTTATTAAGATAAAGGACATAAATGAAACTAATAATAAACATATAAATGTCAATGATATATTTGACGAGATGATGTTGATTTGGTGGTAAATCTTTCACATACAAACATCGAGTTACTCCCTTTCTAAAAAACCTCCGAATTTATATAATATTATAATACTTAAAAAAGTAAAAAGATAAATGACATACTTATAATTATTATATTTTGAAAACCCTTCACATGAAAAATTAAATAAAAGATAAAAATATACGTTTAAAAGAAAAATGCGGATACCTATACCGAAAAATCTGTTTACATATACAGATATATAAAATAAATAGGGAGGAAGAGAGAGAAAGGATGTGTGTTGTGTGTTGTGTTTTGTGGTGTGTGGTAGGGAATAGAATAAAGACAATATTGAAAAAGCAAAGCTGCTGCTGCTGGTGGTGATGAAGTTGTTTTGTTTATTGAGTAGAAGGAGGAATGGTGGGATGATGATGAGAGTTTGATTCTTCAACACATGCAAACATCACAAGTGAATGTCCTTTGCAATCATCCTCCCCAATTGTTGTTGATCCCCAATCTAATCATACTAATTTTTAATTAATGTTGTTATATGCATATACATTATTATAATCATCATCATAAAACCCCATCTCAAGTACCAATCTTCTCACACATAATACTATTCAATTCCAACAAAGATACTCTCTTTTCCTAAGATTTTAATACAAAAATTGTGATTGGTATAGCTAGAATTATTATATTACTTAGGTCTATAACCATTACCTAACTTTGATACACAGTCAATTTCGATAGAAGGTTTTGGTTCGTTAGAAAAACACGTTTAGGGTATATAGTTAGGTCAAAACTACTACCGTCCAATGTGGTTTAATAATAAAGTACACTTATTCAGTTTAACAATATCTTATGTTTGAGTTGCCATACCCACGTATGGTGTGTGTGTTTGTGTGTGTGTATATATATATATATATATAAAGTTTGGTCAAAATTGGTCAGGATCAAACTAGTTAACAATATAAGAGCATTTCCAATGTAACAGTGGTTTGCATATCATTAACTGTCGATATTGTAACAATGTCAAGATACTTGTTTCCTATGTGGCATAAAAATAGACTTGATAAACAATCAACTTAAAATTTAGTTTCCGATACTTCTATTTAAAACACATTTATTTTTAATGACGTGTCTAATTGTTTTCCAATTTTATTTTTTAATTTATTTCTTTGTCACAAATAGATGAAAAATTAATGTCAATTTTAAATACTTACTGAATCAACCGAAAAAACAATTGTGCTACGCAACTGTATTGGAGATACAATTATTAACATATTGTCTATTTATTCTAGGTAATATTTTTTTTTTCATAAGATACTTTTATATTGAAAATGCTATAAATCGACCTTGACCGTGGAATATCAGATACAACTGGCTCATATTAAGAGAGGATTCGTATTGATTTCAATTCATGGGGTTCTGAGAATTTCTTCTTCACCTTTTAATTTCCATATTTGTGACCTGTTAGCGTTCATTATAATTAATCTATATCTCTTTATAGAAAAAAATTATATATATATATATATATCGACGGGGTGGTGAAATTATGTGTAAGGTACACATTGGGGGTGGGTGTGGAGGTGGGTCCCACCACTTTTTGAACCCGGCAGCCACCAAACAGGAGGCCACATTTCTGGTGTCGGAGTTTTTACTCTCTTTCTTCTCTTAAATTAAGATTCTTTCAACACTTGTGTTGTGTGAGAGAGAGAGAATGATTCCACGTTGCACGAGTGCATCTTATAATCCTACACCCCCACCATTGGTTTTTCCAATCCCCACCGGCACCGTACGATTTATATACTGTGTTTATTGGCTCTGATGAATGATGATCGCTCGGGTATATTTTGTTTAGTGCCACGTGTCGTGCAATGATGGCCGTGCATGCATCAAACATAGAGACTAAAGAAGAGAAATGATCTTCACTAATTAAATATCTTACATATGAGTCGTATGACTTGGCTTTCAAGGTCATACACAAAACTGAAAAAAATATTATATATATTAAAAAAAAAAACGAAGTGGTCTGAAATTAACAAGCTTTGTGCTTCACATAAAATATTATAGATTAAGTTGTTAATTATTGAGTACAAGATTGTTCAGAAAATATGTAAAAAAAATGTGAGAAGGAGAACAAAATTAAATATATATACCTAATATCTTGATAAATAAAAAATTGGATTTTGAATTATTAGCAAAAAACGTTGAATATAATTATAAATATCGAATCTATTTCAATTTTTAGGCAAGTTTCATAAACTTAATATTTACCGAGGTTTACTAAACATAGTACCCTACAAAACAAAAATCTTGATTTTTTTTTGGTTAGTCCTAACCAAAGAAACACTCCTCTAACCACTCAATTCTTTCGTTTCTTTGCTATGTCTACATTTTTCTATATTAGGTTTTTTTTTTTGAAATAATTACTCCAGTGGCCATCAATTTGATAACACACTATCAACATTGTCACTAGAATGAGAATTGGTTTCAAAATTGTTATTTTTGGAGAAAAGTGTGATATTAATGGTCATTCCATCTAATTTCATATAATTTAATCCAATGAATGACATTTTAGTAAATAAGTGGATGACATTAATTTATTTTAGATGTTTTTTAAAAATCAGTTTTTTTTTCAATGAGTGGCATTTTGATAAATAAGGGGATGTCATTAATTTATTTTAGATGTTTTTTGGAAATCAATTTTTTCTTTTATTTTTTGAAACGAATAATTATACTGTATTTAGTGTGTGTAAATATATATATATATATATATATAGTTTTGAGATATGCTATATGTATACACACACACTAAATATAATTATTCGTTTCAAAATACAGAAAAAAAATGGTTTAGATCAATACACGTATCTCTTCTTTGTTTTTTAGATTTTTTAGATTTTTTAGTATTAATCTTCTCAAAAAAGAAAAATATATATATATATATATAAGATATATATATATATACACAGTCATTTTCTCCTCAGTGCGTATTGATATAACGTATATCAGTGCGTTGCATGTGGATCACTATTGATATAACGTATATCAGTGCGTTGCATGTGGATCACTGATTATGGAGAAGTTTTAACAAGTGCATACACTTTGAGTCAAAATATGTAAATCTAATGGTCCACATCCAACGCACTGATGAAGTTATATCAATGCGTACTGACTTGAAAATTTCTGTATATATATATATATATATATGTTTGAGATATGATATACATATATAAACACACTAAATATAATTATTCGTTTCAAAAACAAAAGAAAAAAATGATTTCTAAAAAACATCTAAAATAAATTAATGTCATCCATTTATTTACTAAAATGCCACTCATTGGATGAAATTAGATGGAATTGAATGGAATGACCATTAGTGTCACACTTTTCGCCAAAAATTGTCATTTCGAAACCAATTCTCAATCTACTGGCCATTTAATAGTTTGTTATCAAATTGATAGCTACCAGGGCAATTATCTTTTTTTATAAAAAAAATTCATGTGTATATATACTTTAAATACGTCTAACAATTGGATTAAAATTTTGTGTGTCGAAAAAAATAATCCTAAGATTGACACCACACTAAATGATGGATGTTTATATAATAATAATAATAATAATTAATTAGGAAGAATTGAATAGTAGAGAAATGGAAGAAAAGAGCAAGCCAGAGTCTGAAATCAATGATTAAGGTGGTGAGGTTAGATTAATCTGATAGAGGGATATATTTAGGGTGTCGGACCAAATAATTAAAATTTAAAACCGATGGAGACGCATTTCACATTGCCAACTTCAGCCAATTGTGCAGGATTAAACTCACTGTTAATCATTGATTATAAGCCAGTCTATTTCGAAAACCCAACCAAGTAATATTTTATGGGGCATTGAGGGGCACACAGAATTAAATTTATATTGACTGTTTCACCCTTGACTGTGACTTAACATCTTTCATGTTCTTTAAACAACCTCCTTCACTTTCAAACATTTAATTAATTATAAACAAAGGGTATTTTAGTAACTAAATACTTTGGAACAAGATAAGTGTTTGTGGTAGTGACTTAAATTAATACAAGGTGAGCTTATGTGTATATGTATATAACTATATATCCCATTCTTGTAAAATTAGAATGGTAAAACTCAAACTCTTCACCACTAATCTTCACCACTAATGTGAAAAAGGAGTTGTATTACCACTTATGCTAATAGATGATATGCTCTATTATTATATTTTTAATTACAGTTTGAGACATATTTTATTATCTATTAATTTGTCTAACAAAATTCTGTTATGTACTCGTTTATATGGTAATTTAAATTCTAACTCACTGTCATTTAAAAAGTTGTTCAGTATATAGTGGTTCTTTTATATAGGATCCCTTATTTTAACATAAATTAAGGACTTCCATAAAATCCATCAATTTGAATGAATTTTGATCTAAAATTTTGTATGGATTAATAGGTTCAATGAAATTTACTTACATACAAAATTTGAAATTTTTTTTAAGCAATAAAACTTTTTTTTTTCATTTTTCCTATTTTTCGCAATTTTTCCCAATGCTTCATATTTAACAAAATCCGGAAAAAATAGTTGTAATGCTTGAAATATTTTCAAATTTTGTATACAATTAGATTTTATTGAACTTAGCTTCCACAAAAAAATTCAGATCAAAATTCATTCAAATTGATGGATTTTATGGAGATTCTTACTTTATGTTAAAACAAGGGATATATATATATATATGACACAATTTTATTACAATAAATCGTAGAACAAATGATATTAAGGTTTAACACCATAATTATTTATAAGAAAAACCAATGTCCAAAATAACATCCAATTTGACTTTGTGGTAAGAATGATGGTTTAAGATTGTGCTGGTTTAATAAATTAATATACCAATATTACAGTTTTGAGGAGTCATCATCTTATGTAGTATTTCAAAAAAAAATATATAGAAAAAAATTAGTTATATCATAGGGATCATGTATTACATTCATTCAATAAATAAAATCACATCAAATATATAAAACTTAATTATATGTTTATCATGATTTTTTTTGTGTGGAATGCACAGAAAAAAGAATATACGTCTACGTGTATATGGACTATGGAGAGAGGTGGGGTGTGTATATAATATATGCATGGGAATTTTATTTACTGTATAGTGTATAGTGAGAGTGAGAGAGAAAGAGCTGAATTATGAGGGTTTTGTTTCTTTGTGGAGGGATGTTTTTCATATTCTGGCCCATCTCTTCTGCTTGTGGGATCAAGTTTCGAGCACTGTGATTGGTCCTCTCTTTCTCTCTCTCCTTTTTGAAGAAGTCTATTAAGGACAGTCTTCAAAACAATACCTGATATTGAAGATGAATGTTTTGGAAGAAACAAAGAAAGAAAAGAAAAAGAAAAGCTGATCATCATAAGCAAAAGCTGAAAATATTCAACCGAAAGAAAGGAAAGTGCTTTTTCACCCTTCCCTTTTCTTCCTCAATCCTCATCACCTTCATGTTCTACCTATTACTACTCTCTGATGATCTTGTTACTTTATATTAAATATAAAACTTTATAAGTGAGAAAAGAGAGATCGGAGACTCTGTTAATTAGTTTGGTTCTTGAGAAATTATTGTCATATATATATATATATATATATACTTGACAACAATTTTAATCAGTAAAACCCCATGTTAGCCAATAACTCACCTTCTTCAACAATCCCTTCTTCAGAGCCATTTTCTTGCTTGGAAAATGGAAATATTAACAACAACAAGAGAAAAAGAAGACCAGCAGGTACTCCAGGTATATATTTTAGTTTCTTAATTAATTTTGTTTTCTTTGAAATATTACAATAATTCGGGATTATTTCAAGTTTCTTCGATTTGACGGGATGTGTATAATATCGATGTAGATCCAGATGCAGAAGTGGTTTCGCTGTCCCCAAAAACCCTTCTGGAATCGGATCGTTACGTGTGCGAGATCTGCAACCAGGGTTTCCAGCGAGACCAGAACTTACAGATGCATAGGAGGAGACACAAGGTCCCCTGGAAGCTGCTCAAGAGGGAGACTCCGGTGGTCCGGAAGAGGGTTTTCGTATGCCCGGAGCCTAGCTGCCTCCACCACGACCCCTGCCACGCCCTCGGCGACCTTGTAGGGATCAAAAAGCACTTCAGGAGAAAGCACAGCAACCACAAACAATGGGTATGCGACAAGTGCTCTAAAGGTTATGCTGTTCAATCCGATTACAAAGCACATCTCAAAACTTGTGGCACCAGAGGCCATTCTTGTGATTGTGGTCGTGTTTTCTCTAGGTAAAGTTAATTACAAGATTCAATCTTCATTTGTTTAATTTAGATTTCAATTTAATTTATGTTATATGATCAACTTTTACTATTTCAACACACCAGTCAATCCCTTTTCAAAGCAACATTAATTATTATTTATTTTTTCTTTCTCTAATTTACTGTGTTAATGACTTGATCTCTTCTCTTTTATCTCTTGTTTTGTTTCACATACTCATCTTCATCGATAAAGACACCAAGATCAATCAAGCCCTTTTGAATATTTCTTTGTTCTACTTTTGAGCTACATAGAATCATAACATATTAACATCTTTTTTATATAATTAATTATTAATCTTCGCTTTTGTGTAATGTTGTATTTAATAGAGTTGAGAGTTTCATCGAACACCAAGATGCTTGCAACATGGGACGGCTCCGCCAAGAACAGCAGCCGGGGATGCAACCACCGCCGGCATGTTTGTCGCGGACCGCCTCAAGCCCGAGCCCCTCCAGCGAAACCAATTTCAGCACATCTCCTTGGCCTCCTGCTAATTTGATCATACCAAAACCAATAACAGATACCATCTTCTTGAACCCTACTAGTACTCCAACCGATCATCAAGATAAGTCCTCCAAAAATGCAACAAACTATCACAATTTGGAGCTCCAGCTTTCGACCACATTGATGAATCCGGCTTCTTCGCCTAAGATAGATGATCATGATCATAATCAGTACTCTACTCAATTGCAGCTCTCAATTGGGTCGTCTGAATTTTGCAGTACTACTGAGAAGAACAACAGCAACAACAACAACGAATCGAATAACACGGATTCAAAACCAGCTGCAATAATGGTTGCTTCTAGGCTTAAAGAACAAGCAAGAGAGCAGTTAAGGGTGGCAATGGCGGAGAAAGTGTACGCGGAAGAGGCCAGGCAAGCTGCGAAGAGACAGATTGAATTGGCGGAGCAAGAATTTGCAAATGCAAAGAGGATCAGGCAGCAAGCACAGGCTGAATTGGACAGAGCTCAAGCTCTAAAAATGCATGCAATAAAGCAAATCAACTCCACCATTCTTCGAATCACTTGTCACGCTTGTAAGCAGCAATTTCAGGCAAGAAATATGGCTATTGATCATCATCATCATCATGAGAATTCTGATCTGGTTTTGAGTCACATGTCATCTGCAATAACAGAAGGTGAAGTAGACAACAACGATAATCGAACTCATCATCATCATCATCATCTTGCAAGAACTGTTAATTAGTAATTATATATTATAATATTATAACTTCATTATAAGTTAAGAAATCTTCTTTCCTTTTTTTTCTTTTTTTTTATAATTTAGGTCAATTAAAATTCTATGTTAATCTCTTTTATTTTATTTTTTCTCTTTTCTACTTGTTATATCTATCTACATATTAATATACCAAGTGGGGTGTTGTGAATTGTGATTAAGGTGATGATGTTCTCGAGTTGATTATAATTGATAGTGAAGTGTTGATTGATGATGAATGTAATTAGTTGTTCATTTTGGTTAATTGATTAAAGGAAACTGTATGGAGATTGGGTTTTGCTGTTAAATTAATTAGCATCAATGAAACTGTTTCCATAAATGTGGATATTCTTTCTCATTCACTTTACAATAATTAATGGGAATCATTAACTATCATTGTTGTGGTTTTTCCTTGTCACTACAATCAACAATGTTAACTGTTTTTTAGCTAACTTTTTACATTATGAGCAAAAGTAAATTATGAGCAAAAGGGTTAAATACCGTAGCAAATGAATCGTTCACTATTCGGTTCACTTCTTACCCTTTGACACCTACTTAAGGATTAATTAAAAAAATCACTTAATTTAATAATAAAAAATAGTCAACATTACAATATAACAATCATATTATTTGGACATAAATTTAACCGTTAATCTTTGAGTTTATAAGTATGTTTATCTTTGTAATATTTTAACACTTTGTTTAACTATAATCGAACTGGCTTTAAAGTAAATATAAAACTATTTTATAACAAGATGATGTTGGTTTGATAATAAAACCTCTTACATATGTTTTATAATAAAGTGAGTTTCCGGTTATTTAAAAAAAAAAAAAAACTCTCGATTTATATAATATTATAATATTTAATAAAAAAATAAACTATTTCATTGAATGAGGTGAGAGAAAGACGCTACTTTCTCTTGCCTCAAAGTTTTGGTAATGTTTTGGATTTTGTATTTGGACTATTTGAAGATCTTTGTTGGCTGAGCAGGTCAGAAATTGGAGGTGACCCCTTCTCTTCTCCGCATTAAAGAAGACTTCTGACCAATATTTATAACCTAAACTTTCATTCATTCAAAGAGAGAGAGAGAGAGAGAGAGGAATCAGAGAGGCCTTTTCCCTCTGCAATTGTGGTCTGCTCATATAAATGTAAATGCAAAAACACCATGTTTTTCAGTGCCACAGATGTAATGGTAAATGGCAGACTCACTGGTCCTCATCAACCCCTTCAAAATCACAAACACACAGACACAAACAAACTCCCATCTCATTCATTCATTTTCTCATTCGTTCATGGACCTTGATCTATCTTTCTCATCAGAATCAGAGCCATAGATAAGGAGAGTACTGATGATGACGGTGCATGGCAGTACAACCACAGCATCTTTCCTTTTATGCAGAGACCATTCAAAGCTTTTTATTAGGGTTTTAATACTGTGTAACAAGACTGATACCTACACTATTTAATATAGTATATCTATAAAGTTAAATGTTAAATTTGTGATGTCCGAATAAAAATAAAAGACCAACGTGATGAGAATAACTTGGTGCCGAAAAGAATGGTAGCTAGGTTGAGGTCAGAGTTGCATTTGATGAGGAAAAACAAAAAATAAAAGGCCAACGTGAGAGCTTTTAGAAAGGGTTTTTTCCTTTGAATTTTACCTTTTTCTTTTCTTGGAGCATGTGCATTTCTAGGGGCTCTTTCTTTTTTTGTCTGACGCAACTGTGGTGATGTTATTATTGAGTTAGATTCTGAAAATTCTGGTGAAGCTTTATCCCAGTACTCCAATAAATGGCATCAGACTTCTGCGCTAATTAATTTCAATATAGACTTCTTTTTTTAGCTACCTTCATTTGAAGAAATGGTATCTAGTATTGAGTATATATATATATACGAACAAATTACACAAATTACCGGCATGGAGTTTGTCTTTTTACAGAAATTAACAATTTTATCATGATATTACTGGCTACCAGTCAAATTTAATGTTATGAAGGGTACTTTTATCATCATCCCATTTTAATATTTTATAATATATATTTTTTATATTTTATTAACTTTTTTTAAAATAAAGTTGGAATGAGATCTCCATAGTTGATTGAGATACAGGCAGTGTAGATACAAATCGAATGGATCTTCATTTTTTTTTAAATTATAATTTTTTTTACTTAAGGGTATTTTGGTAATGTTAATTTTTGTGTTAGGAGATTTTTGTCTTCCAAACAAATAAAAGTTGATCAACAATTAATTTTAGTGCTTGTTATGTTGAACTTTCTATTGTTTCAAAATGTCTATAAACAAACCTCTACTAAGTAAAAGCTTTTAGGAAAGTACTTCTCTAAATAAATATATTATATTTTTTGTAAAAGTCTATAACCAAACAACTAAATTTTTTTTTAATATAAAAACGCTATTTCTAATAGATCTGCTACAAGTAGATCTTTTAGCGATACAAGTTTTTTTAAAAACTCAATCAAACAAACATTTAATAGACTTTGACTAACGTGAATATAGCTCAATATCAGTTTTTGAAAATCAGTAGAATTCATTGTCAGTTTTTGATAATGTTGTTTACATTTATAAAAGGGAAAATTACTTGGGGAGTTTTTTTGGAATTTGCTTTATGCCTTATGTTATCAAATTAACCTCATGGCAAGTAAACATTAATAATTTTTTTTTTCATGCATGAATGTAATTAAGATTATTTAACTAAATTCATGTTGAGTCATGAAGTCTCATGTGAGTTGGTTAAGACCTTAAGGAGTTAAGGGTAGATCTTCAACTTATAAGTTGAAGGTGTCACTTTACCTACAAACTAGTTAGTATTTAGGCCTTGATTGTCGGACATTTTTGGTAACTTCTGTAAGGGGGCAAATGGCTTTCGATTTGAGCCTATAATATATTTTTACATTATATCGACGAGTCCTACAAAAAAATATCTGTGGTTTACACCCATAACACATCGCAGTTTTCTCGAATTCAGTGTTGTTGACTTTCATTTTTCGGTTGGAGTATTTTCAAATCTTAATACTTTATAGTAGAAATTTTCATTTTAAGCAACATTTGTTTCTTTGAGTTTGATTAGGATTTCTTTATTAAATTTTGGCAATAAATCAAAATTTCTTTTTTGGATTAATTTTGAGATTTTAGAATTTTAGTCAATTTAGGAATCCAAAATCCCAACAAAATCATTTTTTTCCTTGTATTTAAACAAGGACCCAGATAGTCATTACTACTTTTAATTACAATAATAAAAAGAGAATTTCTCCTTCCACCTTATAAATTATATATTTACACTTTATTTTAATTTTGATTTTATTAATGTTAATAATAACATGAATTAAAATTACCAAACAATTAAAAAAAACTTAAAGATGCTTCAAACTAAATGGAGATTCAAAGTGTTCAATAAAAAACACCACATCAGTCAAATATTAAAAAATAATAATAATAAATTAATCTTGAAAAGATTAAAAAAAAAAAGACAAAACAAGTGGTGGTGGAAATCAATGAAATGGAACCTAATCTCCTCCAAAGGGAGGATATCGGATCTCACCATTGAGGGAGATAAAGAGAATGATGCTGGCGGCAGAGGCCCAAGGAGGAGGGGCGGTGGTGATGAGTTTCGTGGGTTGGTATATCCTATAATGGAGATTTAAGTTTATGTTTGTGATTTTTTTTTTTTTTGATTTGTTTGAGAATGAAGAAGAAGGTGTTGATGTTGACACTGATTGAGAAGAAAAAAAATGGAATTGGAGAAGATTGAAGAAGAGAAAATGGAGATTTGGATTCTTTAAAAAAAATCTTTAAATTTCTTTCTTTAACTAATAACTTATGATGATGATTTGTGAGCAAAAAAATCGTTGTTCATGATATCCAAGAAGAAGATCATCGAGATCTAGGCTTACATCTAAAAAAAAATACCTTTATTTTATTCATTATTATGTTTTCCTTTATTGATGTTGTTGATTATGCTTGAAGAGTTGAAGAAGAAAATGAATATCTCCTCAAAAACGATTTTTTAAAAATATAATTTCATTAAAATGTTGTGAAAGGAGATTGCCACATCAGTCAAATAATAAAATTAAAATTAAAATTAAAAATTAAAATAATAATGAGTAATATTAAAATAAAATAGAGTGTTTTTAGAAATTTTATTTATAAAAACGAAGTTTCTTTAGAATATATATGCCAACAAATAAAATGGATAGTTTTGAAACATAATAAAGTCTTTTTAGAATTTTTTTTTAAATTTAAATTTTTAAAATGAAGTGTCTTTATAAAGAAGTGTAAATAGAAAAAATGAATTATCTAAAGGGGTTGAAGGATGGCAATGGGGCGGGTTCGGGGTGAGGTGGCCCTCCCCAAACCCCGCCCCATTTATTTTTTGAAACCCTAACCCCCCATAAAACCCCACAATAGATGGAGTGCGGCGGGGCGGGGAAGGGCGGGCATGCTTTTTTCATCCCCTTCCATTTACCTCATTTATTCCATTTAACCTATTTATCAAAATTATTTATTAAAATAATAAATAAATAATCCAATAAATATGATATAATATATAAAGTAATTCCAAAAAATTATTAAAATCATCTCATAAACATTACAAATTATAATAATGCTACATTGCTAAAATTTGGTGTCCAAATCTGGTTCCAAAATGTTGTGGCATCAATCTAATATATTCATTTAAATTGATTTAAATTAATGGATCAGAGTGTTGTCACATCATTTAGACATCAAATTTGGATAACGTGGCATTACTCTAAAAATTAACATAAATCTCACAACTAAACAAATAAATTTAATAATTTTTAACATAACATTAAAAGGAAAAAAAATAAAGAGAATATTTTAAGCGGGACGAAGCGGAAAGGGACAAGACGAGGATTATAAAACTTATCTCCACCCCATACCTATTGCAGGTTTTACTATCTATCCCTATCCCCGCCCTATCCCCTCTCCATTCCCATCCCATAGATGCAGGTTCTTGCAAGACCCTATATTGGTGGGTTATTTTGCCATTTCTGAGTTCTCTAATAAAAATTATTCTTCAATGAGGAGTCTGATTTTACTCTGTATCGCTGTCAAGTATCTTTGTGCGAGGGAGGGGACTGTTAAAATTTCCCACATGAGTTGGTTGTTGATTGAATGGCCGAGTCCATGGAACACAAATAAGTCACTTCATGTAATGGACTAATTAATCTTTATTTAAATATCTTATAAAACAAGAGTACAGTGTACATGAATCATTAAAACTCATTGAATGAATGAATTGAAGTCTGTTACATATATGATGATTATATAGGACGAAAAACAAAACTCCAGAGTAGCAAAAACAAAAGGCAAGAGACAATAACATTAACCATGAATAATAATTACAATTATTAATGATATACGGATACGAGTGACACCCCCTTGCATTACAACCATTAATCCAGCTGCATGGCTACATCATTATTAACCTACTTTGAGATAATAATATAATATCAAATCTTTTTTTTATTTTTATAAATCTGACACTTACCAATCACATTTTAATATTATAGGAATGAGTCTTCTCACTCTTTGTGATTGTATAGATACTTAATATGGATTTCTTCATTCATTGATTATCATTTCTCTAACTTGGCTTTCTTATTTTTTTTTTGTTTGGCTGGTTTGTCCTGCTACTAACATTATTATATAGATTCAAATTAAATCTAAATAGATATTACGTTCAAATAAAGACACCAAAAAGATCTTTATTATAACAAATATATAAATTTGTTATAACTAAGAGCATCTCCAATGCTATTATGCATTTGGAGAAAATGGAGTGCCACATAGGATACATACTAAAAAAGTTAGAAAAACTATCTCCAATGCAATTATCTAAGTTGAATATGGAGATGATGTGGCAAAAAAAAAGTTAGAGAATATGGAGTTGAGTTTCTAAATTTAAAAACTCTCCTAGAAATGCTGACTAGGATTTCTAACTATTTCCACCAATAACACTAAAGCTCATTTAATGGTAAAATAAAAGAGGAGAGATAATGTAATAATTGTTTTATTATGATTGGTTATAAAATACATACATATTTGACTTTAGATAATTACATTGAAGATGTGAATATACATTTCTCTAAAAAAAATTCAAAAGTGGGCTCATAGTGAATAGAAATGCTGATGTGGCACTAATTAGAAACTCAAAAATGCATATTTGTATTGGAGATGCTCTATATACTATTGTTCTTGTTTTTACTTTACTTTTATTTGAAATACGATTGAAATTTAAACAAACTCCTCACAAATCTTTATGAGTGAAATTCGATGGATTGAAAGATCTCCTACATAATTATTAAAAAATTTATGCACCAAATTAGCTATAGTATGATCACCATCAACAACTTTTACTTAATTCATAAGAATTTTCCTACTTACCAACTCAAAAACAAAACTTTTTTCCTCAGATGGTGGATTCTATAGCTATTAAATATTATTATTATTATTATTATTATTATTATTATTTCGTAAAAAACACTTGTTAGTGTCAAAGGCTCTGTTGCCTAATTGGCGGTTAGGGACTTCACAATCTTCACCAACCCAACAAAGTTCAAACCTTGAAACATTGTATATATTGTTCCATCATTATTTATAAAACCTTATTAAGTGTGGAAAGACATCTCTTGGGGAATAAATTCTTCCGATTATGCTCAAATGCTTTGCTAAGAGTGGCAGTGCACTGCAATATTATTTTATTTAATTATTTCATCCTTAAATTAAGGATCAATTTGGTCCATCATTTAAAAAATGTAAGGTACAAATGGGTTTTCAGAGGCTGGATCGTAGGAGTATGATGGGCCTTAGCTTCTTGTGCATCAGAGTTGTGCAATTATGCAACACTCCTCAGACTCAGTCTCTCAGATTCCCTGCTACATTCAATTTCATGTCATGTGTAGCTTATATCAACATAATTCACCCTACTTTCAATTCACCTACTTATCCTACAAATTAATTGGCACAACTTTTATGAATTTTTTTCCCATCATACAGTCCTTGTTCAATTACTCACGAGTCGTACTTAATAGAAAAATGAATTCTTAAATTAAAATATTTAATACCTATACATGTTTTATATAATAATTAACATGTTAGAATAAATAAATGAGGTTAATCCGTTGGTATACCCATCACACCTATGAGATTGTGGGCTTCAAGTCTCTCTCTTTCCACTAAATTAACCCCAAATTAACCCTGAATTATTGTAATATTTCATGAAGTAAAATATAAAACTGTTGATTTATAATAATAATAATAATAATAATAATAATAATAATAATAATAACAACAACAACATCAAATATAAATTTAAAAATCAAGAGCTCTTTTTTTTTCATTTTTACACAAATTAGTACAATTTGTGGATTATTCAACTGATACATTTTGGATAACTATAAATTACATTTATCATAAACCTATGCCAAAAGATCCACTAGAAATGAATATAGTTTCTAGTCTAATAATTAAAGAGAATTTTATTTTTTTCTTTCTTTTGAACAAACAAGCTTTTAGCAAAGAATAAAAAAATTTACTTTTTAATATCTACATGCAATGAACATACAGTTATATTATCAAAATTTTCATTTCTTAATTATTTTGATCATTATCATCATTATTTATTTAAAGAAAACATTATATACATATGGGCAGGCATGTATTACATAACAACATATATATAATATCCACACTCATACGAATACACGTACGCTCACTGCACCAAAGATTTTTCCCAAAAATTCTTTTAAATCAAATGATAACAGTACTGCTATTTGATTATTTGTGTTCATCAAGCTATTACAATATCACGGAATTAGTATATGTTTCTTACATATAAATTTCAACACCCAATGATATATATCACTCCCCCAAAAAATACAATTTTCTCTTATTTTGAATGGTCTAAAGAAATGCTATATATAGAGATCAGAGCTACAAATTAAGATGCATGTTAAAAAATGGAACACAAGAGAGGTACATAGCTAGCGCCTAGCTGGGTCGATCTCATCCAAAGATACCAGTAGTAGTTGTTCTTTTATTAATGGAGGAAAGAACAGAGAGAAGAGCCATGCAAATAAAAGCCACAAAGAGAAGACCAGTAGCAATGTTTCCTCTGTCAAGGAACTTGTCAAGTTTAGACTTCAATTCTCCTGCGTCTACAACACCCGAATCTGCTAGGGTTTTGAATAAATCTTTCAGAAAATCTTTGAATTCAAACGTTACTGCAAAACCAGCACCAACTCCTGTTCCCAAGAACAAGCTCACAACCTGCCCATAACATTAATATAATTATATTGTTAATAACCAGTACTACGTCTCAAGTACTCATATACACACACCCCTCATGTGCAATACAGAGACAACATGTAATGTGTGTGTAAATGTAATGAACAAAAAATCTAGAGAAAATGAGGAGAGTTTTAATACCATATTAGTAATTACTTAAAATTTAAACCGATAGATAAGGGTCGGTTATAATATATAAGGTACAAGTTAATGGGATTTAATATGTTAAAGTTGGTGTATATAATATATAGCATGTATTGGCTTATCATCAGTATACTCCAGTAATATTATCCAGGAAAAAAAAAGGAGAGAGTTGTGTTTTTAATTTAGTTTCGAAAATAAGAAAATGTGTTTGTAGTATTCTTAAAATTTTCTTCAAATTTTAAATAGATGTAAAGTGTGATTTACAAAACAATTCAATCTTAATGCAATTTGATAAGAAATTAAGCAAAAAGTTGATGCTTTCTTTATGAAAAGAAAACAATTTGATATATTGTTAAAAAAGTTAAGCAAAAATAATATTTGGATAAAATTCAAAAACAAATTTATAATATCAAACGCTAGGTAGATTTTTTACAAGACATTTATTATAGGTTTATGTAATAAATAAGTTATATTTAAATCAATTATCTTAATCACCATCATCATCATCCACAATTTACATGATTATATTTTCTATAGAGAATCTGTATATTATTCTATTATATTGACTCCAAATTAACTACAACTAGTATGGTAATATGATATGTTCGTTTCACTGAAAATTTTCTAATATTACCTTGTCTCCGTAGAAGTCGAACTCCGGCAACAATTCACCGCGGATCAATCTCTTTTGTTTGAATGCATAGTATAGAGCGAAAGGTAACTGCACTAGTGAATAGGTTACTCCAACAACAGCAGTAGAAAGAACGTACCTGCATTTTTTTTAAGAATAAATATAATGGAAAATATTCAATATATATATATAACATATGATAAATTAATTGAAATCGGGTTCATTTAAGAGTAAATCTATATTGATTTAGAAAATAAACAAAAAATTTCCATTATAGGGGTATGTATGGGATGTTTTGATATATTTGATCAATTTTAAAAGAATATATTGACATGCTTTACAAGAGTTTTCTGCTGATTTTACGATTTTAGGTAATTGTTTTATCTTTATGAAAAATCTGAAAATTAGTGAGATGTGTTTATATTTAACTAATTCTTAAGGGAGGTTGATGAAAATTTCCTAGAAACTTAATTGTCGTTTTGTAATTAATTTATTGTTATATTGAAGCCTTGTTTTATCAATACTTACATTGCAGTCGGAAATGCTTTTGTAGAAGTCACTTTGAAGTAAAAATGCTTTTTCAAAAACTATGCATCTGACAAATACTTTTATAGAAAACCTGTAAAGTATTTTATTGATTTAAAAACGCGTTTTTCTAAAATATTACACTACAAATTTTAACTAAATATAAATAGACACAAGAGAATCCGAAAAAACATTTTTCTTTGAAAAGCACTCTAATTAGGGGGGGGGGGGGGGGGGGGGGGGGGGGGGGGGGTTGGGTTTTGTGGGAGTGTCACCAAGTTATTAATTCAATGTTTTTTAGTACCAAAGTATGTGTTCTGCCAAAATTGCCCCTAATTCTTTTACTTTTGTTTTTAACTTTTTAACTCTCTCTCTCTCTCTCTCTCCCTCCTATTTTTTTTTCAAAGACCTCCATTGATCCATCAATGGAGGTCGAACAAACCTCCAATGGAGGTTGTCGAAACGGTCGACTCGATTAGAGGTTGATTCAACAACCTCCATTGGAGGTCGTTGAAACGACTTCCATTAAAAAATCATGGAAATAAGTCTCGGGTAATTGGCAGTAAATCTCGGGTATTTGAAAATAAGTCTTGGGTAACTAGCAATAATTCTCGGGTAGCAATAAGTCTTGGGTAGCTGGAAATAAGTCTCAGCAATAAGTCTCGAGTAGGTCACCCGAGACTTATTGCCTAGATATCTGAGACTTATTGCCAGCTATCCAAGACTTATTGCTACCTGAGACTTATTGTCAGCTACCCGAAACTTATTTCCAAATACCCGAGACTTATTTCCAGAATGTTTTTAACGTAGGTCGTTTCGACGACCTCCAATGGAGGTTGTCGAAATGACCTCTAATGGAGTCAGCCGTTTCAACGACCTCCATTAGAGGTTTGTTCGACCTCCACTGATGGATCAATGGAGGTCTTTGAAAAAAAAATATAAAAGAGAGGAAGAGAGAGAGAGAGATTTAAAAAAGTTAAAAACAAAAGTAAAAGAATTAGGGGCAATTTTGGCAGGACACAATAATTGGTGCTATTTCCATATGACTTATTAACTTGATGACTTTTTCAGTTTTTCACCGATGGTCTTGGAAAGAGTGCTACATAAAAAAAAAAAAAGAACCCCTTAATTATATCTTTTCAATCAAATTTCACACAAAAGAAATAATTTTGTTTTGTTATTATTATACAAACTGTTATAGCAAACCCCCAGCATTCAGAAATACACAAACAAAATTAAATGTATGATAATTATATATATATATATATATATATATAAAATAATCTCAACCGACGTTTGGTTGTGATTTTAGTTTTGTAATTTTATAAATGTCAGCTCTATAATGTTATAAAACTATGATACTAGAATTTTTTTTGTTCAATACCATCTTGACCAAAAAAATACCCGTATATTTAATGGTTTTTTTCTCGGTACGCAGTATTAAAATCAGTATATTGCATGTAGTCAAACGGCTAGAAATACAAAAATAAAATATTTTAGGGGACCAAAATGAAAAACTCTTAAATATAAATACAATTTTATAATTTTTAAAACTTTTTATGTATAAAATTTTAAAACTTTTTTAAGTCAAAGGAAGGGGGCCTTGACCCCTATAGACCCCTCCCTCCATTCATGCTAACTAAGATAAAGTAGATGAATCTAATAGTCGTTTTATATATACACACGCGTTATACATTTATATATATATATATATATATATATATATATAAGTAATACATTTAAAGAATGAGAGAATTACCTATATGCAATAACATCCTTGAAGGTAGTTTTGGAGCCATCACCAAACTTGACTTGATCGGTAACAAGCATCACTATGCATGCAATTGAAGATAAAAGAGTGAGAATTCTCAACACAAGTGTTGAGATTGCTGTTATTTTGTGGAATGCCATCACACAACTACTGGTTCCTTTTCTTGACAGCTTAATTAGTTAATTGCTTTTACAGAAACCCACCACCAACATGCCTAATGGCACTCCAAAAGTGCTTTTATATATATATATATATAGACAGCTTACAGCTAGCAGAGCATAAGCATCCAGGTCCAGCTTCTATGGCCTCATCTGCTGCTCGATTATGTCAACTTCTTTTGGAAGCACTCACATTGGTTTCTACGAATTCTTCCAATTTTTTACAATTGGCCGAAACAATGTCAATGCTTGGATTGGCTTTGATGTTACAAGGATTCAAATTCTTTTTGGTATTCTAGTGTTTGTAACTTTGTATTAGCTGTATTGTGAAATGTTAATTCGATAATTGTTGACTCTTTGATTTTCCCAATTATTATCTATCATATATAAAAAAAAAAAAAATTATACTGTCACCTTTTGTGTTTCGATTTGAATCTTAAGTTGAATTGTTTCCATATTATTATTTTTTAACTAAAAAAATAATATGAAAACAATAAATTCAAATTGAAATACAAAAGTAACCATATAAAATCTTTTATATATGGTAGATAATAATTGGGAAAATCAAATATTCAACGAATTTAAATTATTTCCATATTATTTTATATTTTCATTTATGTAAAATATTCGATGCCTACCCATAAATATGATTCTATTGTAATAGAATTAGTATTGCGAATTTATTACTCTCCTTTATATTTTTACAATAATGGAGGATATTCTTTTTCTTGTTGTTTTAAAAAATATGTTAGGCTGGAAATGTGTTTTAAACTGTTCACGTCACACCTGTGAAAATTGGTGTCGAAGGGATTAATTTTGAAAACTTTTTCTCTGTTGCAAGAGATCTAATTAACTACACAAATATGTAGTAAGAAATTAAAAAAAATTCCAACTAATGCTTTTTTACCGATAAATACTAGCTAGTTTAGCCGGTAAGATCTTCTGATAGAATCCAACTCATGTCAAGATTTGGGAGGGTTCAGTTTACATTTAATCATCATAATTAAAATAAAAAAATTAAGGAGCAAAAAAAATTGCTTATGATGTTTAAGGGGAGAAAAAAGGTAAGAATTATAAAACAAAATTTTGAACTAATTTACACCAGAAGATTAGTAAGATCTTCGATTTCCAAAGGGCTGGCCATTTCATTTTCGAAATTAATTACAGAGGCATCAGATTTCAATTTTTAGTCGAGCACAATATATCCATGAAGCTACACCATCCTCTAACATACAAAAATGATGGCAAAATAAAATATACCTCTGAACTCGTTGCAGCTCACATGCTGACTAAACTCTCGATCTACTGCTTGATAATTTTCAAAATGAAACCTTCCAGATGATTTTAGAGTTTTCCTTCTTCAACTGATGGCAACCTATATGTACGAGTAATACGGATCTGGAAAAAAAAACAGCTACTTATTAACAAACTAACAATCCTGGAAACTTATATGCATGTTAATGATTCAATTTGTCATCCACTGAAGGTGACATATATGTACAAGTAATACCGATGTGGAGCAAAATAAGCTACTCAGTAACAATTCCTGAAAGCAATATGCATACTACATTACTAGCAATTCAATTTTCTCAGAAAGAGTCTTTTGCCATCCGCGATATTATCATTTATCACTGTGAGAAATTGGCTTTAATTACTGATGATAAGGTTTTTCTTTATTTTTGCTTCTTGTTTCAAACTAGCTCAATATCTATTATCTAGACAACGTTAAGTATATATAATATACTCTTGAACAAGCAAACGTAATGATTAATGTGATGGATCAGCTAAAGTTTAATTTTTTTTGTACCAATGTCCTGCTAATAAGAGCCAGGATCCGGGATGGTGACAACTTCTAATGCAGAAATTCATGAATGCATTGTACAATTTTACCTGTGCAAAAGCATAAATTGCTCGCAATACTCTAGCGTAATCAGTTCCAAGCATTTGAATGACCACATCGGCCAGTAATGTTCCCCACAACCTGCATAAGTAACCATAAAACATGAGAAAAATGTATCCGAAATGACAGAAATACCATTAGCTGAGAAATCGATATACTAACAGTGGACAGTATGAACAGTAGCATTAGAATAAACCATTATCTAATTCATCACATCAATGCTCTCCAAATTTGAGAATCTCTGACTTCTTAATCATCTCTTTCTTCAACGTCTTCTTTGATTCCAGACACTATACATTGGCACTAATTCACTCATAACAGGTCAACTCCTAGACAATCCTACAAATTCAAACATCTCTTAAACAAAATTAAGAGCATGTAGAAAGATTAAAGAATGCATTTGGTCCAATAAGATAGAATCAGAACAGCAACTTATTTGCTTTCATGTCACTTTGAAGGTCAAGAAGATAAGACTAGCATGCACTTTGAATTTGGGTAAGGATGAAGTGGATGTTTCCACATCGCAATATGTTAGCCACCTATTGCTGCCACTTTGCTGGAGTATTTATATGAATTTTAATCATCCTGAACAAGTATTCTTGTCTCCTAGGATTCGATTATGTGAAATAACAACACCGAATGCAAGTGAGTCAACAAATGAAGATTCATAATCATACAAAGTTGTAATGCAGAAAGAGTCCATACATTGGACCAAGTAATGTAACCAAACTTCTAAAACCCAGATATTTTGTTGCGGCACCAGCAAATCCCTGCCAACAGTGAAAATTGGAAGTCAAAATTACTAATATGAATAGAATCCCTTTAGCAAGTTTTATTGTCCTGTAACATTAACATACAAATTGATTTATATTTCAGATGAGCTCTTGGACATCCCAAGAAAGGAGGGAGGGAGGGAGGGAGAGAGAGAGAGAGAGAGAGAGAGAGAAAACATGAAAAATAAATTTAAGCTTTAAAAACACTTCCAATGATATCACAACCTGCTTTGCAGCGAGCAAGGCTGCCCTGGACTCCAAATTAATTGCAGCTAATTGTCCACCCTGGAAGTGAAGAAAGCACAGGACACGCTTCAGGGTTTTCCAGGCTGACATGCTTGTTGTTACATTACATAAGCTCAGACAAAGAATTGAAGCAACATAAAAAATATATCTAAGATTTTGTTGGACAGCCAATAAATTCAGTCAAGCAAGTGATGACAAAGTATAGAACACACCATCATTCACATTATAAACAAAAAATTATATCCTAAATAATTAAAGACTGTAGCATAAGGTTAGAAATGCACTTAAATTACCCAAAAATCAAAATTCTCAATAACATTCAACTCCACCTGCTTTCATCCCATCTTTTGGGATCAACTACATAACTATTTTAGTCCAAGAACCAAGAATGTACTGTTCAGAATATGGATTAAAATGTCAAACTGTCCTCTCATTGCCCCAGGCCAACCTAAACTAATGAGGGCAAGTTTTTTGTCAAAATATTAGTGCATCGGGCAGATTTGGCAATCAAATAATGTCCTGACTTAGGGTCCACGCAGAGACTAGCTTAAACTTCTGGCAAGTTATATTTCTAAGATATTAATTTTTTATTCCTTCTACTTCCACACTTCAATAAATAAAGTGTTTGATTGTTGCATGAATCTACAAGCAGTTTGTACTAAACTGAGGCAGGGCAGGGCAGGGCAAGAAATCTTTTTACACTGGTGGGATTGCTATTGACATGTGTTTCTATCACTAACAGACTAACAATTTAAAACCTGGTAGAAGCAGAAATACAACTCCAATATGCAATATAGACACATATATACGTAACTACACGGATGTATCTATACGTAGATATACCTACATGTTGAAACTATTTCCACGGAAAATAATATCCATATATGGCTATGTGACATTCAGGTAAGTGATAAGAGAAAATGGATAGTTAAAGGCTTACAGCCCCATTTGATAGTAGGATACATGTCAAAGAAATAAAATGAAATCTACATCGAATAAAAGAGATAACTAACTATGTAGAATGCCCTAATGCAAAAGTTAGTACCCACTTATTTCATTTAAGGGAAAAATAAAACAGATGCATCATAACACAAATAAAACATTGCACATTTGCACAGAACAAGAAACTTCACAGCTGCAGAAAATGGATTGCTATAATGTTTAAAGGCTCCCACAAACAGGATTAAAATTATTATTTCAGCAGGTTGTGAGATAAATATGACTTTGTGGTTCCAAACAAGCACCTTACTGAGAACTTCTTTCTTTATCTGATAGTTGGCAGCCTCTAAGAACACCTTCCCAGATAAACTCCTCGCTAACTACCACAAGAAGCAGAGTAGCTTTAAAAGAAGACCAACATACCAACATATAAAATATCGTTGAATAAAGGGTTTAACAAACAAAACTGAATTGCCTACCAATTGGTAAACTTTTGCGAAAGTATAAATACCACCACCCTAGACAAAGATTAAAAGACAGAATAATGCCAATTAGCTTAAAAATTAGAGAATCAGAATAACTATCTGATTTAAGCTACTGTAGATAAGTATAAGCACCTTCAACATCATGGACTTGAGCTGTGCAACCCCGACCTTCAAAGCAGCAAAACCTTGCACCTTCCACTGACTGAGTCCGAGTTCAAGATTACTTTCGTTGTTGGAAGCCTCGAAAGATTCCCATAAGCCCGGGAAAATTCCAGATTCTTCACTAAACGAAGACATATAACAAGATTTTAAGTCATTACAGTTTAGTTATTAAGGCAAACCTAGATAATTGCGCATGAGATCTAGTCCTATTTGAAATTAAAATCAAGACATCCTGATTAGAGATGGATTATTATTATTATATATCAATGAATTGAATGATACAATTACAGATTTAGAATGATAATCTTTTACTTTTTATCCATTCTGGGATGTAAAATGTAGATCTTCTCACCATACTAATAGTATATGAGACAAATGTATGAAAGAAATACTACAATAAAGGGCAGTAAGCAGTATCAATCAGATAATTTTCCCTTACATTATGGATACAATTTAGAGCCTATAGCCTTATGTCAAATACTTTGAACAACAACTTGAATCTTGATTCACCAAACTGCTATCAACAGAACCTTATTTCACAAAAATACCAACCAGCAACTCTCCGCTCAGCATCAAGTTTCATTCTTTTGAATTTACCAATCCTTCTATTTATCCTCCATTAGCAAACCAAAAAAATAAAGTAAAATTATATATCCTTGAACAATAATTTTATAAGGGATTTTTAGTTTAAAATTAATTTGTAACTTACGTAATCCTGCGAAAGATGAAGAAAATTTCAACTTCCAAGTATTCCTTTGACAATTCTTGAGCAAGGAATGTTAAATTTTTCCTCACAGCAAGCAAGACATTTCTATATGAATGTTTTAACTACATATCCTTGAACGATAATTTTACAATGTTTTTTTTTAATCAATTAAATACTAAAGTACCTTGCGTACTCCCGCAAAAGATGAAGAAAAATTTCAACTTCTAGGTCTTCAGTTGACAGTTTGCTTGAGCAAGGAATGTTTAACTTTTTCCTCACAGCAAGCAAGACGTTTTTGTATGAAGGCCTCCAACCCCTACAATGAAGGACAAGTGTAATTAATAAAATATCAATCACAAAAAGAGAACTCCCCTAATGTCATAAAAGACTGAAGAGTAATATCATCAGTCCATATCAAAACCAAAACAGAAAAGACAAAGAAAATATAGCATGCACCATAGCTCACAATAAATTCAAGCAGATATAAATTATCTTAAACTCAAGCAAAATTTCCAATTTCAAAGTTCAACGAAATTGAACATCAACATCAATAAGTAACACGACTAAAGGAATAAAACATAAATCCCGCCTATCATAAACCAAGTAATTCAACAACCTTAATGTAGATCGGGCATCTGCCGCAAGGAATAAGAATCGTGACTCAAGAGTCGCAATGAAAAGTTCTCGCTCTTCAAGGTCTTCCTCGATCATAACATAGTCCACATCAGCTCTATTTGTAATTGATTTTAACAGAGGACTGAAGTAGCTGAAGATTGATACAATCCAACACCAAAAGATTAAACAAAAAGAACCTTCTAATTGTTGATAACAGTTAACATCAATGGTTTAGTTAAAAAATTTCAGTAAATAAGCACCAGCGTCAAATTGACCATGATACAACTATATAGTAATGAGCTGGATGAAATTAAATCCCTCTCCTGGGAGTTGGGGGTTGTTCAAAATATCATGGAACAATAATCACCTGGGGCCAAAAAGGATTCTTTCAAGTTCATACAACTCAGAGTCGGTGGCAAGTTCAAGCACTATTCGAAGCTCAGGATCAAATGCACCTTCAGGAAATTTAAAGTTCAACTTGTAAAACATATTAAACTCATCTCATATATATATATGTCTGTGCATGTAAAGTCATTCTCTAGTGTGAATGTTTACATTTTAACATTTATTCGATCTCCCAAAGCCTAGAATTTGTATATGTGTGTATAGAGATAACAGGGAAATGCACCTTGGTCTTTGCTGGATATAGCAGCATGAGCACAGGCAATTGCACCGAAACCATGTCTACCTCTAGAGCGGCTAAAAATCTGCAAAATGAAAACAACAAAAATCCCATTTTGGTTGTAAGAAACTGAACCATCTTTAACTTCTTATTCACTAAATTACACTAGAAAACAAAAGAAACCCATCTCCCCTTTGCCCCAACTGAACAAATTCAACATTCTACAACAGGGTTTGTTCCAATTCAATTCAAGATTACCAAAAACAATGAAAAACTACATCAAGGGTTTCACTTTAATTTTCTTTTCCAATTATCATCAACCAACCAGAGGGAAGGAGGAGTGAGCTTACTGGGAAAGTGAGTTTGGAGGTGGCGGTGAACGGAGAATAGAAAGAGGGCTGAAGAGCGAGAGCCGTGGGAAGAGTGGACGCAGTGGTCATGCTTTCTCACTTGAAGCTCACAACCATAGCTTGTACCACAGAGGTTGAAATTTTGCTGGGAAAAATTGGAACTTTTCAGTTTTCAGCTGAGAAAATTTTTCAAGCCCAGATATTTGGGGATGATGCTGACTGCTGACTCGTTCTTGACTCCAAAACCTCACCCTTGAGAAAATAAAAATAAAAATGACAAAATATTATAATTTAATTGTGCATTTGTAATTAAAAGTAATATAATATTTTAGCTTTTAATATAGAAATTGTTTTCTTTTTAAGAATTTATCCTAATGTTTTTTAAGAGCCGACACTTAGGATGAATTTGCTAAGACATGTCTAGATAAAATATTATAATTACTTGACACTTATTTTTCTATGTTTTAATTTGATAGAACCTAGGTTGTACGGATATGAATACGGCTAAGGGATACGGATATGGTATGATACGTAGATACAGTAAATCTCTAAAAACTAGGATACGAATACCTCAATTAAAATAATATATATTTTTATTTTATATTTTAAAAAATATAATCCAATAATTCATTCAAAACATATTCTATAAAAACATAATCCAATAATCCAATAATCCATTCCATTCAAATTTCAAAATAAAAACATAATCCAATAATCCAATAATCCATTCAAAACATAATCCAATAATCCTTTCAAAATGAAAACATAATCCATTCAAAACATATTCTCAAAAAACATAATTCAATAATCATTTCAAAATGAAAACATAATCCAATGATCTATTCAAAATAAAAGCCTAATCCAACATATATAAGTCCTAACATATTACAAAACCCAAATCTTAATTTGTCAAATCTTAATTTGACCCTTCAGCTTTGTAAAATCTAAATTTGACCCCATTTTAAACTAATATAATTAAATTTTTACCCAAAACGTATCATCGTTGTATCCTTATCATATCCCCGCGTATCTCTACCGTATCCTAACTGTATCCCACAGTCAAACTTGAGAAAAAGTCAACGGATATGCTAAATAGTGTATTGGATACGTATCATAGTGTATCGGGACAGGATATGAGTTCGATACGAGTTCCCTCCCCAATATGGTGTATCCGTGCAACATAGGATAGAACACTAGAGTGATTTTAGATTATGAGACTTACTAACAGCAGTTGCTTTGGACACTCTTTACCTATACAAATGACGTCTGTCATCTGATCTCTTTTAGAGGTGTGTTAAAAACAGTTGTTTAGGCGACTGTTGCTGGACAGTCTCTACCCATATAGATGACATATGTCCTCTAATTCCCTTTTCAGTTTTTTGATTTTTCCATTTTACGTTTTTATCTAAAATTTCCGGTTAATTATATACCAATTCATGTTTTACTTTATAAATAAAGTAAGCCAATTCCAAATTTAAAGTTCTTTCAACTTTGACACGTATAATTGCTATACTTACTTTTACAGTACTTTTTATTTACTTTTTCTTCGAGTCATTCATTGATTGCAAGACCATCGTATCAAAAGAAAAAAACCAATGAAGATTCTAGAGTGCATACAAGGTGCTTGTAAAATTTGCCTATTAAAAGAACATTAACAAACTTGAAAAAATTGTGGTAGACGGGTTGCAAAAGCTTGTTAAGCCAGGTTAGATTTTATTTTACTTTAATTTTTATACATAATGTGCTTTAACTTTGTCTTATTTTTTAAAATGAGTTAATGAGCTTTTATGATATATTTAATCACATCCCAAATTATTTTTGTTGTTCATGCTTTAGGAATCATTTGTTTTTTCCACTTAAATCTTAATAGGCTTGAATTGAACTCATTAAGTTGTTTTGTTTGTTTTTAAGTGGTTAAACAATTTAAAAATATCAAAAAATAACTTATAAAATAAAGTAAGAAATCCTGACTTTTAACTTAATTCTAAATCACTTGATTATTATTAAAATATTCTCTTCCAAGTTTATCCTCCCAAAGAAGATATATTTCTAAATCTATCATAATTTGATATGGTGTAGAGATCTTTCTTTTCATATATTTCTTATTTTAAACCGTATTTAGAACGAAAAAACCCTAATCACTTCTCATAGAACCCGGTGTATATAATTCAGGAACATATTTCAAAAAAAAAATCAATAAACTTTTTTTATTTGGTTTCCGGTGCATATGATACAAGAAACTAAAAAAACAAAAATGGTTTCTTCAATTATATACACCGGAAACGTGGACAACATGTAAAACAACTTGATTTTTTTTTTTACAAAAAATTGAATTTGAATTTTATTTATAGAACATGTAAAATTATATTCTTTGATGAATTTTTTAATTTGTTAAATCGTACTTTATTTGCAGAAGAACTGCATGTTAAATTACTTCTTTTAATTAGCATGTGTAGAAATGTGAAATTATTTATTTTCAAACAATTTTATTTAAAAAAAATAAACACGTTGACGGTACATTCAGATATGAGGAAAAAAAAATAAACATGTCACCCATGTTCAGATTTCAGTCTCTATTCAGTTTTCAGAAAAATTCAGGACCGTTTAATCTTTAGATAAAAAAACAAATGGACCCTAGTTTTTTGGTATATATATAACTTTTATTAATTTATTATTTATTTTAAAAGAATAAATTAATAATGTTTAGTGTTTTATTTTTAATTTATTTAAATTGTACATGTGCCTTTCTTTAGGTAATTATAGATTCAGAGATTGATTTAAATTTGGATGTGGAATAATGCATTAATGAAATTGTTTAAGACTGTAATAATATCCCGGTGGAGAATGAAAATACTTATTTGGTGGATAATAAATTTGATAAATGTTTAGATTCTTTTAATAGAATGAAGTTTGATTCCCAACATGATCCATTCACTTTTTACCAAAAGTATGCAAGATTTAGTGGATTTGGTATTTCAACGAAAGCTAGTGGTCGATCAAAGTCATCTAAATAGTTCATTGATGTAAAATGTGCATATACTAGACACGGTGTAAAAAGAGAATTGATGTTGATAATCATTGATCTTGTTTGAAAATTGGCTGTGAGGCGATATTGCATATCAAACGAAAATCTCGTTGGAAATGGTATGTTCACAAATTTATTAAAGAGCACAATCATGAACTCTTTCCGGCTCATGCACATTATTTTCCATGTCATAGTCTCATAGAGCATTGCATCGGTTAGTAAACAAGATATTGATAGTTTGCATGCAGTTGAGATAGGTACTAATAAAATTTTTGTTGCAACGGTTAAGCAACACGGTGTGTATGAAAACAGGGCCATCTCCAGATATTTTGGGGCCCTAGCTATTTAATGATATTAACAAAAATCGGAACCCCATATAAAAATTATTATCATTAACATAAAAAAATAAAAAATAAATGATGATAATAATTTTTGACTATGTTAGCAAAGAAAAGTTAGCAATTCAATTGGACTCTCTTTCAAAAAAAAAAAGAATTCAATGGGACTTAGACAATTTTGACTCAAATGATGTAAAACTAAATCTGATATGTTAGAATTCAATTGGGCTTTGATGTTTATTTCTATTAACTTGTACTATATATATATAGATAATTGGGGCTTGTTAAAAAAACAATAATTAGGCATTATTAAAAAAACAAAGAAATGCTTGAAATTGGATCCTTCTTAAATTAAGATAAATTGGACCGGAGGCTCTAAAAGAAGAAAAACTATAATTGACCATTGGGGGCCCCGCAAATTGCTGGGTTTGCTGCCCTCATGGACCGACCCTATATGAAAATGTTGGGTGTCTAGGGTAAGATATTGAAAACCATTTTAATAAGAAAAGGCGATCGGCACTTGCATCTGAGGATACTAAAGCAATGTTTGAACATTTTATTTATATGTAAGAAGACAATAAAAACTTCTTTTATGCAATGGATTTGGATGAAGAACAAAGATTAAGAAAAGTTTTTTGGGTTGATACTAGAAGAAGAAAAAATTATAAGATATTTAGAGATGTTGACGCATTTGACATGACATATATTACAAATAAATTCAAAATGCTATTTGCCCTTTTTATTAGAGTAAATAATCTTTTTCAATTTATATTATTTGGATGTGTCTTGTTAGCAAATGAGATTACTTCAACATTTGTTTGGTTAATGTTAAAGCTAGTCTTGACTTATCTAAAACCTGGGGGAAAAATGTAAAAAATAGGCTTCATGTGCAGCTAACGGCATGCAGTGTAGCCAGTGTTCTGCTAATCGGAAAAATCGGCGGATTAATCACCGGAAAAAAGGTTGTTTTTGGATGCCGTTTGCAGGTCAAGGCCGTCATGTCCGACGTCTATAGTCAGTCCCGGAGCTTGAAATCTGATCTGATAAAAAAGATGAAGAGAGAGAGATAAAATAAAATAAACAAAGAAAATGAAGAGAGATGGAGAGAAAGAGAAAAAGTTTCGGTGTTTGTGCGTTGAAAAGAAATGTGGAATTGTGGGGTGTAGAAAAGAACAATACTTGGGTACTGATCAGTATCCAAAACACTAACCCCACCAATGAGAGTGTAACACGTGACCCGACCCAATTTGTGAGATAAATGTAAAAAATTAAAATAAAAAAGGCCATGTGTTGCGCTCTCATTGATAGGTCAGTATTTTGGATACTGACTAGTCAGTACCCAAGTATTATTCTGTAGAAAAACTAAAAAAGAGAAGTGGCACAAATAATAAGAACAAAGATAAAAATAATAAATAAATAAATAAATGAAAATAAAAAGCCACGTGTGGACATATGGTCATGTGGGGTTCAATCTAATGATAGTGCTGAGATGTTTGGGCTTTTAAATAATAAACAAATGTTTGGACCTTTTTTTCTCTAAATCTATTCAACATTAAACACATGAAACATAAAAAATCGGTCTCATTTTGAACAATATTTCCTTGGGCCCTGGGCGGGCGCCCCTGATGCCCCGTCTCAGGACCGGCTTTGGTTAATGCAAACATGGGTTAGAGCAATTGGTGGAAAAGCTACAATTGCTATACTTACTAATCATGACAAACTATAAAAGCTTGAGATTATTTTTCCTAACACACGACAACGCTTTTATTTATTGCATATATTGAGGAGGGTCCTTGAAAAGCTTGGTCATGTGATTAAGAAAAAAGAATGTTTTATGAGAGTATTTAATGATTGCATTTATAGTTCTTGGTTAGAGGAAGATTTTGTGAAAAAGTGGTGGAATATGGTTGATAGATTTGAACTTGAAGAAAATGAGTGGTTTTGATGTATATTTTAAGATCGCAAGTATTGTGTGCCTACTTATATGAGAGATAATTTTTTTTACAGGAATCTCTACAGCTCAACGGTTAGAAAGTATGAACTCTTTTTTATTTATTTATAAATATGTGAATAGAAGATTTCATTAAAGGAATTTGTTGAACAATACAATGTGGCTTTAAGAGATAGAGAAAAAAAAAGGAAGCTCATGCAAATTTCAAAACATGTCATAAAGAGGCGGTTTTAAAGTTTCCATCGTTTTTTGAGAAGCAATGTCAACAAATTATACATATGAAGTTCTTAAGAAATTTCAGATTGAAATTTTAGGTGCATCGACATGTTTTGCTTCAAAGGAGGAAGAAGTTAATGTGGTGAAAGCTTTTAAAGTTCAAGTCTTGAGAAGAACCTAAACTTTAATGTAATTTGTGATGAAAACAAGCAAGATGTTACTTGTTTGTGTCAAAGGTTTGAATATTATAAGTTTCTTTGCAGGCATGTTATGTGTGTTCTTCATTCACTTGGTGTTTTTAAAATTCCTTTTCATTACATATTAAAGAGATGGACTAAAGATATAAAGAGTTTTGATTTCATAAGGTACATTCTGAAAGAAACACAATCTAAGAAGCAACGTTTTGATGAATTAATTCTTCAAGCTACCAAAATGAGTGAAGATGCATCTTTATTATCTCATGAAAGTGAACTTTCACTATTGCATATAATGCACTAAAAGAAGCATCAGAAAAATGTACAACATTGAATCAGTCTATTCATAAATCAAAAAATTTGAATATGGATTGCATGAAGCTACCGAGATTGATAATGTACCTTATGGAATCAAAACTCCTTACATCTTTAGTCCATCGCTTTACTGTGTAATGAAGAGGAATTTTAAAAACATCAATTGATTGAAGAACAACACACACGACATACCTACAAAGAAACTCATGATATTTAAACATTTGACATAAATAAGTAACATCTTACTTGTTTTCATCCCAAATTACGATGAAGTTTAGGTTATTCTCAAGATCTTGAATTTTACAATTCTTCACCACATTAACTTCTTCCTCCCTTGAAGCAAAACATGTGGATGCTTCTAAAACTTTAACTTGAAATTTCTTAAGAACTTCTTGTGTATAAATTGTTGACATTTGCTTATCAAATTGTTGCATGAGCTTTCTTTTCTTCTCTACCTCTTAAAGTCACCTTGTATTGTTCAACAAATTTCTTTAGTGAAATCTTCTTATTCACATATTTATATATAAAATAAGAGTTTATATTTTCTGACCGTTGAGTTGTAGACATTCCCGTAAAAAAATGTATCTCACGTATAAGTAGACACTCAATACTTGCGATCTTCAAGTGTGTGTTTGGTACGCAGGATAAGACAGGACAATATGAGACAATTTCTACCTGTTTCATGTTTGGCATGACCTTGGCATGGGACATAACGAGACAAGGTGAGACAAAAATCATAAAAAACTGTCTCACCTCAGACTCTGGGACGATTTGTCCCACGACATGGGACAAGCATCAAAAAGATATATTTGCCCTTCAAATATTCAAAAAATTACAACTATATAAATTAAAACCCCAACTTTTTTCTCTCATCTCTGCTCTCTATTCTCTCTTCTCTCTTCTCTCCAACCCCAACCCGATAATTATTCTTCTCTCCAAATTGCCGCAACTCTTGGCCTACATGGTTTGTCGGCGCACGCGAACACCGCTGAATCACCGCGATCTTCCTACTGGAGAACCGCCACCACCGAAACAACACTCAAAACCCCTCCATGAAATCAATGGTTGAATCTGGTGATGGATGATTCTGAGTTTGATTGGTGTTGACGATGATTTGGTATTGACGATGATGATTGGGGTTTTTTGATGTTAACGATGATTGTTGAGTTTTTTGATTTGTTTTCAATTTGTTTCTATATTTTTTGATGAAATCCGATTTTTTGATTGTTGGGTTTTTTTATTTTTTGTTTCATATTTTTTTCCATATTATTTCGATGAAATCAAATTTTTTGGTTGTTGGGTTTTTTGATGTTGAAGATTATTTGGTGGGAATGCAATTTTTCCAGATTCTTTTTAATGAAATCTGATTTTTTGGTTGTTGGGTTTTTTGATGTTGAAGATGATTTGGTGGGAATGCAATTTTCCATATTTTTTTCTTCCCTGTTTATTTTCCAGATTTTTGTTTGGTGTTTAATTGATTTAAGAACAAATTAATTATAAGGATGAATTTTGTGGAATTAATTTGTTGTTTTTGTCTATGGAGTTTCATTGAAGAAACTTTTTTATGGGTCTCCCAGATTGGAATTTCATTAAAGAAACTTAATTTAAGAACAAGTAATTATTATGATGAATGTTGGTGGAGACCAATCCCAGATTGGATCTCCACCGTCCATCAATCATGATGGTGATTGATGGTCGGTGGAGATCTAATCTGGAAAATATTTATAATCTGGAAAATATTTAATATCTGAAAATTAATTAAGTTGTTCTCAACCATCCATCTTAAATAATCTTGTAAAATTATTAATTAAAAATATTTTTCAATCACAATAAGGGCACTTTGGTTATTTGAACCTCTTGTTCCGTCCTGTCATAACCATACCTAACGCATAATAGAACAACTAATAGTTCTGTCCCAAACATTCCAAACACAATACAGAACAATTGTCATGTCCTGTCCATGTCCAATCCGTCCCCATACTAAACGCACCCCAAATAAGCATCCAAGCCACTCATTTTCTTCAAGTTCAAATCTATCAACCATATTACACCACCTTTATCACACAATATTACCCTAACCATGAATTATAAATGCAATCATTGAATACTCTCATAAAACATTCATCTTTCTTAATCACATTACCAAGCTTTTCATAAACCTTTCTTAATATAAGCCATAAACAAAATTAATGTCGTGTGTTATGAAAAACAATCTCAATGGTTGCTTTCATAGCTCTGTCCTAAGTAGTAAGTATAACAATTGAAGCTTTTCCATCCATTGCCTTAACCAATGTTTACATTAACCACACAAATGTTGAAGTTGTCTCATTTGCAAGCAAGATACATTAAAATAATATAAACCGAAAATGATTATTTACTCCAATAAAAGAGACAAATGGAATTTTGAATTTATTTGTAAAATTTATCTTGTCAAATGAGACAAAATCTTCAAATATCTTATAGTCTTCTCTACTTCTAGCGTCAACCCAAAAAATATTTCTTAATCTTTGTTCTTCATCCAAATCCATTATATAAAAGAATTTTTTATTTTCTTCTTGCACATACACAAAATGTTCAATCATTGCTTTAACATCCCCATATGCAAGTGTCAATCGTCGTCCCTTATTCAAATGGTTTTTAATAGCTTTTTCTAGACACCTAACATTTTCATACCCGCCATATTGTTTGGCCATTATAGCAAAAAATTATTAGTATCCACCTCAATTGCATGTAGACTATCGATATCTTATGCATGTAAACTATCAATATCTTATTAACTAACTGATGCAATGCTCTTATGACATGGAAAATAACGTGCAAGAGCTGGAAAAAATTCATGGTAATGCCTTTTATAAATTTGTGAACATACCATTTCCTATAAGATTTTCTTTTGATATGCAATATCGTCTCAACACCAATTTTTCAAACAAGGTCGATGATTATCAACATCAAATTCTCTTTTCACATCATGCCTAGTACATGCATATTTAACATCAATGAATTTTTTAGATGACTTTGATTGATGACTAGCTTTCGTTGAAATACCAAATCCACTTAAATTTTGCATACTTTAGGTAAAAAAGCGAATGCCTTATGTTGGGAATCAAACTTCATTCCATTAAAAGGCTCTAAACATTTATCAATTTCATCATCCACCAAATACATATTTTCATTCTCCATTGGGGTATCATTACGGTCTTAAACAATTTCGTTAATGTATTCTTCCACATCCAAATTTAAATCAATCTCTAAATCCATAATTACGTAAAGAACACAACTACAATTTAAATAAAGGCTAATTGTCATAGATCCCCCCCCCCCCCCTCCTCCAGACTATACCCGAATTCGCATGTTGCCCCCCTGATTAGGCTCGACGCCGGTTCCGGCTCCGGCGGTTTCGGTTTTTTTATATATATTATAACAACATTATTACATTAGCTGTGTAAAATTGTTATTTGTAAATATATTTTATTGAGTTACCCACTTACCCGCGAAATAAAATAAAATAAATAAATGACAAATTAAAAATTAAAATTAAAATAAAACTAAAAAATGTAAAATTTGCCTTGCACTTGATTTTTACCACAATTAAGTTGCCTACGTATCCTCTTAAGGGTTTAGATGAATCAAATGCCACGTAGTTCTCTTACTTTTTATTACAGGTTGGAGATGGCGTGGACTAATTATTACCTTGATCATTAGTTCGGCTTTCAGATGGTTCGTCATCTTTAAAAAAATCGTACGGTTCCTCCTGATCGATTTCTTGTTGTCGATATTGTGCATTCGTTCAATCTTCGACACAAGCTTGCATCTGCAGTGATTTCGGACTCATGAGGGAATCCCACCAGCGCTGAACTGTTGTTCCACCGCCACTGTAGAAACTGGTGTTGAAAGGATATTTTTAGCTATCATAACCAAGATTGGAAAGTACATTTCATGCGCATTCCACCAGTGTAGGATATCAAATTTTTTAACTTCAGCGTCTTCTATGAACTCAAAAGAAAGATACTTAGATAAGATTCAAGCTCCGAATATGTGGTGGAGCTTGATGAAGAAGAACCTTGTAATTTTTTGGTTTTTTTTGGATAAAAGATTATACCCTAAACTAATAAATCTAGAGGATGATTAGGAACGAGATACAGTTTGAGTTTGTGGAACATCTATGTTTAGTGATGGACCATAAACTCTAAGATATTCATCATATAAAACATACAATAATTTCTTAACCCTAGCAAAACACATATTAACATCATAATTTATTTTTAAACCTTGTTCATAAGAAGCAGATAGATAATCATGCAAACTTTCTAATCTACAACGTGGATCAAAACACATGGTAATCAAATAAATATTTGGAAACTCCTTATAATATTCTAACCATTTTTCCTTCATAGCAGTAACAGACTCATGTAATTGTAAGTAGGATTCATTATAAGTAAATGGACCAGCAATATTAAGACTCTCAATAATAAATAAATTAGTTGTAGGATAATAAATATCAGATAAATTGTTAGTAGCAGTATAAATTTTTTTTAACAAACCACAAACATTGCTACAAACATCCCAATGACTTTGATAAAGATTAATATGACTAACATGATATTTAATAAAGGTAACTAATAAATCTCTATATTCATTGTTGGAACCTAGGGTTACAGATTGCGCAGCGGAAGGTTTTAAAATTTTTAATGCAATCATTAAACTAACTCATTTGTACAGTAATAATCAAATGCAATAATAAAGTGAAGGAATTTTTTCATACCTACGTAGGAGGCTCCTTCACTTTGATACAAACTGCTCCTGATTTGAACCACGTGATCTTCCTCGCTATCTCCCGAAACTGGTAACAGCATGTGGGTGCGTCACGATATTCAGGACCCGTATGAAGGAAGAAAAGAAAAACACACACACACAAATAGAAGTGCAGCACTTGTGTTCTCACCACACCCTATTTTTTTTTCTTCTTGTTTGCTGTGTGTTTTGCTTTTTTACGAACACTATTTCTCTTCTCTTTTCAATTTTTCTTTTGCTGTGTTGTTTTTTTCATTCCGGTTATCTCATTTATTTAATTAAATATATATCTCATACATATTCAAAAAACAACCAACCGAAAATCTATATTTGATTTTTAAAAATTTTTTACAAAGATATCTCATATCTTTTTTAAAAATAATTAAATATTTATTTTTTGAATTCAAACATTTTAAATTCAATTTCAAATATTTAATTTAATAAAATAAAATAATCATATTATCTTATTTTATTCAAAATCAAATATCAACTAACACCCTTCATTTAGTGATTAACAACATAATTAAATAATCTTATTATTTAATTTATTTAATCACCATTATACATTAATTAAATAATCCCATTATTCAATTAATTCCCGAATAAATACGTGTCACTTTCGTAACATAATTAATTGGACAATCTAATTAATTAACCGTGACCCTTGTTACCTAAATCGATCGGGCTAGCAAGGGGACCTAATGGACCCACAATATTTTGAGCTCCAATAATCCTTAGAAATTATTAATTAAACTCTTTAATTAATATTTCATGATTATTAACTTCTGTGTTATTCCACTAAAAACCCGAAGCTGCACTCTCTCAACTGTAGACGTTTTTACACAAACCAATAACTCTCGGTGTCCATCGATATAACTATTACATATGGTATAATCCTCCACAAGTAGTTCATAATTAGAGCTGGGTCATAATGTCCATTATACCCCTCTAATCATATATTTCCATTAAGTACTATTGATTCTCTAATGAACAATAAATCCTACATTCCTTACGGAATTAGGAGAGCGCTCATATTGTTCAAGCTCCGAATCAACCCTTAAGGGAACTACCATCTACTTCTCACAAGAATGAGTGGATTCCACTATTATGTACAAACCTTCCCAGCCACAAGCCAAACCACGATCCCAACATACAGAGTATATTGATCGGGAATGCAACTCCGACCTCACCCATGGTATATCAAAGCCAGGATCTAACCTGAAGGAGTCAATAAGACACTCAGGATTAAGATCACCCACATATAGCCATCATTAGTTGATATATATGAATCTCATTGTTAAACGGATCTTAGTGAGAGATTCATATAAATCATGACCCAGTCCTATATGATCACATCATACAAGGTGCCTCCATTCTCATATCTACATATGAATGATCCAGAATAGGATCACCGTACACTACGAAATGGACCGCAGCTGTAGATTAACCATAAATAAAGTACCCAACTTTATTTGCTATCTACGGACTCTTTAGATTGCTCGTTTCAAACTGAATCCATCTATATATGACACTCATATACTCAATTCGAAATTACATCCGGCAATTTTGGATGTTAAGTGCACATGTTATATAAAGTATGACACAAAATGAATGAATATACTACTTCTTTTATTTATGTTCAAATTATATTTACATATTACAAGCTTTAGGGCAAAAACCCCAACATTCATAACTTCTAGCAAGCAATTTATAAGTAGAATTCCAACGTGTTGGAATATCACGAGGAAATCTACCATTTTGTTTACAATATGCTGCCCATGCTTTCATTACAGTAGGATGTTTCCATAAAAAATAGAGGGCATCTTTAATAGGTTGAATAAATTGTTCAAGGGTTTTTAATCCTTTTTGAACACATAAATTGAAAACATGGCATACATATCTTTGATGAAAAAATTTATCACCAAGATAAGATTTGCATAATTCAATTAAAACAGGAATAGCAGCGGTATTACTAGAAGCATTATCAAAACCAATTGCAAAATTTTGTTATCAATTTTATACTCTGTAAAAATTATTCTAAGTTGTCTAAAATATTAGTAGCAGTGTGTTTATCATCAAAAACTCTAAATGCAAGAATTCTTTTTTGGATAGTCTATGCATTATCCATATAATGGCAAGTGACACCTATGTATGAATGCATTCGCCAATGGTCACTCCATATGTCGGCACATACGGAAACACGACAATTATATTTTTCAAAAAAAATTGTCAACATTTCCTTTTCTCTGTGAGTGTGGTTCTAGGAACACGACATGCAGCAAGATTTAATGCTCGTTGACATATTTATTAAAACCAACTTTTTCACCAAAACTAAATGATAAGTGTTCTACTGCAACCATTCTAGCTAATTCTTCTCTATTTTTTGCATCACTATATTTAAATAATTGTTGGTTAGGGGTAGCATACCTGAAAATTTTAGCTTGTTAACTCGATCTGGCCTGTGCGTCTGGATGTGCATTCGCTATATGCTTCTGATAGGTGCCATATCCTCTAGATTTATGTCATTTAAATACTTTTTTGCAGTAATTGCAAATCACTATAATGCTTCCATCTTCTTGTGTAACTTTCTTCATATGGAGTACACAGAGATCAGATTTGCCTTCTTCGGTAACTTTTCCTCCAAATTTGGATAAAAATCAAAATCTGGAGAGGGGTTGGGTCCGTTGGGATCATCAATCCCATCAAGGCTAAGATCATACATGTTTTCTGATTGGCTTGTCAAATGGGGGGTGGCATTGGGATCGGGTTCAGAAATTCTTAGAGATGGATGGAAATGAGATTGAGATTGAGGAAAGTTTAGGCCTAGGTCTTTGGCATAAACTTTATGTTGTAAATACTCGTGATAGGCACCGTCATCATGACCAAGATTATCGATCATACGACCCTTACCTTTCATAGAAATGGAACGCCTGAGACCGTCACCACTTCTAAAAAATAAATTATTAAATGGTTGGAAATACATTTGGAAGAAAATTAGAAACTTAGTAGCTAGTAATTACAATTTGTAAATAAAGTAAATTGCAAATGAGATAAATTGCAAATAAAATAAATTGGAAATAAGATAAATTGCAAATAAAATAAATTGTAATTTGGAAACTTAGTAATTGCAAATAAAATAAATTGTAAATAAATGAAATTGAAAACTTAGTAATTGACTAATTGTAAATTAAATAAATTGGAAATAAGATAAATTGCAAATAAAATAAATTGAAAATAAGATAAATTGTAAATAAAATAAATTGGAAACTTACAAACTTAGTAATTGCAAATAATATAAATTGGAAACTTGGACTCTTGGTCTTGGATAGTTGGAGAGGAGTGTGAAGAATTGAAAATTGGAAGAGAATTGAGGAAATTGGGATGGGAAAAAAAAATGAGGGGGGGGGGGGGGGGGGGGGGGGGGGGGGGGGGGGGAGGGTATTTATAGAATAAAAAATAAAAAGAAAAAAAAAATCACCGTTGGAGGGCCCAACGGTTTTAAAAATATATATTAAAAAGACTGGAACAGGAACCGTTTTTTTCGATTCGGTTCGCCGGTTCGGACCGAACCGGCGTCATGCCTACCTCTGATTTTTTTTATGCACTACAACCCCCTTAACTATCGGAAATTGACAAAAGTGGACGGAATGGTTACGGAACCCTTGTTCTGTCTCATTTCTCGTCACATGCGCATCACATGTCTCTATACGAAGGGCATTTGGGTCATTCCGCGCTTGGCTAATTGGCACTAATGCCCCCTAAACTCTTCCAAAATATGCAATATGCCCCATATACTTTTTTTTTGCCATTAAACCCCCTGAACTCTCGTTTTTTGGCAAACACTTGGGTTTTTTACCCCATGTCACATATTGCAAATTTATGAGAGTTTAGGGGGTTCAATGGCAAAAAAATAATATAAAGGGCATAGTGCAAATTCGGGTATAGTTCAGAGGGCATCGGTGCCAATTAGCTTATAAAATTGAATTTAAAACTATTTAATAATTATTACAATAAAAAATTCAAATTTAATAATTAAGAAAAAAAGTAATCTAAACTCAAAGAACCCTAATCCTACTGATTTTCTATTTTTTTTATTCTACTGATTTTCTATTTTTGTTTTGTTTGGATTACGTTTTTTTGTTTGTTTTTGAATTACAGTAATCTTAAGAAAATTTAAAACAACCTCTAAAACTTGTAAAACTATCTGTGACAATTAGTCCTACTTTTTTTTCTTAATTATTAAATCTGAATTTCTTATTGTAATATTTATTAAATAGTTTTAAATTTAATTTTTTAGGCTAATTGACACTGATGCTCACTGAACTATACCTGAATTTGCACAATGCCCCATATACCTTTTTTTTGCCATTAAACCCCCTGAACTCTCATAAATTTGTAATAGGTGATAAGGGGGCAAAAAACTCAAGTGTTTGCCAAAAAAATGAGAGTTCATGGGGTTTAATGGCGAAAACAAAGTATAGGGCATAATGCATATTTTGAAAGAGTTTAGGGGGCATTAGTGCCAATTAGCCAAGTGCGGAATGACCCAAATACCCTTCGTACGGAGACATGTGCTGCGCACGTGACGAGAAATGAGACGGAACAAGGGTTCCGTAAGCATTCCTTCCACTTTTGTAAATTTCCTATAGTTCAGGGGGTTTAGTGTCTAAAAAACAATTCAGGGGGCAATATGCGAATTCGGGTATATCCTGGGGGATCTGTGACAATTAGCCTTAAATAAATTAAATAAACACTAAACATTATTAATTTCATCAAAAAATAATAATAAACTAACAAAAGCTATATATACCATTAAAAGCTTGTTGACCCATAAAAAATTAAAAACTAAAGCACATGAATATTGATTCCAACAAAAATAAATTGGGATGTGATTAACTAATTATAAAAAATAATACAAAGTTAAAGCACATTATATATAAAAATCAAAGTAAAATAAAATCTAACTTGATTTTTGTAACCCTTCTTCCACAATTTTTTTTTTCAAGTTTGTTAATGTTGTTCTAATATGCAATTTTACAAACACCTTGTATGCACTCTATAATCTTCATTGGGTACTTTTTTTTTGTTTTTTTTTTTTTTTTTGATACAATGGTCTTGCAAATTGCAATCAATGAATGACTTGAAGAAAAATCAAATAAAAAGTAATGTGAAAATAAAAGTTTAGTAACTACACGTGTCAACGTGGAGAGAATAGCAAAATTGAAATTAAAATGAAAGGGCATGTTATATGGACTGATATATAATTAACTGTGAATTTTGGATAAAAGCGTGAAAAGGAAAAATCAAAAAGCTAGAAAAGAGATTAGAGCACACCTCTTAGATTTTTTATGTTTTGACTTGAGAATTTTAAAATCGAAATAAAAATATCTTAAATTAAAAGTTTTTTTTTTCTTAATGAAAAGAAAATTCTTATTTAATAAATCTGTAACAATTTCTTAAGACAACCATACATAATTGATTGATAATTAACAAAATTGATTGATGATTAAAAAAGGATTTGGATCCTCCTATTTTTTTTTAAAACATGTGATATAACTAGTTGTTAATAAAGTGGTTGTGAAAACGAATTACATTTTAATCACACATTCATTATAATGTTTATATGTCATGTGATCGGGTGTAATCAGGAAAAAGATGAGATGACGAAAGGATCCAAATCCATTAAGAGTACTTTCAAAATAAAAATAAAAATAAATAAACTCTAATGCTAACATTTAACATTACACAATTTTAATAAAAAAATAAAAATATATCTTTTATGACATTAAATAAATTAAATATTATTTATTTCAATTAATAATTAGATGCATATAAGAAGCTTGTAATTGCTTCATAATAAAATATAAACTATTCAATTTTTTTTTTGAAATATATAATAATTGAGTGATGTGTAAAAAGGAGAGAAAAAAAGTGATATTAAATTTATTTATTTTTAATAAAAATCATCTTAATTATGAAATAATGTGACAAGTAATATTTGTTTTTAAATATTTGTAATGAATTTTTTGAAAGATAAAATTACACATGTAGCTTTTTTTTTTTTGAAATATTAATATATGTCGCTATTAAAAAAAATGTACAATAATTAATTTTTCTTTGTTAGGAAAGAATTTCCTAAAAAAAAATAGAAATAATAGGCGGGGATACTAAGCAGTAACCAAAAAGGAAAGCTAAAATAAAATCGTTGGAGAAAGCCATTGAATTGAAATCAGCAAAGACGAAGACGACGATGTCGGATCCGTACGAGAGAGCCAAAGCAGGGAGGCTGACCTTTAAAGGAGGAAGTCTCGCCACTCGCAAATCGTTAGACAAGAAGAAGAAGAAGAAACACAACAAGAACAAGAAAGAAGACGACAACGAATCCGACCACCCTGTCATCATCGCCGGCGACGAAGCCGAAAATGTAGCTGCGGGACAGGTTTACACCATCGACGCGGCAAAGAACATGAACTACGACGAGCTCTTCCCTGTCGAAGCCAAGAAGTTCGGCTACGAGCCTAAATCCGCTGCCGCAGCTGCCGCTGCCGCCGCCAAAGCCAAAACCATCGAAGAGGCACTTGACGATCGCGTCAAAAAGAAGGCCGATCGTTACTGTAAATGAAAACTGAAACTGAGCTTTAGTATGTATTGTACTGTACGGATTTATGAGCTTTTAGGGTTTTTATGATTTTTTACTAATTGAAAATTTATATCTTTTGTCTACGGTATGTTTATGAAGGAAATCGAGTGAATACTTTAGTTCTTGATTGTGTTATTGTTAATTGGATGATGAAGATGATGGTAGTAATAGTTTCGAAAGCAAAAGCATTTGAGTTTAGGAATGAAGAGGTTTGTAGGAATGTTTTCGAATAGTAGAAGGGATATGATTGCAATTGTATGTGATTGTTCGCAGGAGTGCATAGCAGTGTTGTATAGTTCTCGGCAAGTAAACATTGTATGTTGAGCGATTACTTTCGTTCTTGATTTACATTTATTGTTAATTGGATGATGAAGATGATGGTAGACTGGTAGTAATTGTTTCGAAAGCGGAAGCATTTGAATCTAGGAATGAAGAGGTTTGTAGGACTGTTTTCTAATTGTAGAAGGGATATGATTGGAATTGTATGTGATTGTTTGCAGGACTGCAAAGCAGTGTTTCTATAGTTTTCGCAAAGTAAACAATGTATGTTGAGTGACTACTTTTGTTCTTGATTTGCATTTATTGTTAATTGGATGATGAAGATGATGGTAGTAGTTGTTTCGAAAGCTGAAGCATTTGAGATATTGAGTCTAGGAAGGAAGAGTTTTTTACGAATGCTTTTGAATCTTAGAAGGGTTATGGTTGGAATTGTATGTGATTGTTCGTAGGGGTGTATGTCAGTGTTTCTATAGTTTTTGCCAATTATTCATTGTATGTTGATGCCATTGCAATTCCATAAAATCATAAGTGTACAAGTCTTGATCAACCATTACCCGGTAGCTGGGTAGAATCGTAGATCGTGAGATCATGTGTTATAGGAATATACCTATTGTTATGTGTTAGGAATTACTTTTGCTGTACAAGCTTATATGCAGTAAGCACCAGAATTCTGATATCCGTTTATCTTTCTAACTTGTTTGGTATATTGCACTTTAATTTCATCAACTAACTGTGTAGTTTTTAATTTATGTTTCGATGGTGAATATATGAAGCTTTTGAGATCTGAACATGGTAATCAATCAAGAACATTTACATTTAGCAAGACTACTTTGATTTATTGTTCTGTTGTAGATAGCTTATACATGTTCTGTTTTCTAGTACAATATCTTTCATTGTCCTATTCGAGACTGGTTGCCACTGGACTATTTTGAAAAAAAATGGGAAAATAGAAACTTAGATTATACAGTAGATATGAAGCAAATCACGCAATATCTTTCCGTGACTTCAGACAAACTCTTTAAATCTCCTGATGGACTTAACATCTAGATGTCTTGGTGCAACCTAAAACGCCCGATGAACTTGTCAATGATCGTACAGATCTTGCATCTGCAACTTGAAATCTTTGTTGATTATTGTAGGGCAGCTTTGCACCACCTATACCTGTTTGTTTGAAAGAAGCCCCGTTTTCAAAAACATCCCCCACGGAATAAAATTTCCATGGGCTTTCATGGCTACCCAATCTCCATGTCACCTGTTTAAATTAATACATCTCATTAGTAAACGTTTCTCTCTATATATATTATTATATTCAGGTCTAGTTTTCTTATGTTTAGTTCTTCATATTCAAATTATTCTGTGTTTTTTAGCTAACTGTTATTAGGAGCATATATATGGTAACAGTTGTAGGAAAAGTTGAAATTACCTCCTTATTTCCTGACTTTGGAGCGATAAACAAGTTGGCATGACTCTTAATGCTAGGGCTCATGCTTCCTCCAATGGCATACTGTGACCATCCTTGGTAGAGATTGTTCGCTACGTGTGCGAATCCGTGGCGGACCCTGGATTGTTTTGATATAAATGGTTTGTATCATTAGTGCTCTATCTACTCATGTCTTGTGACTTCTTTAGCAAAATTTATTGAGTATAGAGATTGGAATAAGCAAATCACCTTGGCATTCTTTGGTTGCAGTTAGGTCCAAAATGATTGAAGGCGACGGTCACCTTCATGTTCTTGTCCCGGATGAAGCCATCATCATGGCCTAGAAGCATGACCTTGTCTTGGTCTCTAAACCAGTTGTTAGAGATGGTAACATCCGTAGAGCCTCGACTGACATCAATGAGGACCGTCTTCGCATTTGTATAGTGTGTTGTGGTCTATCCAAACCTTTGTTGCTGAAACCAATCTGATTGCATCCCCATCTGCCTTTCCTAGCTGCATTATCTTTCCATCTGGCCCCATCACCGAGCTTTGCTCATCAGCTCGACAATGGTGGATGTATAGGCCATGAACGATTACATTGCTTGCCTGATGAAGTAAATTTAATGTAGCAGAATTTTTGGTTATATTTTGATGGATTAGAATGATATATTGATGGCAATCATTTAGAAAATTATAGCAGGCAGTGGTTGAGTACCTTATAGATCAAGAGGCATGCAACTCCTGAAATGTGAACAATCGTGCCACGAGCATCAATGGCGGTATAACTGGTGATCGGAAGTGGTTTTTGAAGTGTGATGTGCATGTCCCTTTGAAAGGTGATCCACACTTTCCCTGAAATCATTGTGGTTCCATACCTTAGAGTTCCAGGTTTGGGGTTAAGTGGGTTGTCACTAGGATCCGTAACTTTGTAGCGTGTCACATCTTTGCCGATGTTATTTGTCATCTTTCCAGCAAAACCCACAGAACATTTAGCAAGTTGCTGGCGATGCCTCCTCCAGTCAGGGTTCTGTCGCCAACATTGATCAATTGCATTCATTTCCGTGGCAAGAGTTGCCATTGAACCGAAAACAGTGGTCCATGGAAAGAGCTATAGCAAGATGCCAAAACATGGTGGCCATGATTTTAAATTTTTTTTGTTCTTGATTATTCTGAGAGAGGAATGTGTAGAAGTGAGAGGAAAGAGAGGCTTTTATAAATGAGGACAGAGCAAGTAAATAGTAAGAAAACTGGTAATTTGTTTAAGTTTGTTGTGCAGCAGCTACTAGTAATAGAAGTTTTTTCGCTATGTTAATTCTCTTCCAATAGCTCGAGTGAGTTGGTTATAACTTATAAAGGGAAATGTATTAAAATATTATATTAGTGGATTAGAAGAGTACTCATTTTTCATTTAACTTGGAAATACTACTAATAGCTAATTCAGTCATTAAATTATTTTTTTTTCCCATTTTCTCAATCATGTCCGGTTACTATCGCACTATAAATAATCATATTTGAATTGAAATTCTATATAACGAGATGAGGTTGGTCCAGTTGTATACATCTTATACCTGTGTTACAAAATTACAGGTTCGAGTCTCCTTCCTCATTAAAAAAACATAATTTATATAATATTTAAAAAAAAAATTAGAATTCTATATCAATCAAATGATGATTTATTTATTATTTATTACCGGTAAAGTTATGTCAACTCAAACTCAATTATGTGTGAACGTTAGAGTTTAAAGGTAGCCAAAAGTGTTTTTTTTTTTTAATTTACGAGCTATTTTCATTTTTATATATATATATTTTTTTTGTGATTTGGTTGATATTCCAAGTAGCTCTTTTTAAGTTTATTTTTTAATATTAAAATATCTAATATAACTTTATTATAGTTTATTAATTTCACATACTCTCCTAACTTAAAGTCTTAGGGTGTGTTCGGTATGGCTTTTCAAGTAGAGCTTTTAGAGTATATCATTTTGTAGTAGAGCCTCTAATTAACAGAACTTCTAACAAAAAAAAGCTTTTGTTTGTGAAATTATAAAAAAAATGTTGACAATGTATTTTTAGAGATAACTTTTGGTTGAGTGAATTACAAAAAAAAGTGTTAATACTTTATTTATAATGAAAGAGTTATGGTGGAATATTTAGGGTATGTTTTGTATGGCTTTTCAAATAGAGCTTCTAGAGTAGATCTTTTTAGAGTAGAGCTTCTTAGGAGTAGAGCTTCTAACAAAAAGTTGTATGTTGTTTGGTATTCAATTACAGAAGTGCTTTTCAGTTACTAGATTGTTTGGCAGTATATTTCCAAAAGTGCTGTTGGTTGTGATAAATTACAAATAAGGACACAAATATATGAGTTTAAAACAAAAATTATAGAGGCCTGAGTTTTGTTTTTTTTTTAAATAAAAAAAATCTCAGCTAAATGAGTTTTTTTAAAAAACACAATAAAAACAAAATCACATGTGACTGAATTTAAAAAAATATTTAACATAGATACACAAGTATAGGTATATGATTTTTTTTTAAATCCTAGGTAGATGATTTTTTTTTAAATCAAGTAAACATATATATAACTTCTTAACAATAAACAGTAAACATGCATATATATTATTGTTTATAATTATCAAAAAAAAAAAAAATTAAGTGTTGATTTGAACTTACAGGTAATAGATGAAAACTTGTCGTTTGAATGCTAATGAAGATGAGAGAAACAAAAATGATATTTGATAAGTATTCAAATACAATAGGGTTGTGTAATAGAAGGGGTATCTGATGGAATATTTAAAATTCATAGAGGGTAGTATTGACAATGCAACTGTATTAAAAAAGCTCAAAAAGAGCTTCTTAGGAGAAACCCAAAATCTGAGCTTCTCTCGGTAGACAAAAAATGGTTTTTTTTTTAGATTAAAAAAGCTGTTTCTCAAATTTACCAAACAACAAAAAAGAAACCTTAAAATAGCCTCTAACCTTAAAAAAGTGCTTTTGACCTCTACAGAAGCCATACTAAACATACACTTAAAATTTATAAAGGGTAATTGAGACAATTCATATATTTAAAAAAGCTCAAAAAAAGCTTTTTGGAAAAGTCCAAATTTTGGGATTCTCCAAATAAACATAAAACTACTTTTATAAAGGGCGATTGAGACAATTCATATATTAAAAAAGTTGTTTTGAGTTTTGCCAAACTAACTAAATTTTTTTTCAAAATAGCTTATAGCATTAAAACAACGTTTTTGATCATTTCAAAAGCCATACCAAACATACACTTAATAAAGAATTTTTTTTAGAGCAAACTACATAATACCTTCCTAATGATTGCTCTTTATACACGGAAACAACTTTTCCTTTAATTGACATTTATCTCATCTACCTGTTAGTCAACGGTCGTTTAAACTAACCGTTAATCGTGTCAGACCATCAAAAGACTAAAATATCCTTAATCCCTTAAATAAATAAATAAAATTGATTTATTTTTTAAACAACAAAAAAAAATTCTAAATCTTCATCGTCCATCTTATATGAACGATGAAGATCCATTGAAAAACAAAACATAACCAAAAAAATTCAAAAAAGTAATTTATTTATACAAAAAGGTTAGGGATCTCCATCTTCCATCTCGAGATAAAGATCAAAGAAAAAAATCAAAAGAGAGAGAGGAGGCGGAGATCGTATTGGATCTCCATCATCGATAAAGATCCCGGTGATGGAGATCCGGCAGTGATAGGATCTCCATCGCCAATGTAGTAAGAGTAAATTAATAAGGGTGTGTTTACTGATTAATAATTAAAATAAAAAGAAATATCATATTAAAAAAGGGACTAGAATTACCAATATGATAAAGATGTTTAAAAATGTAATAATTTAGAAAAGGTAGGGACTTTAATGAAAGTTTCCCTTTTATAATTGATACTAACGACGTGATACGATCTGTTGATGTGAAATAAACCATATAACATGTGCAACTGTTTTTTTGTTTTGGTCTCTTTGCCAACCCCCAACGGCAAGCCACGTGGATGTGATCGATTTTATCATTTACTAGTTTACATCTTGAAAATCACAATCGTCACATTTCATGTTGTTTGTCTCCCCTCATTAAATTAAGGGCAAATTGCATTGCACTCCTTGAGGTTTGAGCAATATACACTTAGTTAGAAGAGTTTTGGTATTATACACTAACACTCCTAGGACTTAAATTTGACTTCGAAAATGTTTAAAATACCCTTACACTTTATTGTTTTACCTTTTAACCAAAAATTTTATAAACTTTAATAAAAAAATTAAATAAAAGATATGATTCATTAAATAAATAAATAGTTAAAAAATTAAATAAATAAATAGTTTTAAAAAATTAAACTATTTATCTAAACTTTTACCGAATGAAGTGGTTGAACTTGAAGAAAGCAAGAAGACTCCCAGTGTTGAAGCTTCTCTCACCATAATTCTTACCGTAAAAGTTTGGATATTAAGAGCTTTTCTTATCACTACTAATGGATATCCTTTAAAAAATTAATGTTTTTAAAATTTTCTTTTATTTATTTATTTTTTAAAACTATTTATTTATTTAATTTTTAAACTATTTTTTATTTGATTTTTTAACCTATTTATTTATTTATTTTTTTAAACTATTTATTTATTTATTTTTAAAACTATTTATTTATTTGAACTATTTTTTTTTTCCAAACTATTTTTTTTAAACTATTTATTTATTTAATGAATCATAACTTTTATTTAATTTTTTTATTTTATTAAAGTTTATAAATTTTTGTTTAAAAGGTAAAAAAATAAAGTATAAATAATACAACTAGGGGCATTTTAGGTATTTTTAAAGTAAAATTTAAGTCTTGGGGGTATTAGAGTATAATACTAAAACTTTTCCAACTAAGTGTACCTTACCCAAACCTCAAGGGGTGCAGTGCAATTTTTCCTTAAATTAAAATCAATTATTGTTACACATAAAACTTTTGTTTTTTTCAAAATCGAATCTCAGCCGTCCTTCTCAGTCCGGCTTTCCTTCTCTTCTGCCTCTGATTAAAAACAACTAAGCAAAAACAAAACAAAAGCAAAATCATCCTAAACAAAACTCTCTTTCTTCTCCTGTTGTTGGTGGTGGTGGTGGTGATGAACTTGTGATTTCAGACAACAAAAACGTTTTTAATCTGTTTTATTACAAGAACAAATGCATAGGATCAGAATTCAGACAAGACAATATCTTTTCAACTTAGTTCATAACGACAGACTGTATCTTATTTTAACATCATTGTCTTTTTCTTCCCATATATACATTATTCATTTCTATATCTCTCTTTTTTGTTTTATTTCTAACTCTTAATTCATGGATCCTCCATTCAGTCCTGATACATTCTCTAATAGCTTCAAGGTACATTTTTCTTTTCTTTTCTTCTTGTTTCCTAGTTCTTATGGTGGGTTGGATTCATTTCTTGCGCTTGATGTTTTTTTTTTTGGTTTGTTTTGAAGTTCACTGTTTTACTGGATTGTGTTGCTTTGATGTTTTGTTTTGATGGTAGTGATATATGGACCCTTTTGATATCTTGTACTAAAAGAACAAATTTTAAGTAGGAGTAATTTGTGAATCATAATTATGCAGTTTCAGTTTTTTCAGTTGTATGTGTGTTAGATTGGTGACTTAATTATAAGCTGTTGGCCATTTGTAAGAGGTTTTTTTTTTTTTTATTTTTTTTTTATAATTATTATTTTCTATTTTGGGATCTGGACTGGTTTTAGTAACAGATTGGGTATGAATTTGAAATTAACACCATCCTGATGCTCAGTCCTATACTATTTCTCGGATTTTCGATTTGTAGACCAGGGATCATATATTTCTTTTGCTGAATCTAAACTTTTGATGTTCATCTCTATGAATTGAGCTCTCATTATCCAATCTTTTGTCAAGTTTACATACTCGAGTCTTCTGAGAGAGGTTGATAGCATGTTAACACTTGTATTTTATTGCATCATTTGAGAGAGTTAGATACTCTTTTAATTAGATCAGCAGATTATCCTTACTATAACGGATTGATTATACAAATTTTTTTCGGTTCTGTGGTTCTGTGTTCATGTGGATTCGTTTGTTTACAATACATAGCAAGTGACCTTATAGTTGTTGCTGTGGTCACTTTCATGTATGGTGTGAATCAATCTTACAAGAATAATATGAGAACAGTAGGGCAGTGCAACTTAAGTACTCTGATTTTGACCAATTCGATTAATTTGATGATTTGCAGAAGGAGACATGGAGGAATACACTCCTTTTTTCCTTCCAAAGCATTGGAATTGTTTATGGTCGCATGAGTACTGCTCCGTTATATGTATTTGGGACAATTCCTACCAGGGGTGAGCACGGGGCACTTCGTTCAAAGGATTTCCAATCACCGGAGACTGTATACGAACTCTTCTCGTTTGTTTTCTGGACTCTGACAATTGTTTCTTTATTGAAGTATGTCATTGTTGTACTGCAAGCTGATGATGAAGGAGAGGGTAATGGCTTTTAGTTACCATTTAGTTGTCAGGATCATCGTTATAAGATTGTCGAAGTGATTGCTTAAAAAATCTTGCAGGTGGTACTTTTGCTTTGTATTCATTATTATGCAGGCATGCAAAAGTAGGTCTATTACCAAATGAGAGAAATGCTAATGAGGAGGTTGTGTGCTATGAGGTGATCGGGACAAAAGTCGAATCAAGAGCTAGACGGGCCATTCAGAATCATAAGAGTAGCCACTATCTGATGTTGATTTTGGCATTGTTTGGTGCTTGCATGATGATCGGTGATGGGGTGCTTACACCAGCTATTTCTGGTTTGCATCTGATAGCTGGAATCTTTTTTAATTTAATTTTCCCATTTTTTTTATGTCTAGAGCAATCAGTTTTAATAATTTCTTTCTTTTTGTTTTCCATTATCAGTTTTATCAGCTTCATCGGGTCTTCAACGATGGCTATCACATATGTCACACCATTGTAAGAGCCAGCCCAGCATTGAGATTCATTTGTAATGAAAAAGAGGATAAATTTCAGAATTTAAAATTTGATTTTATTTTGTTGTTCTTACAGTTTCTTCTTCACCAAAAAGACAGGAAACGATATCAGAAGAATTTAAAAAATGTAAGTATTTCTAGCATGAAAATGACTTTTGTTTTCATATGCCTAACTAAACTTGTATTGTTCTGTTTCACTTATTTTCATTCAAAGAGTTTCACTTTTGAAGTTGCATTACTCTTCACATGCAGGCTTTTAATTGCCATTTTATACATAAATTAAGTTCAAAGTATATGCATTTCACTAGTGCAGTCTGTGCAGATCAACCTTTGTACCATTAGAATTAAATTGTTCTTTTCTTGAAATTTGTAACACATTTTCGCTTTCTAAGATTTGTGCTCATAATTCTATTTACTATACTGATCTGTCCATTGCCTTGATAATTTAATTGTTGCAGATATACCAGGTTCCCAGTGCATGTGCTATATTGGTTTGCCTTTTCACACTGCAGCATTATGGGACGCGTAAAATCGGATTCATCTTTGCTCCAGTTATCATATTGTGGCTTCTATTTATTGGTGGAGTGGGTTTATATAATATTATCCACTGTGATCCCCAAATCTTTTACTCAATTTCTCCTGTATACGTATATAGATTTGTAAGAAACATTGACAGAGAACGTTGGAGCTCGTTGGGCAGTATCCTTCTTTGTGTAGCCGGTTAGTTGGTGTTTACTAAACTGTTTAGTGTTTTCCACTTGAGTTATATATTATGTTCTTATACTTTAAATTAAATTTTACCAATTTAGCATGACTACTTACATGTGAAATGGTTCTTCTTTGCAGGATCAGAGGCAATGTTCGCAGATTTAGGACATTTTTCAAAGAAATCAATCAAGGTACTAAGACAGTTTTACATTATCTCACTTTGGTATAATGTGCTTTAAATGGTTATGAACTTGCTTTGAATGTCCCTATTGCAGATAACATTTATCTGCTTTATATATCCAATTCTTCTCTTATGCTATGCGGGTCAAGCTGCTTTTATCTCCAAAAACTTGTATGCTATTGAAGGTTTTAATCATCTCACTGCTTCTGTTCCCGGTAAGTCAGTTGCTTGCTTTCCTGTTTGCTTTCGCTGTTTCAACTTAGAATTTATATTACTAACTCATTGAATGCGTGGCAAGTGCAGATCCTATTTCGCATATTTTTGTAGTTCTATCTCTACTTGCTTCGGCTGTAGGAAGCCAAGCAACCATAACAGCCAGTTTCTCCATCATAAACCAGTGCCTGGCACTTGGTTGTTTCCCTAGAGTGAAAGTAATACATACGTCGGATAAGAAACGTGGACAGGTCTACATCCCGGATGTCAACTGGTTACTGATGATCCTTAGCCTCACCATTACAATCGGTTTCCACAACGTTCTTCAAATAGCATATGCAGCAGGTAGGCCATGATAAAAGATTTTCAATCATTCAATTAGCAGAATGTTTAATATCTATATGCTGAAATCAATCTTAATAACTATATTCTCAAATCCACTACAGGTTTGGCTATAGTTTCAGGAATGTTAGTAACAACATGCTTAATGTCACTTGTAATTGCTCTGTACTGGGAGAGAAGTTTGTTAGTATCTGCATGTTTTCTGACTTTTTTCGGCTTCATTGAGATCATGTATCTCTCGGCTTGTATGCTGAATTTTCACAAGGGAGCTTGGTATCTAGTTGTCCTTTTAGTCCTTTTCTTGACAAGCATGCTTGCTTGGCATTATGGAACCATGAAAAAGTATGAGTTCGATATACAAAACAAGGTATCTACAGAATGGCTCACGGAACTTGGCCCGAGCCTAGGAGTTTCCAGGGTACCCGGAATTGGCTTTATTTACACCGATATAGTGACAGGAATTCCTGCTTTCTTTTCCCACTTCATCACAAATCTTCCTGCATTTCATCAAGTGCTAGTCTTTCGTTTCTTTCAAGTCTCTACCGGTGCCTTACGTTCCCCCAAGTAGGCGCTATCTAATAGGTAGGGTGGGGGATAAAGACTATAAGATTTTTCGCTGTATTGCACGATTTGGGTACTGCGAACGCGTTAGGGACTCGGATGATTTCGAACAACAGATTATTCAACTAATCGGAGAATTCATTTCCTTGGAAGAGAATGATTCTGAGTCCTTGACTTGCTTAAAAGGAAGAATGCTTGTGGTTGGAAAACCATCCCAGGATGGAAATGCTTTGATACCTATTCACTCAACAAGCTCAGCGAACAACGAAACTACTACGTTAGGTCCATCCGTTGATTCGTTCGAGAGAGGTTCTGCTCCAGTTCAGAGGAAAAAGGTCCGGTTTACATTGCCAGAAAGTAGTCCAAAAATGTGTGAATCCGTGAGGGAGGAGCTACAAGAGCTGATTGATGCAAGAGAGAGTGGTACTGCATATTTTCTGGGGCAGTCACATTTAGCTGCGAGCTACGGATCAAACTTGCTGAAGAAACTACTGATCATGATCTATGTTATTCTGGATAAAAACAGCAGAGAGCCCCATGTGGCATTGAACATTCCTCACGCAGCTCTTGTTGAGGTTGGTATGGTCTACACTATATGAATTACAAAGCTATATATGTAGAATTTTGTTCTCTCTGTGTATGTATATAATATGAAAGATAATACAAAGAAAGATCACTCGATCTGCTGCTTTTGTTAATAAATCATTTGAATGGTGTGTACTAATCATTTCGGCGTTATTCTTGGATTTCTGGTGATACCAATATCAAAAATATCATCGAATATTGGAATTGATGTTTTCACTCGTATTTATATAAATTGGAAGCTTTGATATATTTGATAGTAATCTCTATTTACTTGTATCTTGGTTTGATTCCTCAAAATCGTCTATTCACAACATGTCAAGATCTACCAAATACTGTTGTGGAATACTATCTCTTTGCATGTGAACAAGGGTGTAATGATGTTTTATTGTATAGTATTATGATCCATCCTTTTCGGATCAAGGTATATTAAATTAAAAATTGACTTAAACTTTTTCTTTAAACATCCGTCCATTCATTTTCTCTTAATCTAAAGGGTGAAAAAAGTAAATGAATTAAAGATTCATGTGTAAATGAATGGATAGACGTTGAAGTCACACATTTAAGTTAAAATTTTAAGTTGATATAACCAAATCATTTTATTATATGAAGAGTTTTTAGGAAAAAAAAGTAAATGAAGTCACAATATTTAATACGAAGTGTCCCTATTTAATGCGGATCTGGATCTTCTCATCGTCTTAATTGTCCTCACATTGTTCCTATCTCTATAATCAGTGGTTTGGATTATTTATATTAATTTTTATGTCTTTATTCTATCAACGATCGAATTAATCAAGAACATTGATTTAGGTAAAGCCAAAGTGAGGTAGGAAGGGGATCTGAATCCATTTAATGATCTATTATCTAGTTATATTATATGAAATATCACGATTTAATGCTCTATTAATTGGTTATTAACAATAATAAATATCTTTTGGTTTAGAGGTGTGCGGCGGATCGGATCCATTAGATTTACTATAATTCAAGATCCGATCCGATTGGATCGAATAAATTACAATCCGATTCGATCCGATCAAATTGTAAAATACTTAAATCCAATATGATCAAATTCAATTGATCAAATTCTTCATATGAAGCAATTCTTAATATATAAAATTTATAACATTCCTAAAATTAACAAAATCAAATATTTAATTCATACATGGACAAATTGCTAGATGAACGAGTTTAAGGTTTGGGCAAATGATTTTTAAGTAGAGAACCGGAAAAATCGGAACCGGAACCGGAACCGAACCGAACCGAGAACCTGTACAGGGCGGTTCCGGTTCCGGTTTTTGAGGAATCGTCCGGTTCGAACCGGCGGTTTCAACATATATATTTTAATTTGTTTAGTTTTATTTATTTTTTTCATTTTTAATTTGTCATTTATTTATTTTATTTTATTTTCGGGTGACCCAATAAAATGCATTTACAATTATACATTTCTAATTTTTTTATTAAATAAGATTAAATATAATAAAAAAAAGGGAATCGAACCGTCGAAATCGGAACTGGAACAGGCAGAACTGAAACCATCTGTTCCAAACCGGAACCGGCTGACATGTCTACTTCCAAGTCAGCAGCTCGAATACTACCAATGAAAAAAAATTTCAAAAAAATACATGATCTAGATAGATGAATAGATAGATACTGTAAAAAAATCTTTAATTCATACATTACTTTTAAAAAAAAATAACAAACTAATAATTAACATAAAGCCAATATATAATTGTGCGCTTTAAAGTTCAAAAAGGTCTAACAAATTAAAAACATTGAATATAAGTTCCAATCACAAGTATAAATAAAATCATTCAAGAGTTTGAAATAAAAATATAATCATTTACCATAACAAAATATAATAGCATCCAAAATTTGTTCAATGTTCATCTATAGAAAAGAAAATAAATTAGCTCAATATAAATTAAGTGTTATATTTTGATGGATTTTCATATAGAAATCCAACATTAGATCAGATCCAATGAATTTTAGATTTTAGGATCCAATCTGATCCATTCATAACCTCAAATCCGAATAAATCCTATTGGATTACATTAGATCCTACACACTCCTATGTTGGTTCATTGCATATTTTTGATTCTCACATCTCTCCCATTCACCATCCCCTATTGTCTATTTATTTGGGGGAATGAAGATTCCCTAATCATTTTCCTTTCCAAGGTCCATAATTTATTCTACGTTGATTCGTTTTTTACTTTTTTATACATATGTAAATCTCAATCTCATTTTACTAATTTTGATAGTTTTGAATTTTGATGACTACAAGAAAGCTAATTTGGAACCTGTCCTCTGACTTGATGGTCAGTTGGGTCCTTGAGAGATTCAAGGTCATGGTTCGATGGTTGATGGTTGATGGTTGATGGTTGATGATAGATAGATACTTTATAAAAAAAAATATAAAAAAAATCTAATTTGGTTATCCAAGTGAAAAGAAAAAGAAACTTTAATTTTCTTTTGTAAGGTATACGCTGTTAATTAATCTTCTTTGTAGATATTTGATACGTGCACGGTGCTTCCGTATTTCAAGTATGATCAAAATTATGAAAGAATGATTTTATATTTGTTTTCTTAATTAACATATTTAAACATTTAATTATATCTATATTTCAATTCATAAAAAATGTAAAATCTGATCAATTTTTTTTTCTTCATGTGTATGATATTTAAAAGGAGAATAAAAAAAACTTCCATAATATATATTGACACCGTTAATTTTTACACTAATTTTTTGAATTTTCTAGTATTATTGATTTGCCATTCTAAAAAAAATATTATTGATTTTTTAAAAAAGCATTTGGGAGGGAGGAGGACTCGAACCCAAGTGTATAAGGTTTACCACAAAACCAATCTCATCTCGTCTAAGTATTACTTGATTTGAATAAGAAAAAAAACCCAATATAATAATAATAACGTTATACTTTTTAAATTTCTTTCATTTTTTTTTATACTTTTAAAATTAGAAGGATATTAGTGAGATCAGAAAAATATTAACCTAACGGTGCTTAATAACCGTACAAATTCATATATATAAAATATTATATATATATATATATATGTAAATTGATTATTCATACAAATATCTCTAAAATAAGTAAATAACATTAGAATAATAAGATGGATAATGTATTAAACTATAAATGTGATACATATGTCCCACGTAATAGGCTAATATGGTAATTTTCCTCAAACTTTGCCACCCAATTCCAAAATGCCAAACTTGTCTAGTTGTCTAAATCAGAAGCTGGAAATTTCAATCCTTGACGATTCTATGACATTAAAATAGTAACAATAACAATTATTCACAAATGTCTGCTGAGTCAAAATCACATGTATATACTCCTGATGTATCTGACTCTGTATCAAATCGCTTCCATTTTAATATAATTTATCTGACACACAACCAGATTCTCATCCCCAACTTTTTCTTTGATCCCACAAGAATATTTTAACTCAGATTCAACTTTCTCTTCTTCTTCTTCTTCTTCATAATCATCATCCAAAAATAAAAAAACTTTGAACCAGATTGATCCATGGCGTCACTGAGTCTGACCCAGATCAGAACCAAGTCCTCCTTCCCCGAGTTGGCCTTTACTCGTCGAGTTCGTACCGGTTTGACTCTGCCCGGCCGAGTTGGGCTGAGGGTGGTGGCTTCCGAGTCGAAGCAAAGCTGCAGCGGAGCCCGATTTGAGTGTCACTGTGAATGGGTTGCACATGCCCAACCCGTTTGTTATTGGGTCGGGTCCACCCGGTACCAACTACACTGTCATGAAGAGAGCTTTCGATGAAGGCTGGGGTGCTGTGATTGCCAAAACTGTGAGTTTTTCAATTTACTAATAGTTTTATTTTGATGGAATTTTTGTTGGTTTTCAGTTTTTTTTTTGACTTGTTTATAAAATGAAGTGACTGAAAAATTTGGAAATGAATATATAATATAAATAGCTTGTTCGATACAGATGTGAAATGCTTGTTCACCAATCACCACAGTTGTCATTTTCATATAACTAGGCTTCACTTTGTAGAATCAATGTCCAGAGTAGATCTATTGTGGGGCACTTTCTATATTTTGCAATCAAGTCTCAAAAATCATCATAAACATATATGATGGGCTTTAATCTGTACTCGAGCCATAAAATTATTTTCAAAGGGCTTTGCGAAGAGTACATACTTAATCAAATTTTCGTAGTGGTGAATGGAACAATAAAGGCCAAAACTGGTTCATGCATATATAACTAAAGCATCTTCACTAGTTCAGTAGTTCTGGCCTTTATTATCATAAAGGGATATTTTTTTCAGTATCATTCCATTCACCACCACGCCTTTTACTTTTAGGGTATCTGTAGGTTTGTACTCTTCGCCAGTTGGACAGCCCTTCCGAAATAAATTCGTGACATAAGTACAGATTAAAACTTACCATGATCATTGAAAATTGTGGTGATATTTGTGAGCATTGTCCATTTGATCTTTGAAACTTGATTATAAATATAGAACTGCTTATTATATATAGATCTGCTTTTGACATATAATCTACGAAGTAAGGCCAAGTTATGAATATGACAGAGAGTCTATAAGGTAAAGTCTAGTAATATGAATATATTTTAACAATAAAGCTTGTTCAGATCAATGTAAAATGCTTGTTCATCTTCACTTTAATCAAAGTAAATTTTCATTGAGATGAATCTGGAAGTTTGATTTGATCTTTAATTATATCTGCTAGGTCTCACTAGATGCAGCAAAAGTTATAAATGTAACTCCTCGATATGCCCGCCTTCGAGCAGGAGCCAATGGCTCAGCCAAAGGACAAATTATTGGATGGGAAAACATAGAACTCATAAGTGATCGTCCGCTTGAAACTATGTTGAAAGAATTTGAACAGTTAAAAAAAGAATATCCGGATAGGATTCTCATTGCTTCGATTATGGAGGAGTATGACAAAGCTGCCTGGGAGGAACTTATCGATCGAGTTGAGCAAACAGGAATTGTAAGATTAGTCATTAACTAGTTCTTTGCAATTATGTGAGATGATACATCTTCCTGTTAGAAGCATTAGTTTCTAATGTGTTTTTCTTTGTTTTCTAGGATGCCATTGAAGTAAACTTCTCATGCCCTCATGGTATGCCAGAACGTAGAATGGGTGCTGCTGTCGGCCAAGATTGTGCACTATTGGAAGAGGTCTGTGGATGGGTAAATGCTAAAGCTACTGTTCCCGTGTGGGCAAAGATGACTCCTAACATCACTGACATTACACAGGTCAGCTTGCTATATTGTAGCTTCATAGCTCTACATATTACCATTTACCATTTGGTTTTAATTTCTAACCATTAAGTCAGATAAGAAAGCATGTATTATATATTAAGAAGCTTGTACAGACCAAGTCTCATAGTAACATGAGTTCCAGGTTTTCACTACTACTTTTGGCTTTAGTAGTAAATTTTCCTTGCTTATTTCACTCTGTCATATATTCTAATCAATGTGTTGCGATTAATGAATTGATTTATGTGCATGAATCACTATGGAAAATGACATTATTGACATCAAGTCTCTGGATCAGCTCGTTTACTACTTTGCCCGCTTTTTTGAAAATGTAGGATTTTAAAATATACAGTAATTTTCTATCATCACTCTTTTGAATGAGCTTGTTGCAAAAGGAAAAAACACAAGTTGATTGTCATTCAATTTTGAGGTTGAGGAACTAGGAACAAAGAAATGACCATATTTTATTTATGAAGTTTTTATTTTTATTTTTTTGAAATGTCCTGGTAGATGAATTCTTTTTATAAAATCCTATTAAACATGGGAGTATTTTCTCTTTGGCCCTAACAAATGCTTCTGTATAAAATTAAGGACTACTTGATCAGTGATTATTTATGAGGCTAGAATCATCCATTCCTTTCTCAGTTGGAAGGTCATAGCTCAAATTTCTTATTAAGTTTGTGAAACAATCATTGAATTGTGATTCACTAGTCAATGATAAAATTGTCACTAATGTATGTACTTCATGGGTTGAATAAACAATTCTTGATTGTTCCAAAGGCAGAAGTTCAATTATTTTAAATATTTCTTTAACCTTTTGCATTTCTACAATTAGTTGGAAAATGGGGACAGTCATCAGTCTTGATAATGTCCACTAAGTGAACATAAAGAATGTGTTATTTCCTTAACCATTTTTTGTGTTTTCATTTCTCTCTAGATGCATATTACAAAGTATATTGGTTCCTGATGTCATCCTTCATTTGTATATAGCCAGCTAGGGTGTCACTGAGATCGGGATGTGAGGGAGTAGCTGCTATTAACACAATCATGAGCGTAATGGGAATTGATCTCAAAACTCTGCGTCCTGAACCTTGTGTCGAGGGGTTAGCATTCTCAAATTTAGCTACATGAGAGTTCTCCATTGACTTAACATTCATCTGAGGAATTTTTATGCATTCAATTTTTTTTTCATCAGATACTCTACTCCTGGGGGCTACTCTTCTAAGGCAGTTCATCCTATTGCCCTTGGGAAAGTGATGAGCATTGCAAAAATGATGAAGTCAGAATTCAACGATAAGGATTACTCACTTTCTGGAATTGGAGGTGTTGAGACTGGTAGTGATGCTGCTGAATTTATTCTTCTTGGAGCAGATACTGTTCAGGTAGGACCAAAACTTATGCTTCTAATTGGTTCCTTTGGTAATAACAATGCATGTCTCTTCATTCATGCCTACCTTATAAATTTTAATTTTCCTACCAGTATTACAGTATTAAATTCCCGATTTCTCTGAATTCTGAGCATGATGGTTTTTCTTTATGTAGAAATGATTTTGTAATGTACAATAACTAATTCTTCAAAGCATTACTGAACATGAATTTGAACAAAAAGCAGTTTTGTCAACCAGTAATGCAGTGGCCTCATATTTTCTTCATTCCTTTTAGTTAATTGGTTTTGAACTTTTGATCTCTGCTTGTTTGCGACTTATCCTGTAAATACGCTTAAGAGTGTGATAAAGTTTGTTTTTGTGTAAGTTTGTGCAAAACAAGAAAATAGTTGTTGGGGTTTCTACATGAAGGATTGATTACTGGTTGCTAAGCTACCAAGCCTAGAAGGTGTATGTTTTTTTTTTTGTTTTTTTTATAGGAAACCAAAAAATATATTGCAAAAAAAGAAATATTACAAAAGATCCCTATACAAAGAAGATAGAATGTAGCAACACGGTCCTATATGTAATGACACAGTTCTTGATCTATATATTTGTACAATGATAGCTTAAACATGACCGTCTCGGACAACCATCGATTACAATGAGATTCTATGTAACTGTTGCTTTGTTGCTTATCTAGTTGATTGTATTTATGTTTGTAGACATAAGTTAGACAACCGAAAGAAATAGCGTTAAAAGTTAAATTGTTGAGTGCACGGCCAGAAATTCTTGTTGATGGAACTGCTGAAGTTATATTGGAATCTCATCATAGTTACTGCTTAACTTATAAAACTCTTTAGTGTCTAACATGTTAATTTCAATTATTTCCTTGACATTTATTATAAAGCCCGGTATGAAAAATGATCCACTCTAAGTTAACTGATCTGGCAATTATTTTATTCAAAATATTCAGTGTTTTTAGGTGAGATGTCTTTATTTTCTATTTGTATCACAACTACCAAAATTTCTCAATATTTCTATGCTTATTTGCAAGTTTTTATGCCATTATTTTTGTTTGTAGGTATGCACTGGGGTTATGATGCATGGATACGGCCTTGTGAAGAAACTCTGTGATGAGCTTAAGGACTTCATGAAAATGCACAACTTCTCATCCATTGAAGATTTCAGAGGGTATGCAATTTTGCACTTTATTGGTGATCAGTAATCATAAAAAAGCATTAGGCTTAGGAGCCCCTCCCTTTTAACATAAATTACTAGGACACAAGTTTTAACCCGTAGATCAAAGCACTTTTAGCTGAGAAGAATAAATATGTTAAATTCAGTCTCAACCATCCAAAGTGCTGTAATCTTATGTTCATTTTTCTTTCTTCTTCTGTGGTGTTTTTTTCAGGGCTTCTCTTGAGTATTTCACAACTCACACAGACTTGGTAAGACGGCAGCAAGAAGCTATCCGGCAACGGAAAGCTGTGAAGAAAGGTTTACAGTCTGACAAAGACTGGACGGGGGATGGTTTTGTGAAAGAGACTGAGAGCATGGTTTCTAACTGATCTGTGGATTCTACAATTACAATAAACCCTTTTCTCGTGTATCAGAAAAAGATAAATAGTGGGGATCTAAGTTCTTATCTGGTTGTTACTTCAACTTTATTTCCTTGTAAATTGACTTTAATAAACCATTGTCAATTCTGTGGTTGATATAATAACTCTTCTCGGATTCTTCTAAATCCTTAGTTTAAATTATAAAGTGATTTTTACAGAAAAATAAAGCTGAAAACTGAACATCGTAATAGTAATAATGAACAAGAAAAAACATGCAATTGTCTATCTTTTTTTTAAACCATGTTAACGTAATTAAAAAGATACTCAAATGATCCTTTTGAGGACAAAATTCTCTCATGTATTTAATAGTAATGGAAATAGTGTTACAAGTTTTTTCAGAGTGAAGAGGAGTTTGATTAGATAAACAGAAGATGATACTTGATATATAGCTAAACAAAAGCATGAAATGCACCTTGCATATTTTTGCTCCACCTTTTGCAAATCACTAATTTATTTTCCCTGCAAAACAAGGATCACATAAGATGATCAGTTCTCTAATTGCTTAAAAAGGAACTAATTAACAATTGTGTATACGGTCAGATATGGCTTAGTATGCATTGGGGGTGGTCTCTTTATGGAGATCCTTTTTGAGTAAAACTAAACATTTTTGGGATAGTTTTTGCTTTTGAGTTTTGAGAAGAAAAGTGGAATTCTAGGCTTTTTAGTTGAGTAGCATGAATGGTGTATTATAGAAGAGTTTAAAATTTTGTTTTATTATTCATTAATATAAAGAGTATATACAAAACAAAAAAAAAAAAAAATCATTAAAGGGGAAAATGACTTCCCTGGTGTTCTTGGAAGCTCTTCCACAAAAAGCATGGAGTGCTTAGCTTTTCTCTTGGAAGAACTTCCATAAACTAAAATCTTTTTTTCAAGTTACAATCAAATACCTCTAAAAGTCACTTTTGGGTCTCAAAACTCAAAAGCCGACTTCTAAAAGTCATGTCAAACAGATTGGAAACAAAACGTTTTAGTGAAGAAGGAGATGATTCACATCACTTACCAGAAGATGTATTAGGAGGAGGATTGGAGGTTGTGAGGTCTCTAAGTTGTGAATGCATGTCATTGATGAATGCTACCGTTTCTTGCTGAGGTTCTTCCATGGCTTCTTTTAGCTTGCTTAGTGCCTTGCAATATGCCTCCTGATGACAACAATACTCAACTCATCTTAGTCAAAAACATGAGTTTTTGAGAGTGAGACGTGTGGCTGCCACAAGCCTCATTCTCAATAGCCAGATGCACCACTCAACATTAGGTGGATCGAAGAAGATTTTCTCTTGCCTCCAACACTGGTTTCCGAATGTCGTATACAAAAACATGTTTTTAGATTGTATTTATTGTATATAAAAACTCTTACCAAACACTTTTTTTTCTTTTATTATTTTTTTTATCACTCATTTTAAGAAACAAAAAATTGCAAACATCCCGATATATATACATTTTCTCTTCAGCGTGCACTGATATAAAATATATTAATACATTATATGTAGGTCATAGATTATAGATAATCACCGATAATAAATATATACAGATTGAGTCAAAACAATTAAATCTAATGGTTAACACACAAGATAATGATATATATTTATTTATTGAAGTAGACCAAAGAGAAAAAATTTCATATATATAGCTAGAAAACTTTAACCATTCATGATTGAATGAATATCCCCTATGTGATGTGACTTGACAATAAAGGTTATTCATTCGACAATGTTCTATAATCCAAAACGAAAAAGCTTGAACTACTCATGATTGAATCAATATCCCTATGTGATGTGACTTGATAACAAAATGTATTTATTCGGACAATGTTCTATAATCTATATTTGTGTCTCAACATACTAAGTGGTATATAAAGAAATCATAATCGGCAAAGTCAAAAATGTTGTAATCATTGTAAGCACTATACATTACTTTAATGAATGCATGTTTTCTTCCGGTCTCTACTCTCTAACTTCTCCTTTGTATATCATCCTCATCTTCATGCACAAATATAAATTAAACTGAATTTTTTATCTCCAATACAATACAAGACAAAAAATCATATGAAGCTAATTTGATCTAATTTCTATAATATGGGGATAATAAGAAGAAAAAATAGATCGAGAAATGAAAATGTATAGAAATCTAAGATAACATTAAAGATCACATCGAAGATAAAATTATACAGATTTTTAAAATGACAGACAAACATAATTTTGACATTTTAAGATTTAAAGTGAAGGAATAAACAATGTTTATATGAAATTTGTTGCAATATTAATATCCCTAGCTAGTAACTTAAACTAGATTCAGCACACTATATAGATCTCTCTCTCTCTCCATCAATTGTACTGTGTTTTAAATTAAAATTCAATTGTTATATATCTTACTATAAGAATCACATCACATCCATGCACTCGTGAGCCATACTATATGTAAATCATTAATCTCCATATCTGTTTATAAATTCAGAAAAAAAAAATAAAGTCTTTAGGTTAAATCTGAGTCAAACTGACTCACTTACCATGAAATGATCAAGCTCTGATAGAGTACCTATGCTAGTACTAGGCATTGTATGATCACGTCGCATACCAGTCTTCCCTTGTTCTATTTCTGCTTTGATAATGCTACCAACCTGAAGATCATATACAAAATGTAAATCAAGATTCATATATAATATGATGTGCAGTTCCAACCAAATTATGTTATCTATCTTCACTTTTTTGTTACACTTCCATACCAAAAGTTGAAAAAACAAAGTAAATCAAATGGAAAATTTTAGTAAATAATTCATGGGTAATTTGGACTCATATTTTTCAAAGATTATAAAAGGAAAACAAAAGAGAGAATGAAATAAAAAGAAGAAGTTAATAGTGGATATATATATACTGCCCTAGCTAGGGTTACACACAAATCCAATGAGAGAATTATTTGAAGATTTGATAATTCTCACTCTATAGATTTAGACTTGATTGAAAAAGATAAGAGATTTTGATTGGAGGCCGTGTAGTTGCAACACCAATTTTAAAGCAATTTCAAATAAAAACACACACAAAAAATAAAGGAGAGAGAGAGAGAAAGAGAGAGAAAAAAAGAGAGAAAAACCTTTAAACAGTCCATGTGATTGTCAAGCAAGAGGTTATACAAAGGATGGGTAGAGATTCTCCTCTTGAGAGCCTCATTATTTTCTTCTTCTTCTTCCTCTTCTACTTCTACTGCTTTTTGCTTGCTTTTACTTCTCCTATCATCCTCCATTATTTGATCTTCTTCTACTACTATAATAAGACTCATCAGTTTGTTTCTTTTATTACTATATTTGTTTTCAAGACAAGACAAGCACAGACTGTTTCCCATACTAATACTGTTTTTGGCAACACATTTTTCACCTCAAATTGTTTTTTTTTTTTTTTTTGGTTTTGTTGATTGATTGACTCATGCATGCAAAAATATTGATTGGGTTTCAGTGTTCACAGAATTAAAGAAAAAGAAAAGAAACAATAAACATTACTCATTGAATAATTGACCTCTACTTTTTCCATCATCTCTTTCTTGTCTTTTTACACTAACGAAAGGAACATTTCATTCATTCATTTCTCGAATAATGGGTAGAGAGAGCTTTGAATTTCTGAAATATAGTACATTTTTGTGTCATCATCATTTTTTTCCCTCTTTTTCCACTGCTCATTCCTCCCCCAACTCCCTACTTTAATTTCATAATATTCCAAATTGGATACTGTTTTCTAATCAGAATTTCAACTATTCAGCTCTTAGTAGTTTGGTTTCTAGTCACATGACGAATTCATTTCTCTGTCTTTTGGGAATTATCAGGTGTGGACCGGGATGTCTGTATGTCCTCGTCCAGTTCCACGACCTAGACAATTGATTCCGCATTCTAAACTCCATTTTTGTCACATGGACAGCTGGACTTATTACCACAATTGATCACGTGATCCGGATAATTGAATGAGTGAGTTGTACTAGCTAGGCTCCCACAAAAAAAAAAATTATATCAATGCCATATATTGTTACTTGTATACAAATTATCAAGTGCGGCAACCTTACAAACTACTAGTTGCGCGATCCATATAATCAGCGCCTACGACTTGAATGTTTTGCATGACCTGGATAATGTTGTTGTGTCTGCAGTACCAGATCATTACTAAATACAATAATATATTTATTTTTGGCAATAGAGTTCAGCTTGAACAATAAGAGATGATGAGCATTGAACAGTAGTAGTTTGTAGATATATTCCATTGAATTCTTTTGTACTGCACGGATTCTTAATGACAAGGGACTTGAATTGTTACAGTTCGGTCACTCCGGTGCCACGTTTACATGTATTAACCATCGGTCTACTTCTAAAACTATTCAACACCTTTTTATTTCATTTTAAATATTACATTTATAATTCTTACAATAGTGTTGTCAGAACCTGTCAAGATCAGAAAATACATAAGCGATCTGTATAACTACTTCCAATTTCAGGATTTGTCAAAATCAGACAATATATATTTATGTACGTTCTGGATAACTACTCTCACCAATCGAGAGAAAACTCTCTCCATATATATGCACGCAAGAGTTGTTATAACTTACGATATAATGTTAAATTTTTATCATATATAGAAAGGTTGATTAGTTACATAAAATATTTTCACTTGTATAATATTGGTTTTGGTTTTCTCCCAATGTTTACGGTTCTCATATTTAACTTTTCATAATCATAAAATTCATCGGTTTTAAATAATTGCGTCGCATGGCAATAGAGCCGCCCAAAATATTTCTACGTACACTCATTTACACCATCCATATTTAGGCATATTTCCACTCCAATATATATTCTCAAAAGTGTAGTAATTTTATTAGCTTTTAACTAATCCAAACGTCCAAATAAATAATTTTTTTAGTGTCTCATTTGATATGCCGATTGAAGACATTAGAATGTTCATGAAAACTGTTTGGTATTGAGTTAATTTATTGATTCTTTCACGAAGTGTATAATCATTTTTCGGTATTACATTTTTTCTTCTTTGGCCTGTTCTACAAAACATCTTTTTGAATTTCTCTTAGGCAATTCACCCATGTTTACTTCTTTATCTCATGCCAATGGTGGCTAAACTCTTGCTTCTTCTTTTTTTTTTTTTTTTTTTTTTTATAAAATCCTTCAACTCAATCTCATGGTGTTGATTTGGCATGTAGAGTAAATATAAATAAATATATAAGGCAAATTTGGAAAAAAAAATCTCACGGTGTTGATTTGTCGCTTAGAGTAAATATAGATAAATATATACGGGACTTTTGGCATGAGATTTCTAGAATCATTTCTAAAACTTTCTAGAATTTAATAAAGGTTATAATGGTTGAAGTAGAAATGATGAGTTTCTTATTGGGAATAAAAACTGATGAACGCAGAAGCACATGTCTAAAATTCATCGCATAACAAATAACATCTACTAATAGAAAAATAAGATGAGAGAAAATAAACCAATTACATATGAACACAAGATATACGTGGAAACCCTAAATCAGGGATAAAATTACCACAACCGTCAGAACGACAGAGAAATCAACCATACACTCTAGGATTCTCTCTCTAACCCCAAACCCCGAACAACCGAGCCTTATCGTTCCCCTAAGCTCACAACCGAGCTTGCATCTTAGCTCTCAGATCACAATGCTCATCGGGTCCTCCTCCAAGTACACCCCCTCTGAATATCCCTCTAGGTCTCCCCTGAATATCACTTACGGATCTCTCTCTTGATCCCCAAATGTTTCCTGGATCCCTCCCCAGATATTCCTAGAAGTCTCTCCCCGGACCTCCCAACTCTCTGATGTTACATGTGTTTTTTTTTATACTCCACACTCAATATATATACATGTATTTATACTAGAGTACTAGGGAAGTTTGAATCCTACAAGGAAATACTTTTTCTTCACGCACAAGACTTCCTATTCCATGCAAAGCCTTTTTCCTTTATGCATAAGACCTTCTTGTTCCGCACAAAGACAAATTCTTTTTTCCTTTTCTGTTAAGCACAAGAACTTTCAGAAGAAAACCTTTCCTATTTCCCCGCAACTTTCTAGACCTGTGCAAAATATTCGGTCACCGCAGTTAGGCCACGATTTGCAACCCATGCCCTACACTGCTGAATGTCTCTGGAAATGACCTTCAAAATACCGCGGTTTGCATCTTTTGTCTACACCGCGGTATACACTGCGCTAATCTCACTATAATTGACCGCGGTCCGTACCGTTGTCTATACACTGTGCCTATGCCGCGGTCCACGCAGCGGTTCCTTTCAAAATCCGATTCTTCAGTTCTTCTTCGGACTTCAAGCCTCTCTCAACAAGAACACCGACTTCCACACGTCACCCATGTCTTCAGGAAGTTTCCTCTTTCACATCAGTTGAGTCCCGTTTGGTTAATATTGGGTTCGCCTTGAAATACAAACCAAAACCTAACATTTCTTAGTAATTTTGTATGAAGATTTTTTTAATAATAAAATAAATTATTAATTTATGAATTTAAAGAGAAATATTTTGGGTGGCATTCATTTTGAATATTGATTTTATTGTATTTTTTTATGATAAGTTCAAAAGTTCAATGTAATTTATATTTGATATTTTATGTAATTATATTATTGTCTCTGCAGCCGATCCGGCCCAAATGTTTAGTGTTTAGTATCGAAAGATAGCCCATCCAAAATAGTAATAGTCTGTATCACTATCATGGGTCACATGGATTGGAGTCCAGTCATAACAGTTCAGCAAACTTGCTAAACAAAAAAATAAAAAAATAAAAAAATTGTTGCTCGTACAATTGGACCAAATCCAAGTGATAAACTCAAACCGTTTGAATATTTTTTGGGATATAATCATTTTTCTCCCCCTGTAGTTTGCCATATTAGATACTTTACCTCATCTAGTTTCAGTAATGATCATTTTCCCCTTGAAAACCAAAATATTATACACTTTTCCCCTTCTAGTTTCTGTAATGGTCATTTTCCCCCCTGAAAACCAAAATACTCGACATTTTGCTCCTTAACCGCGACCGTTAGGAATTCTGTTAGTCTACTTCTTTGACCGTTAAAAAATTAATTAAATAACCATATTCCCCTTGAACACATGAGTTATGTCCCTTAATGATACCACTAATTGTTTTTAAAGAAAAAAAATCAGAATTAAAAAATAAAAACTAATAAAACTATTTTAAAAAACAGAATTGAAAATAAAAAATAAAAAAATTTATTTAAACAAAAATTAATATAACGAATTAAATGTAAAAATAAAAAATTTATTTAAAAAACATAAATATAGAGAATGAAATATAAAAATAAAAAATTTATTTAAAAAAATGTTAATATAAAGAATAATAAAATAATAACATAATATAATTGTAAAAAACTAAAACAATATTAAATTTTATTTTGAAATATTGAATTGTTTTTTTTAAAATAATAATTTTTTTTGTTGGTAATTTTTTAATTTTTTATTTTCAATTCTATTTTTAAAAAATAGTTTTATTAGTTTTTTATTTTTTTAATTCTGATTTTTTTCCTTTAAAAACAATTAGTGGTATCATTAGGGGGGGCATAACTCATGTGTTCAAGGGTAATATGGTCATTTAATTGATTTTTTAACTGTCAAAGAAGTAGACTAACAGAATTCCTAACGGTTATGGGGTAAAATGTCTAATATTTTGATTTTTATGGAGGAAAATGATCATTACTGAAACTAGATGAGGTAAAGTGTCTAATATTTTGGTTTCCAGGGAGAAAATGGTCATTACTGAAATTAAAGAGGGTAAAATATTTAATACAGTAAACTATAGGGGGAAAATGATTATATCCCTATTTTTTGTTAGCAATGCTCATTTTGTATTCGACCAAACAGATAAATAGATACATAATAATAATAATAATAATAATAATAATAATAATAATAATAATAATAATAATAATAATTTTTCTTATTTATTACATATTATATGACTTCAAGTATCATTTATCACGTCGATAGTTAAAATACAAGAGAGATACAAAAGAGATAAAAGATGTCTAACATCATTGTTATTTTTAGTTCAATGCCATCCTATTTTTTTGGTTGCTTGCAGCAACATTATATATATATATATATATATATATATATATATATATATATATATAGTCCTTTTCTTTTCGGTTCGCACTGATACAAAATACATTAGTGTACTGTATGTGAGTCATAGATTATGGACAAGCACTGACAAATGCATATAGTCTAGGTCAAAGCAATTGCATCTAATGGTCCACATGCAACACACCGATAAATATTTATCAGTGCGTACTGAGGTGAATTTTTTTCTATATATATTTCAAAAATAAATAATTGCATTTAGAAAATTTTGAATTTCAAAAGTAAATAATTGCATTTAGAAAATCTTGAAATATAGATAACTGCATTTAGATTTTATATCATACACTTTCTTAACATTTCAATTATATATAATAATTATTATTTTTATATATCATATACGGTGGTGGCGACTCGAACATAAGATATTACTAGGTTAAATGAGTGACATTTACCACTAATGATATTGAAACAATGGAAATCCTTCAATGGAGGTCCATCGCTGCAGAGATGGAGCTCCTTCGATGGAGGTCTATTGACAAACGAATAGAGATTCTCGTTTCAAGTATCGAGATCCATTGACTTTATATATATGTATATATATTATTTTAATTTAGTTTCCATGTGTTATTATTCACATTTGACCAACAAAAGAACTAAAGTAATATATTTTAGAAATATCAGGACTAATGTTGCTAAGATGAGGAGGTTCACCTAGTATGGCTCAAGTAATGTTGGGCGACTGTCCAAATAAGTGGTAATTTCCTTTTCTAGTTAATGGATTTACCTTTCAAAAAAAAAATCCCCATCTAAAAATTATATAAGCTAAATAAATAATTAAAATATTATCAAATATTGTTGAATTTTGTTACATGAATAATAATTTACAATAAAAATATTAAGTATAGATTGATTATTAATTTAAAAAATATAATACAATAAATATATTTTTTATTTTAAAAATATATCAATTTATTTATTAATAAAATATTTAATAACAAAAATTATATTAAATTATTGTATAATTTAATACAGTTTAATATAAAATATTATAAAATATATAATTATATAATAATAATACAATATCATAAAATACAAGATTATGTAAGAATGATATACTTCGGTGTAATACAACTAATACGATTACAAATTTACAATAAAATATAGTGGTGTTTGGCGGTTTGGCCTAAAGATTGAAAAGTTTTAAATATGATACATTTTTCATATGTATTTTTTGAAATCGACAAATTTTATTAAAAATAAATAAAAATCATGATGGCAACTAAACTCGTGCAATGCATGGATTTCATATTTTGGACAAAATCTGTCCAATCAATCATCACATCATTAAAGTGAATAAACCCATTAGTCTTGAAAATTTTATGTTTCTTATTTAAATTTCGCATAGAACGTGGATTCCAATTTAAAAGTTATAACTTATACGTATTTTAGGGAGCTTTTGAAAAGGTTTAGGAAATCTGACCCTTCTTTAAAATAATTTAGTTTTAAATTTAAATAAAAATCTCTCGGTCTTGATTTTTTTTAACTATCATAATTAATTTAAAGTTTGGATAGACAAATATAATTCAAACCCATCACTTAAATTAATGCTGTAAATATGAGCGGTATGCCTTGCCAGGTAGACATGACATCGGTTCCGGATTCGGTTTCGACAGTTCGATTCTGTTTTTTTTTAATCTTATTTCATTAAAACATTAGCCATGTAAAAATGTAATTGGTAAATGTATTTTATTGGGTCACCACTCACCCGTCACCCGTAAAATAAAATAAAATAAATATATGACAAATTTAAAAATTAAATTAAAATAAAACTAAAAAATGTAAAATTGGCCTAACCATGTAAAAATATAATTGGTAAATGTTTTTTATTAGGTCTCCCGTAAAATAAAATAAAATAAATAAATGACAAATTAAAAAATTAAATTAAAATAAAACTAAAAAAATGTAAAATTGACATAGCCATGTAAAAATGTAATTGGTAAATATATTTTATAGGGTCACCCGTAAAATAAAATAAAATAAATAAATGACAAAATTAAAAAATTAAATTAAAATAAAACTAAAAAATGTAAAATTAGATTTGCACTTAATTTTTACTACAATTAAGTTGCCTACGTATCCTCTTAGTGGTTTAGAGGAATCAAAGGTCACGTAGTTCTCTTACATTTTATTGCAGGTTTGGAGATGGTGTTGGCGTGGAGTCGTGGATTAATTGTTGCCATGATCATTCGTTCAACTTTCAGCCGGTTGATCATCTTTAAAGAAATTGTATGGCTCATCTTGATTGATTTATTGTTGTCTATATTGAGTCTTCTTCCAATCTTCACACAAGCTTGCATCTGAAGTGATTTCGGACTCATAAGGGAATGTCTCGGGTCTAGAATATTCCCACCGGCGCTGAACTGTTGTTCCACCGTCACTGTAGAAATTACTGTTAAAAGGATTTATTTGGCTTGTTGGAACCCCGATCACTAGTAACGCAACGAAATATGTTTTAAAATTTTTAATACATATCGTAAACGATCTGGAACCAGTGAACTTAAGATCGTAATTATTTTTCCGAAACTAATACATACAATATGTAAACACAGGAAATTGTAATCAATACATTAAAGAAAATTTAGAACCTTACCAACGTTTGGAGACTCCTTCACTTTACGATATGCTCCAGGTCTGTACCACCGATCTTCCTCACTATATTCCGGGACTAATAACTGCGTGTGGGCGCGTCACGGTATCAAAAACTTGAATGGAGGATTCAGAGAGAATAAAGAAGAAGAAACAATTTCTTTTTATTCACTGGCAACACTTGCACCGCACACACTTACACCAATATTTTAATTTGCCTTTTTTATATAAATATAATTAGCCTTGATCTATATATAAACGTTGAACAATATATATTTGCGTTGATCAATATGTATTTGCCACGCACAGACCAATTGCATCTCATGCAATTTCACTTCACAGAGCAAAACCAATTATTTTGTCTTTTTCTCTTTCTCTTTTTGTGTGTTTTTCTCTATATATTTTTCAAACTAGACCGTTATCTCTTTTCAAATATATCTCCGTATATTCAAAAGATAATTAGTATTTAAATGTTTAGGTAGAGTATGATTCTAACTTCCATATAACCCTAGTTGACTTAAACTTAAATACTATCATTCTCCAAGAATAAAATAATCTAATTATTTTATGTCTTAATCATGATTTGAACCCGCAACCTCCATTTAATAATTAATTATTAATTCATAATTATTAATTCATTAATTAAATAATCAATTAATTTAATTATTAATATATTAATTAAATAATCATTATTCAATTAATCCCTGAATAAATATGTAAACTTTCATAACACAATTAATTGGACAATCCAATTAATTAACTGTGACCCTTGTTGCCTAAATCGATCGGGCTAGCAAGGGGAGCTAATGGACACACAGTATATTGAGCTCCAATAATCCTCGGAATCATTAATTAAACTCTTTAATTAATATGAGTTTAATTAATATTCCTTGATTATTAACTCCGGTGTTATTCCACTAAAAACCTGAAGCTGCACTCTCTCAACTGTAGACGCTTTTACACAGACCGATACAACTCGGTGTCCATCGATATAGCTATTACACATGGTGTGATCCTCCACAATAGTTCATAATTAGAGCTGGGTCGTAATGTCCGTTATACCCCTCTAATTACATATATCCTTTAAGTACCATTGATTCTCTAATGAGCAATAAATCTTATTTCCTTATGGAATTAGGAGAACATTCATATTATCCAAGCCTTGAATCAATCCTTAAGGGAACTACCATCTACTTCTCACAAGAAGGAGTGGATTCCACTATTGTGTACATACCTTCTCAGCCACAAGCCAAACCGCAATCCCAACATACGGAGTATATTGATCAGGAACTGCATCCAACCTCACCCATGGTATATCAAAGACCACGATCTAACCTGAAGGAGTCGATATGACACTCAAGATTAAGATCACCCACATATAGCCATCATTAGTTGATATATATGAATCTCATCAGTAAACGGATCTTGGTGAGAGATTCATATGGATCATGGCTCAATCCTATATGATCACATCATACAAGGTTCCTCCATTCTCATATCTCATATGAATGATTCAGGATGGAATCATCGTACATTACAGAATGGACCGCAGTTATAGATTAACCACAAATAAAGTATCAAACTTTATTTGCTATCTATGGACTCTTTAGATTGTACGTCTCTTACTGTATCCATCAGTATATGACACTCATATACACAGTTCGAGATTACATCTGGCAATCTAGGATATCAAATTGGCAATCTAGTTCGAGATTACCTTTCATGCTCATTCCATCAGTGTAGGATATCAAATTTTTTAACTTCAGTGTCTTCTATGAACTTAAAAGAGGTAGTTAGATAAGATTCAAGCTCAGAATATGTGGTGGAGCTTAATGAAGAAGAACCTCGTAATCTTTTAGTTTTTTTTGGATAAAAGATTATATCCTAAACTAAAAAATCCAGAGGATGATGAGGAATGAGATACATTTTAAGTTTGTGGAACATCTATGTACAGTGATAGACCATAAACTCTAAGATATTCATCATATAAATCATACAATAATGTCTTAACTCTAACACAACACATATCAACATCATAATCTATTTTTAAACCTTATTCATAATAAACAGAAAGATAATCAGGCAAACTTTCTAATCTACAACGTGGATCATAACACAAGGCAATCAAATAAATATTTGGAAACTCCTTATAATATTATAACCATTTTTCCTTTATAGCAGTAACAGACTCATGTGATTGTGAGTTTGATTCACAATGAGTAAAGACACCAGCAATATTAAGACTCTCAGTAGTAAATAAATTAGTTGTAGGATAATAAACACCAGATAAATTGTTAGTAGCAATATAAAAAAACTTTTAACAAACCACAAACATTGCTACAAATATCTCAATGACTTTGATTAAGATTAATGTGACTAACATGATATTGACTAAAAGTAACTAATAAATCCTTATATTCATAACTTTTATCAAGCAATTTATAAGTAGAATTACAACGTGTTGGAACATCTCGAGGAAATCTAATGACACGCCGACCATTTTGTTTACAATATGCTGCCCATGCTTTCATTACAGAAGGATGTTTCCACAAAAAATAGATTGCATATTTAATAGGTTGAATAAAATGTTCAAGAGTTTTTAATCATTTTTGACACATAAATTGAAAACATGACATGCACATTTTTGATGAAAAAATTTACCACCAAGATAAAGTTTGTATAATTCAATTAAAGCAGGAATAACATCGGTATTGTTAGAAGCATTATCAAAATCAATTGCAAAAATTTTGTTATCAATATTATACTCTGCAAAAATAATTCTAAGCTGTCTAAAAATATTAGCAGCAGTGTGTTTATCATCAAAAACTCTAAATGCAAGAATTCTTTTTTGGATAGTCCATGCATTATCCATATAATGGCAAGTGACACCTATGTATAAATGCATCTGTCAATGGTCACTCCATATGTCGGCACATACGGAAACACGACCATTATATCTTTCAAAAAAAATTTCCAATACTTTCTTTTCTTTTTTATAAATGTTTTCAAGTGTTTCTGTGAGCGTGGTTTTAGGAACACGACATGCAGCAGGATTTAATGCTCGTTGACGATAATTATTAAAACCAACATTTTTACAAAAACTAAATGATAAGTGTTCTACTGCAACCATTCTAGCTAACTCTTCTCTATTTTTTGTATCACTATATTTAAATAATTATTGGTTAGGGGTAGCATACTTGGAAATTTGAGCTTGTGAACTCGATCTGGTCTGTGCGTCTGGATATGCTTTCGTTATATGCTTCCGATATGTGCAATATCCTCCAGATTTGTGTCATTTAAATATATTTTTTATAGTAATTGTAAATTACTACAGTGCTTCCATCTTCGTGCTCAACTTTTTTCATATGGAGTACGAAAAGATCATATTTGACTTGCTTCAGTAACTTTTCTTTCGTCTGTGGATCAAAATCAAAATCTGGAGGGGGGGTTGGGATCAGGGCCATCAGTGCCAAGATCAGACATATTCTCTGATTGGCTTGTCAAATGGGGGGTGGCATTGGGATCGGGTTCAGAAATTCTTAGAGAGGGATGAGATTGAGGAAAGTTTAGATCTAGGTCTTCTGCATAGACTTGGTGTTGTAAATACTCGTGATAGGCACGTTCGTTATGACCGAGATTATCCGTCATACGATCCTTACCTTTCATCGAAATGGGACGTCTAGGAGTGTCACCACTTCCACTTGCCATTTTAAAAATTGAATTGTAAAATTCCTTGAACAAAAAACGTTAAAAATTTGATAAAAATAAATGATTAAATGGTTGGAAATAAATTTGGAAGAAAATTAGAAACTTAGTAGTTAGTAATTGCAATTTGCAAATAAAATAAATTTCAAATAAAATAAATTGGAATTTGAAAACTTAGTAATTGCAAATAAAATAAATTGTAAATAAATGAAATTGAAAACTTAGTAATTGACCAATTGCAAATAAAATAAATTAGAAACTTAGTAATTGTAAATAAAATAAATTGGAAATGGAAACTTACTAACTTAATAATTGTAAATAATATAAATTGGAAACTTGGAGAGTTGAATATTGAGAGAGAATTGAGAATTAGAGAGAATTGAGGAAATTGGGGTGGGGAAAAATGAATGGAGGGGGTAGGTATTTATAGAAAATTAGAATTTAGAAATGGAAAAGAAAAAGGAAAAAGAAAAGTATTGAACCAGTGAACCGTTGGAGGCCCAATGACCTGCTGACGTCAGCAAGCCGTTGGGCCTCCAACAGTCCAAAAAAAAAGGAAGGAACCGGCCGGTTCGAAACGGAACCGAACAGCCAGTTCTGGTCCGGTTCGAACCGGCCAGTTCCGCCACAAAAGGAATCGGAACTGGAACGGGTCAGGATCAGTTCCCGGTCATGTTTTAGAACTGGAACCGAAACAACCGATCCCGGATCCGGTTTTTCGACTCCGGATCCGGTTCGGTTGGTCGGTTCGAATCGAACCGGCATCATGTCTAGTGCTAGGCACGACCCGTATGTGGGACGTGCTAGGACAGGCACAGCCCCAATGCACGTGTCGTGCTAGGCCTTGGGTCGACACTAGAGGCACGCCGCGCCGACTCGTCCCGACACGTATGTTGGGTGTGCCAAGCCCAACGGTCGGCCCGTTGTGCCGGCATGGCATGCCGGCTGTTGGGACCGTCGAATTATTATTATTATTATTATTATTACTACTATTATTTTGAATCAAACAGTAACTTTATTTTTTTTTAATAATTAAAAAAAAATTGACCATTGGCTGATGTCGACCATGACGTCAGCGAACAGTTGAAACTTAAAAATTTATCAAAAATTACCATTTACTCCTTATCTCTTCTATTTTATATTTTTAATAACATTTTAAATTTTTCTATAAATACCCTTCACACTAGTGCTGTAAATATGGGCCGGGCCTGGAGGGCACGGTCCGGCCGGCCTGCCAAGGATGGCGGGCCGTGCCTGGCACGGCCCCCATTCTTGGCACGTGCCGGGTCAGGGTTCCAGGCACGGCGTGCCGGCCCGGCCCGGCACGCCAGCACGGCGTGCCAAGCCCAACGGTCGGCACGCCGGGCCGGCACGGCGTGCCGACCGTTGGGCTCGCAGAAATTTTTTTTTTTTTTAAAAAAAATTTAAGTATATTTTTATTGTTTTTTTAAAAAAAATAACCGTTGGCTGACGTCATGGCTGACATACCAAGTCAAAATATGTAAAATGAGTGGGTCACATTCAATATCTTTATATAATTCTATCAGTGCACACTTATGTGAAAATTATTATATATATATATATATATATATATATATATATATATATTTATATATGGAAGGATCACAGGACGTAATTTTTGACACGATTTTGAATCCATCGCCGGTTAGGATTTAATAGTTTATCATTAATTAATTTATTTCCTTTCATCTTTTTCCTATGTTTTTGTCCTAAATCTAATATATTAAATTATTAATATTTTCTATTTCATTAAATATATAATTGTATTTTCTACTCTTTTTTTTTACAGTATCTATCTATCCACCTATCTGGTTTCGAGCCGCTGATTTGGAAATCATTTGTCCAAACCCAGCTGAGCTAAGCCCCTGAGAGCATTGTATTTTCTACTTTATAATTGTATTTTTACTGGATAATTGCATCAACCATTTTTCTGTAATAGACAATCTCCATTTTATATATATATATATTATAGAGAGAGAGAGAGAGAGGGTCTCCGTTGATAATGAGATCCAAGTCGCAAAATAATACCATGGCATGTCATTCATCAAGGATTAAAGACATGAAGTGAATTCCATCATGTTAAATATATTAATATTGAAAAGAAATTAGAAATATATGAGAAAAATACCGGCCAAACTATGTGAGAATATATAATTTGCTATGTGAGTATTTCATAGGTGAGTTATGATAATGGTGAAAATAAAATAATAGATTTGAGAATGAATAATTTCATAGGGAGAAAGACAAATTAATTTTAGATTTAGATTTAGGAAAGAAAATATAGGAAAGAGATGAAAGGAAATAAAATAAATTAATGATAAATGAAGAGAGAGAGAGAAAAGAAATAAATTTATTAAATTCTAACCATCCAAATCTCAAAGATCCAATCCAATGGGTATAAAATCATATCAAATATTGTGTTAAAAATTGTGTCCATCGATTCCTCTATATATAGATTATAGAGATTATTAAATTATATTTTTTTAGAGATTATAAAATTATATTTATAAAATCTAATTGCTACCAATTATTCAAAGGGTGAATATCCTTCTACACCCATTTTTCTTCTTATATCCATATTAAAAAATTAAAATTATTAAATTTTACTTCTTACGACTTTTAAAATATCAAAACTATCATTTAAGTATTTTTTTCTCATTACACCCATTTCTATTTGTTTGCTTCTACCACCGAAAAGATAAATAAATAAATTCTTGTACGTACAGTTTCTTTTTTCAAAAAAAAAAAAAAATCTACATACCTTTCTCCGTTTCCTTTAACAAATATTATGGAATTTATTCGGAAAAAAAAATATTGTATTCAAATAAAACTCTAAAACTAAGATTTTACTTAGGTAAAAATAAAATACAAATTCAACCCAAAAACTTTTTTTTTCGTTGTTACTTGTAGAATCAATGTATTGAATTATAAAAAAAAAAACCCATAAAATCATAATGGTTTACACACTTAATAATCGTCATAGAAAACAATAATAGTAATAATTAAACAAACAACAATATACAGCTTCTTTTGTCTTAAAAAAAAAACAATTTTTTCAACCACTAAACAAATCAATTTTTTTCATTTAAAATTTGGGTTTAAAAAAGAAAATTCATCCACCAAGTTTTTCAGTTTAGAAACCAATTAAATTAATAAGAATTTGTTGTTGAATTATTGTAAAATGAGTGAGTTGTGTTTGAGAATCGTGTAGACTTGATCATGTTCTACAATTGCTTTTTTTTTTTTAAAAAAGAGTTCTACAATACTATAATTGCAACAATTTTTTATCCAATCACAATTCAGAATCCATGAAATCAAATTTTTGTTCATCCATTTCTTGACTATATGTGAAAAAATATATTATATTTTCTGTTTGATGTTGGGTTTGATTAAGTTTATATTATTAGGGTATATGTAGATTTCAACTTATGGGTGTAGGAAGTAAATTTAATTTCCAATTATAAAGCTATGTATTTTAACTAATTAAATGTTAGGGTGTTTTCGAAATAATTTTTTTTATTAATACTTGTGTGCAGGGAGATATTGTGTAGGTCGTAATAGAGCTACCCTTACTCAAATAATATTAGTGTACCGATATCCCCATCTGCAATTTCTCCAACAAAAAAATATAATCATCTCCCGATGGCAAATTGGGGGAGGATGGAGATGAATGTCATCCTCCCCATCCCTATTTCCCCTAAAAATATTTTATATATAAATATCAGTGTTATAGTAAGCGCTAGGCGCTAGTCGGGCGGAGACCCAGCGCCTAGCGCCTAGACCGATTAGTCAGCGATTAATCGGGGATTAATCGGAAAACTCAATTACAAACAAATTCCAATTATCCTAGATGGAAAAAAATAAAAAATCCAATAACAAATAAATTCTAAAACCTAAACAATATTAAACTAATCAGTTAATGAGTTAAAACACTTAAAACACATAGGCCCAACAACATACAAGCCCAACAACAACATATCAGGCCCAAAGAAACCCAACATATCAGGTCCAAATCTTAACTACAAAACACCAATAATCTTCTTGATTTCATGATTTCTTGATTTCAGGCCCAAAGAAACCCACAAAACCTAACATATCACTGATATCAGTTCACTTCTTTGATTTCTTGTCCCCAAATCATCTTCTTGTCCTAACAAATACAAACCCTAGATGGATGGAGACCGGACGATTAACGACGGCGGATGGCGGCGACCTAACGGCGGATGGCGGCGACCTGACGATGGCAGACGACAGTTTTGGACGACGTTGGTGACAGATCTGGTTTGTTTTGCTAGCGATGGCGATGTCAATCTCGACGAGCTGGTGATGGTGGCGACGAAAGACGGCAGCTTTCGGCGATCTCGGTGACCGAATGGTGGCGGACGACATAAAGTTTCTTTGGGCGCATGTCTGTTTTCAATTTTGATGCTCTTTTTTCGATTTTAATGCTCTGTTTTGGTTGGGCTCTGGTTTGCTCTTTCTTTTTTTCTTCTTCTGATTGCTTGAATTTTGGATTCCGTGGTTGTTTCTGGATGGTGTTCTTGTGCTCTCTCCCTTGGTGTTCTTTGGTTTTCCAGTTTGGCCGCCTGTGGCCGTCGTCTGGGATTGTAGGGTTCATTTTTTTTAATTTATTTAAAAGGGCGCCTAGCCGATTTTCCGATTAACCGGCGATTTTGACGATTAGTCGGAGACCGCGGAATGTGGCCAATTTTGGCCTTTTTGCCTCGGTGATCCGCCGCCTAGATGAATTTGAGCGATTAATCGGCCGCCTAGGCCGATTTCTAGAACACTGATAAATATATATTTTTATTTTTTATAATAATAAGTATTTTCCTCATCAGATTTTATTTACATTTGTATTTGTGTTGTTTTTACGGATAATTTTTTTTAATATATAATTTATAGTCAAACGGAAAAAACATGAAAAAAATTTGAATTGGAAAAATAGATGAAATGAAGAAAACGGGGAAATAAAGAGGGGGATACCTCCCCCCAAACTTCTCCATCCCCATTTTCCTCAAATGGAGAAATGAGAAGGGATATTGGAGGAATGTTTGGGAAATGGGGATTGGGATGGGGAGAACCAATTTCCATCCTCATTTGCCCTATGCATATATTTACCACTCTACACCCAAGTTTTTGTCGTAAGGCTTTATTTGGTAACATGGAGAGATTGAGGGAGAGGGGGGGTTGGAGGGTTGGAGGGAGAGGGATGAGAGGAGAGCTTCAATCCATTGTTTGGTTGGAGAGACAAGAGGGAGGAGAGGAGAGGAGAGGAGAGGAGAGGAGAAGATGAGGGAGGGAGACTCCTTCCGGGCCCACCAAAATCAATCCTCCCATTATTGGGCAGATGAGAGAAGGAGGTATATAATGAGTGAGAAATGACAATATAACCTTCCAATTTATAAAAAGGTAATGTAGTAATTTACAAATTATATATCAATCCATCAATTCAATTCTCTTTTTAATACCAAACAACATAAAAGATACATGTTATCTTTTCCATCTCTCATACCCCCTCTCTTCTTTAATTCATCTTTCTGTCGTTCTCTCTCTCCCTTCTACTCGGCTTCTAGTCTCCTACCAAACTTAACTTAAATGTGTGGATGGATGACGCATTTGGTGACGTAACAAGGAGTGGTGGCACTTGGCAGCAGGCATGCACGATTTGGAAAAGAGAAAAATAATTTGAAAGAAATGACATCACTCGTGATGCCTAATTCATTCAATTTCGTTGCTTTGTCTGTACTCTGTAGCCTGTAGGAGATAGCGAAATAGATCTTCACGCATCTCCCAAACCTTCGATTATGACAATTTTTTTTGATTTAATTTTTTTGTCATTTGCCGCTTCGATTGATTTTAGATTTTTAGCTGCCTTATCTTCTCCATGTCTTTATCTGTTTTATTTTATATAATTTTAAATTAATTTTTATAAGGTTGTTGATGAATGGAATCGGTGGATACACTGGACATCCCAATTGAACATCCCGCCTAAGCTTCATCGTCTATGTCATTCCAACATTTTCATCTATGTCATTCCAATATTTTATTAAAATAAATAAAGAAAATATATCAAAAGATTTTAAAAAATGAAAAGAAAACACGTCAACAGAATCTCCTCTGATACACACATCATCAAAAATAATAGTACATAAATCTAGAGCAATTCAATTAGTAACGATATAACTCAGTTGGTTATTATTTACTGTATCACGTGTCGCTGTATCCATATGTGGTAAATAATTAAATATATACATTGGTTACTTTTTCTTTATATTCATAGTATATGTTCAAATTTTACTTTTATTTATAAAATCAGAAGGTCTAGGAATATATTATGTTCGGACAATCAGAGGGTTCAAAATTTAAATTGCACACGTTTTAAGATGTAATTTTAAGAATATCACTGTTTTAATAACTTAAGTTTAAATAACACTTAAAGTGTGGATCTGATAAAAATACCTTAAAACATACTTATAAAAATAAGTCTCGAGCTTTTTTGTATTTCTGAGATTTATTTTCTAAATTTTGAGACTTTTTCAGGTTGTTTCCGAAACCTTTTTTGTAGTTTTCAAGACTTTTTCGAGATTTTTTTACAATTTTATGCGACTTTTTGAAGGATTTTGAAAAAGAAAAAAAAAAAAAACTAACAATGACACAAATATAATAAAAGAAGGAGATTAGAAACCTCTAATGGAGGTACTGATCTCCAATGGAGGTATTTCTTCTCCATTGATGGAGATCCTCTGACCTACATGATGGAAGATTTTGAAAAAAGAAAAACTGATAATGATACAAACGTAATAAAAGAAAGAGATATGTGTATTTTAATCATTTGGTGCCATTTAAACTTGTTAAAATGGTGTTACCATCAAAATTCATCTTAAAAGGGAATACTGTTTGATACCTATTCCACCGATCAAAGTCCCAACAAACTGCCACTCGACCAGTAGACATAAACATAAAGAAAAAATATTTAATAGAAAGTTACTTTAACACTCCTAATTAAATATTACATATTAGTATATTAGCCCCTCAAAAAAAAATTATGGTTCGACCCACCATATATATATATATATTTATAAAAGAAATATCCATTTTAATATTTTTGGAAAGATAATAATATAATAAAATACTGTCCACTTCGTTGTCATGTAGTTATATGTTACAATATGTCATATGTGCAAGTTGTAAGGTGGAATCTACTAAGAACCAACCAGCTAAAAAAAAGAAGATATATTAAAATATTAAAATTGTTTAGAGCACGTTGGCCATCATTAGACATGTTTAACCAATGTGCCTTTTACAAATATTTTGTTTCAATTACAATTACATCGCATAAAAAGTTAATTTATAACTATAGCGATGATCCAGAATTGCTGTGACAAATATAAATAATTTATATAAAATAGTTGATTCATTATTAAAATAATGAATAATATGAATTACAAATTAATAAAAAATTGTTTAAGATAATGAATAATTATAGTTCATTTAGTTTGACGATTGATTGCCAAAAATAAATGTCGATACATTTTAGATAATGCCAAGTAATTGGATTATACAGAGGGATTTGCTAGTTTGATACTTTGTCTTTGATAGAGTAAAAAAGATTGAGAGTTAATTAGAATAAAATATTATATTTGCACTGAATGAAACTCATGTCAGATGATTAATCGTTCAAATTATGATTTCAAGATTGTTTTATATATAATCAGTTGTTCAAATTATGATTTCAAGATCGCAAAGCTAGAACTAACGAGAGATTGAATATGAGAATTTTCTCTTTTCAAAAGTAGAGAATATACAGTCAAGAGAATGTACAAATTAAAGAAATCCGAATCCGCCACTAATTTTAACTTACTCTATCAACAACAGCTGCTAACAAAATCTCATCTCGTATTCGGGTCGAAAAATCCGGTTTCATTGATCGGATCTCGAATCTTTACACAAAAACGGATGATTCAAGAGCTGAGCCGCCGTCCATCTCTTATTCGACTCCTTCTGCAAGCAACACTCGATGAAGCTCCGCAACTCCTCGGATGCCCCGTCGGGTAGACCCGGCGGGTCCCCGAAGCATATGGCGCACATGAGGGTTGCCCAGTCGGGCCTCTGACCCGGCTGAAGGAACGGGAAATGACCCAGGTAGAGCTCCAATAGGGTCAACCCCAGGCTCCATATATCCCCGGCGTAGCCGTTGTAGTTCCCTCCGTACGAGTCCGGGTCGAACCGCTCCGGGCTCATGTACGCGCACGTGCCGACGTAGGAGTTGCACGGGTCAAGCGTCCGGCACATGATTTTGCTGACGCCGAAATCGGAGATCTTGATGCTCATTTTACGGTCGACGAGGAGGTTCGACGGCTTAATGTCACGGTGGATGATCTTGATCGAGTGCAAGTAAGTCAATCCTTCTAGTATCTGCGACGCGACGTTGCGGAGTTTCGACTCCGAGAATGTGCCGTCTCTTCGGAGGAGCGTTTCGAGTGTCCCGGCGTCCATGTATTCCATGAGGATCGCGATATCTCCGGACGGCTTCTCGAAGATGCCGTGGCACTTAACGGTGTGTGGAGAGTCAGTCCGGCGTAGGATCTCCATCTCGCGGAAGACCTGGCGGCGGACGGTGGCGTCGGTGTCGCCGTGAACGACTTTGAGAGCGTATATCTTGTCAGTCCGCTTGTGGCGGACCTTATAGACTGTCCCGCCGTTTCCGTGGCCGAGAACTTGGATATTTTCAAGATCGGCATACGAGATACCGGCAGTTGCAGCTGAAGCGGCGGGGGCGGCGGTGGTTGTGGATGATGGAGGAAGAGGCAAAGGAAAACGTGGACAGAGGTCGGAGTTATCCGGCGGAAGCGGAAGGCGGAGGTTGAGTTGGCGGCGCTGCCGTACAACGGCCATTTTGCGGTGGCTGAAGTGGTGGTTTTGGATAGAGAAAAGAAGAAGCCCAAGGTAACAAAGAGAGTGTCAATGATTGATCGAATGTAGTAGTTATTTGTGTATATATATATACAAGTGGCACGATGAGAGCTTTCATGAATACAATGAACGGTTTATCTTCCGCTCTGATTCTGCCAAGTGGAATATCAAGAAACGTGTCATGATCTAACGTGAGAATGTGTATATATCTCTATATTTAATTTTTTTTACAAGTGGAGGAAGGAAAGCACGTGGGAGGAGAGGGAAGAAGAGACGGCTACACTGGGGAAGTCGAAGTTGAAGGAAAGTGGGAGGATAGGTGAGTGGGGTCCACCTTTCATATTTAGATTCGTGTTTTGGGTATGCTGGTGGCTTTTTTTTTTTTTAACTTTTTAGTATACTATTAAATTGCACGTGATTTAATCTCTATGGCTGCAACTACTAAATTATTATTATTTTTTTCCAAAAAGATGATTTCAAGAAAGATATTAACACAAGTTTAATTGAAATAAATGGTGTATATTAGTCAAGCAAGTGGACTCTGTTCGCTCCCAAGTTAATTTCATTTCATCATTACTCATCTCATCTATCTTAACTTTTGTTATTACATCATTGATGAGGAGTTTGCTACAGTAAAAATACATTATTAAACTAATTATTGATGTGGAGTTTGCTAGGATATGGACATCTACATTGACATTTCCTATTTCATATGTCCCTACTACAATTAGGACATGTTTTCTTTTCTTTTTACTTGGAGAATTTAGGATATTTCTTCTCCTATTTTAGATTTATTTTAATTTTATATTTAGAATAAGTGCTATTTATAATTTTAGAAATTCATATTTGTTTAGGATTTTTCTTTTTGACAAAATATTTGTGTAGGATTATGATTAGTTATTATGGATACGATTGCATGTTAAGTTTTAAATATAAATAATGTTACCATTGTTCAATCTTTTACCAACTCATGTGACAAATTATTTTGTAATAAGCATATTGATTATGTGACGGTGTGATTGATTATAAATATTTTTAAAACATCATTTGGGATATAAATTTTTGTAGCAATGTAGCATTACTTCTTAAAAATTTAATAAAATTTTAGTGTTATTTGGACAACCTTTAATGTCTCATATAAATTTAAGGGCATGTTTACTATAAACCAATGAAAAATAAACATGCCTCCCTAGTCCCTATCGAGTTTACTAAACTAAGAAATAGTAATTAAAACAAATTGATTACAAAAATATTCTTATTTGTATTTACTTTTGGATTGAAGATATTCATAGATTCGCTAGTCTTTTTTAATTTTGTTGGCGGAACACAATGGAGGGGGCCATGGCCCCCTAGCTCACAGAAAAAAAAAATAGTTATAAGAAGTTATAAAAATACTTTTAAAATGTATTTCCAATTCTGCTCCTGATGATTCCCTGTAACTCTGTAAGGCTATATTCATTGTAATGTCTCTTTAGTGGAATGAAATTTTAGCTTAAAAAAATGTTTATCATTGCTTCTTATTTTTGAATAAAAGCCACCCACAAGGCCACAACCCAACTAATCGTCACCCACTTGTCATATTTATTTATTTATAAAATCAGTTGTCTTATTATACCTTTAAAAATACTTAAATTCATAATTTTTTTAATTAAAAACTTAGTGTTTTTTTGACATCATAAAATTTGTGTTTTAATAAATAAGTAAAGACATGGTTTTTGTGTTTTAATAAATAAATAAAGACATTGTTTTTAAAAATAAGAATGAAAGACAAATGAATAGTGGATATCTTTCAAAGAGAAAAAAAGAAAAAAAGAATAGTGGATAAAAACAAGCAAGGAAAAATATTATATTGGTTTGGTCATTAGTCAAGCAAGTGGACTGTTTTTGGGTCCAGATTCATTTAATTAGTTTATATCTCAACTTCCATATCCAGTAGAACCCATGTAAATTAATATCTTATAAATTAATATCCTCTCTAAATTAATAAAAAATTTCGATCCCGATTTGGATCGGTATAAAAAATTAATAAACCTCTCTATCGTAATAATTAATAATTTCTTTTTGAAACCTAATGTAAAATTTCAGTCCCGACTGTCTCATAAATTAATAATTTCATAAAAATAAAAAATATATTATATATTATTCAAGAACTAGAAAAATATTTCAATATGCTAGTGTGCATTAGGCCACCATGTTTGATATTTTTGGCTTCATCCTTCATCTTTTGAATTGTCCTCGAGAAGCTATTGTCATCACCTTCTTGTTGCAGCCAAAATGTTTCAATTAAATTTAGTATTTCAACAACCTTACTTGTAGAGAATTTAGGTACCTTATGACTATCGTCTTCAGTTAATCTCAACCATATCATCATTATTCTGCCTTGTGATATCATTGATGATAACCTTTTTAGTTGGAGTGTAACACACTTATTCTTCAAATTAGTGGTAAATAGTGCACTGTGGTGTTCCTAAGTTGGATGTGATTATGTAGCTCTATAAGTGGTACATGAACAGTAAAATTATCAAGGAGAAGCCATCCTTTCGATTTGCCATTGGTAGTGCCATTGCGATTAGGAATTTAAAAAAAAATCTTCTTTTGAAGAAGAAAACCGACTAAATAAGAAATTCCGAAAATGAACCTTCCCAAAACAAGAAAATCGACTTCCACATATTTTTTAAGACAAAATAACACTTTATTAGTAAAACCCTTCAAATTAATAACCACTCTAAATTAATACTCAAAGGTAGGTCCCAAGAATATTAATTTAGAGGGGTTCTACTGTAATACTTTTTTTTTTTGAAAAGAAACTCATTAACGAAAGGAGAAAAACAAAAAAACAATGGCCTGGACAATCAGCTAGAACCAGAGGTTCCACTCTAGGAGGACAAGACTCAATCCAAAAACAATCTTTCAGGAAAAAAAAAAACAACTTAGGGCATCTCCAACCCCACTCCATCCCCTATGCCTAGGGGTGGGCACGGTTCATTGAACCGAACAGAACAAACCAAAACCGAATTGAAATATGGTGTTTGGTTCGGTTTTAAGGTTGAGTTCGGTTCAATTCGGTTCGAACCGAATGAACCGCATTTAATAAGGTTCAGTTTCGGTTTCGGTTTCGGTTTTGGATCTTCCAAAACCGAACCGAACTATAAATACAAAAAAAAATACAAATTTTATTATGGATTGTATGTTGGATTATTTATGTATGATTTTATTTTATTTTAGACTTCTATCATTCTATGTAATGTATGGACAGAATTTGGTAGAATGGTAACTATTGAGCAGGTACTTATAATTGAATTGGACTAAATTTGATTAATTAAACAATAATGTGGTATATTTAGATGTGTTTTGAATGTAAGAGATTGTTAAAAAAAAACCCAAAATCAATTGCCCAAAGGCCAAAGGTCTAAATACAAAAATAGGATTGTTAAAGGATACAAAAATTGAAAAAATATAAAATAAAACCTCAAAGCCCAATAGGCCCAAAACCGAATTGAACCGAACCGAACCGAACCGAGATAAAGGTGTTCGGTTCAATTCGGTTCAATTTGGTTTTGTGGTCCAATACGGTTCAAACCGATTCAAGTTTTCAAAAACCGAAAATATAATGGTTCAACACGGTTTCGGCCAAAACCGAACTGAACCGAACCGCGCCCACCCCTACCTATGCCAACTTCATTTTCCATCCAAAATCCTCTCAAACCCAGCTCCATTCCCTGCGCCATCTTTACTGAGATGAACAGTGCCATGCAATATATTACGCAACATTGTTCATCTTGCGTAAAAATGGCGCCTAACTTGGTTTTTTTAACCCTAGGTTTCTATCAAATAACAGTTTGACCATATCTATTAAAATATATTCTGATTATATCCTTTATTTAAATACTTTATTTAATTACAGTTGTAACCTAATCAATTAAATTTATTCCAATTTGGTCATTTTTATTATTTAATGATTTTGTTTTGATGTAATTATTATTGATATTAATATTTATAATAAATTAAAATGAAGTGCATAATTAAAAATTTTGATTGCAATTTTTTGAAATAAATTTCCTTTAATGAATTAAATATCATAATTTCTTATTGTATTGCAAAATTATGTTAATTGTGGGGTGAAATATTAATTGAGGAAAAATATTAAAAAAAAAGGGAAAGAAAGAGAATATTCAAGGGAATATTCTTTTTAGTGTAAAATTTGGTGCAGTTAGTAGGAGATGTAATAGTGAAATAGTGTGAAAGTTGCACTATCTTAGTGTGAAAGTTGCACCAAAAGAACTGTTAACTGAAAATTTGCTAGGGGTGAGAAATCTCAATTAACACCCTTAAGACCACTACCACAGAGGTGGTGGCCAGGGTCTGATGTACTTTATACCAAGCTTGCTCAGATAATAATTTAAAATGCTAATATTGGTACAATCGAAAGAGAATAAAGATGATTTTATTATCAATGATATCTCATGTACAAATATCTCTCAAATGCTCTCCATTTCTCTAAGGTGTAGTAGGGTGGTTGTTGTATGCCTGTTGGAAAATAGTATTTTTCTTTCTTGGAGGTTCCTCTTTTCCTCCTATTTATACATAGTTTTGGTAGGTTAAATTTGTGATTCTCCCCTTGATTCTCTCAATCTCTTCCCTCCTTATCAGACGAGATTTTCTATTTAAACGTCATTGACTTTGTGTTAATAACTGAGTTGAGAATATCTTGGTGGAGATCAGTTTACTTCCTCTTTAAACTCTATTACTTGTTCTACACGTACGTAATGTTTCTAGATATGATCCAGTGTATCTTCGTATCTTCACATCGTGATTCCTCATAGAGGTCGTTGAATATGGTATGTATTGTCCCGTGTAGCGAGGTAGATCAGTGTCTCGGCTTCGGTATTCAGGAGCTTAGTCTAGCCAGGAGCTTGGTCTGACCTCATTTGATTTCTTGGAGCTTCCGTTGGCATTACTACCCATGCTTCTTTTGCTCCCTCTGCTGCTACTGCCGCCCCTACGGCTAACCTACCAGACGCCTCTGAGCCTCCAGTTCCTCGAGCTTTTAAGAACCACGAGGCTAGCGTTGCCGATGTTGATCCTGTCCGTACCCACCGCCAGCCGAGCTTGGCGGAGCCAGACGAGGTTCTGGAGCAATTTATTGCCTCTTGTCCTGGTGGGGGCTTTCCAAGATGGCTTCCATGCCCGTAGATGCTTTGATCACTAAAAGGTCCACTCTCTTGGCCGAGGTAACCACTTTCTTCTATACATACATATATTTGTCTATAACTGCTAGCATGGTCCTTGGTCGCTTTCTAGCTTTAACTTTGCATCCTGTAGGCCTTCAAGTTTAACGTGGCTATAAGCCACCAGGTAGCCCTCCTTCGCGATCGGGCTGCTAAGGCTGAAACCGAAGTTGAGAGAGCCATGAGATTGCTCAAGCGGGCTCAAACACTAGTACAAGAGATGACCTCCAACCAAGGGAAAATGGAGACAGAGCTGGCCTAGCTTCACTGTGATTATGAGAGGACGAAGTTGTCCTTTGATCAAGAAATTCTCCAATCTACCCGGCGGGCCAAGCAGAAGGATTCTTGGAAAACTGAGGCTAAGAAGTTAGACCTCGAGAATCAGGATTTGATTGCTCAGGTGGCCAAGCTGCAAGCTGAGGCGGAGACCTCTTTTAGTGACAGATATTTCTATGCTTCCTTTCAGGTTACGGAAGCACCCCTTCCCTTTGATCTATCATCCATTGCCGGTTGGGATAGAGAGGAGATAATAACCAAGGCTGATGAACTGTCTCGCCCTGAAGATGAAGAAGCAGTTCCCTCTAACCAGGCAGGAACTGGAAAGCAGCCCGTCCAGGCAGATCATTCTCTTCCTCCTCCCATCTTTACTACTTAAGGTCATGGGGAATCTTCATGTAAGGTTTTTCCCGCGCAGTTTGAAGGAGATCACCCAGAAGCTGGGGAAGGAATAAGGAGCCTACCTGAGGGATCCTCTAGAGTGGAATTGGAGGTCGACATGAGCCAGACGGGGTCCATGGCTACCCTTTTTGATGCGGCTATCCCTCCTGAGATCATAACAGTGATCAATGAAGTCTTGGAGGAGGATCCAGCTGAGCAGCAGGATGAACCTATGGAGGGAGAAATGGTTAGCGAGGGTAACCACAATGGGCAGTCACCTGAAGGAGGAGTTGACAGTAAGGATTAGAATGATGAAGGAGCAACATGAGGGAATCAGGAGGGTGCCAGAGCTTAATGTGATCTATTCGTGGTTAGCTTTGGCTGCTCGCTTTACCCATGATCAGTTGAGTCTATCTTTTATTTTCCATGTAGCCCAGAATCAGGGGTTTTGGCTCCCTGTTTGATAACATGTAGCCTTTACCAGGAGATAGGCTCCCTTATGGTTAATAAAAATTTAGTTATGATTTCCTTCGCATCTGTTTTGACTACTCTTGATAACGAGCTTCCATCTTGATTGAGAACTCCTTGCTTTATCCCTGATCCCAACCGTGAATCGATCCAGCATCTTCGATGATAATTTGTTCGTATTTTAGTCTGGCTTCGTAGGAAACCCTTACCATGATGATCTTAATCCTGCAAACAAAACAAATATTTATGTTTAACTCCGTTTCGGAAGAGGTAGCCCGATCGAGGCATCGGGAGGGCTTTCTAGATATTTCCTGGTCTCGAGATCTGGAAGGCAACTATGCTCTTACACTCAGATCCTTCTTAGGGGTGGTAGCCTGACCAAGGCATCATGAGGGCTGTCCAGCTATTTCCTGGTCTCGAGATCTGGATAGCAACTATGCTCTTACACTCAGACTCTTCTTGGGGGTGGTAGCCTGACCAAGGCATCAGGAGGGCTGTCTAGCTATTTCCTGGTCTAGAGATCTGGAAGGTAACTATGCTCTTACACTCAGACCCTTCTTGGGGGTGGTAGCCCGACCAAGGCATCATGGGTAACGAGGGGGCTTCCCTAGCTAGTCCCTGGTCTCGAGATCCTGCTGGCAACTATGCTCTTATGCTTAGACCCTTATTGGCGGGGGGTGGTGCCCGGCCAAGGCATCAGGGGCAGTAAGGGGGTTTCCCCGGCTCGTCTCTGGTCTTGAGGCGATTATGTCGAATTTTCCAGTCGAATATGTAGTTATTAATGTAGAACATAATCAAAGATAAAGAAAAACGCAGACTTTATTGATGATCGGGATGTAGTACATCGCTATTAGGGATTTTATTGAAACCTAAATGGGGGTAATCTGCGCAAGAGTCCCCTGCTCAGGGGTAGAACTTCCTCATATGATCTGCGTTCCAGGTGTGGTCGATGGGCCATCCATCCATGTCTTCGAGTTTGTAGGCTCCATTGCAAACAACTACATTTACCAAGTATGGCCCTTCCCAATTGGGGTCTAGGACTCCATCCGACCTTTTTCGAGTATTCGAGGTCACCTTCCTGAGCACCAGATCCCCTTCTTTGAAATTCTGGGCTCTGACCTTTCGGTTGAAATACCTAGTGATCTTGCTCTGGTAGATCGCCACTTTCTCATCTACCCGGTCTTGTTTCTCTTCTAGGAGGTCTATATTAGCCCGGAGTTTGACCTCGTTGCTTTCAGGTTCGAAGTGCTGCACCCTGAATGAGGTCAATTTATGCTCGATGGGGAGGACCGCTACAACTCCAAAGGCTAGGGAGTAAGGTGTCTCCCCGGTAGTTGTCCTCTTTGTAGTCCGGTATGCCCAGAGGATCTCGGGCAGCTCCTCAGCCCATTTTCCTTTCTTCTGCTGCAATTTCTTCTTCAGTAGCTTCTTGATAGTCTTTTTAGTGGATTCCACCAGCTCGTTGGTCTGAGGATGGGCTACTGAAGCAAACCTGAGGTCGATTCCTAAAGCTTCGTAGAAGTCTTTGAATCGGGCGTTATCGAATTGCTTGCCCAGGTCGGCTACAATGATGAGAGGGGTCTCGAATCTACAGACCACGTTGGTTTTGATGAACTTGGTTATATTCTTTTCTGATATTCGGGAGAGAGGCCTTGCCTCGACCCATCTTGTGAAATAATCGATAGCCACTATAACATATTTAGCTTGCCCAGGACAGTGGGAAGTGGTCCAATTAGGTCGATCCCCCACATGGCAAAGGGGTAGGGCGAACTGATATATGATAGTGGCTCTGGTGGCAGGTGGTTCAAGTTCGAAGTCCTTTGACACTGCTCGCAAGATCGTACAAAGCTTCTTGCGTCTTGGTGGACGGTCGGCCAGTAGTAACCCATACGAAGCACTTGATACGCTAAAGCTTCTCCACCGATGTGGCTCCCGTATTCCCCATAATGAACCTCTCTTAAAGCCCATTTAGCGTCATCAGGATGTAAACACTGAATTAAGGGGAAAGATCTAACCCTCATGTAGAGGTACCCGACTACCAGGCAATATCGGACAGAGAGCATTTTAATTCTTCGGGCTTGATCGGGCTCATCGGGGAAGCTTTCCCTCTTGGAGGTAGGCAAAAATCGGATCCATCCAGCAAGGCTGACGATCCAGGGAACAGATTTCCTTGCTCGTGATTATGCTTGGTTGGGAGATCACTTGGAGGGGAACTCCCCGTGGTAAGGCTTGACCTCCATTTGCGGCTATCTTAGCTAGAACATCCGCGCAGTGGTTTTGGTGTCGAGGCACCTGATCGATCTTGAATTCCTTAAACTTATTTTTAAGCGACTGAGCTAGCCTTAGATATGCGGCCATGTTATCTCCTTTTGTCTGGTACACCCCAGACACTTGATTGACTACAAGTAATGAGTCGCTCTTGATTTGCAGGTAGTCGGCCTTCAGTTTGATGGCTGCCTTTATCTCGGCTAGAGGGCTTCGTATTTTGCTTCATTATTGGTGGCTTTAAACTCGAATATGAAGCAGTGTCAGAATTCAGTCCCCTCTGGGGTCTATTAAAACTATTCTAGCTCCTCCCCCAGCTTGCCTAGATGCTCTATCTGTATAGAGGGTCCAAGACTTACAATATTCCGGCCAATCATCGATCTCGGAAGTCTTCTCAGGGACCACATTCGATGCTGCGGGGTATCGCTTGGCCTGGGAGTGCTGAAAATTCTGCAACGTAGTCTGCCAAAGCCTGCGCTTTAATCATGGTCCTGGGCTTATATTTTAAATCGAAGTGAGTGAGCTCTAAGGCCCACAAGACTAGCCTTTCGAACACGTCTGGTCTTTGAAAGAATTGACGGAGAGGTTGGTCACCACTGCTATTGAATGAGCTTGAAAGTAGGGACGGAGCTTTCTCGCTGAGGTCACCAGAGCGTAGGCGAGCTTCTCTAGGAGAATATAATTTTTTTCTGACTTGGTTAAAGCATGACTGAAGTAGTATATGGGCATTTGAATCACGTCGCCACAGTCTTGGCCAAAGCTCTAATTACTACAGTTTCTGAGACGCCCAGGTAGATTTACAGCTCCTCTCCGGGAACCGGCTTGACTAACAATGGTGGGCTTGTTAGGTATTTTTCAAGGCTTGGAAAGCTTTTTTGCTCTTCGGCCTCCATTTCATATTTCTCCCTTGCTTGATGGCTTTGAAGAACAGGAGACATTTATTGGTGGAGCGAGAAATAAACCTGTTGAGCGCTGCTACACGCTCAGTCAAAATTTGTACCTATTTGAATGATGTGGGGGATTCCAGGTCCAATATAGCCTTGATTTTCTCTAGGTTGGCCTCTATGCCTCTCCCATGAACCATGAAACCTAGGAACTTCCCCGCCGTTATCCCGAAGGCACATTTGGAGGGGTTTAACCGCATCTAGTTTTCTCTTAGGATTAGGAAGGTCTTGCGAAGGTCTTCTTGGTGCCCTTATGCGGTCGGTGATTTTGTGATCATGTCATCGATGTACACCTCCATCGTCCTTCCAATTTTGAGCTTGAACAGTTTGTTAACCAGCCGCTGGTATGTAGCCCCCGCATTCTTAAGGCCAAATGACATCACCTTGTAGCAGTACAGACCCTGTCCAGTAATAAAGCTGGTCTTATCTTGGTCAGCGGGGTGCATTTTAATCTGGTCATACCCCGAGAACGAGTCCATGAAACTAAGAAGCTTATTTCCGGATGTATAGTCGACCAACTGATTGATCTTTGGTAGAGGAAAGCTGTCTTTTAGACACGCTCGGTTGAGGTCGGTGTAATCGACACACATACTCCATTTCCCATTCTCCTTCGTAACCATGACCACGTTGGCGATCCACTCGGGTAGAGCACCTCTCTGATAAATCCCGCCCTGATCAATATGTCCACTTTCTCCTGAACGCAGCGTTTCTCTCAGCGTTAAAGTGACGCCTCTTCTGTTTGACGGGCTTGACTGTTGGATCCACCGCTAATTAGTGAGCGGCTAATGACACCGGGATACTGGGAATCTCATCGTGGCTCCAAGCGAAGATGTCGCTGAATTCTCTTAGAATGCCCGATCAAGCCTTCTTTCACTTCCGATTCGAGGGTAGCTCCGACCTTGACGACCTTGGAGGGATCGTCATTTCTAATGAGTATCTCCTCTAGTTTATCTACGGGTTGCCCGTTGGCCCATTCCTTGCTTTGTTCCTCCTCATAAGGCATTATGGGTTCGTTATCTGGATGCTCCGCGGGCTCCATGTCTTCCTGGATTACCCCAGATGCCTCTATGTCCTGGATCGTTACAACCCATACGAACTGTTTTGCTAAAGCCGTATGATCGGCAAACACTGCATAGCACTTCCTAACTGCTTGTTGGTCTCCACGTGCCTCTCATACATTGGTTCCTACCGGGAATTTCAGGACATTGTGATATATGGACAAGACCCCTTTCAAGGAGGATAAAAAGGTTCTTCCTAAAATGGCGTTGTAGGCTGATGGGGTGTCAACCACAACAAAGTCCGTCATAACATTTTGTTGGAGAGGTGTGGTGCCGACGATCACTGGGAGGATCTTCGATCCCATTGGTATGATCGAGTCCCCAGTGAATCCATAAAGTGGGGTCGTGCAGCTATTGTAACACCAATGCTTCAGATTCAATTTTTCCAAGGTATCCTTGAATAGGATATCCACACTGATGCCCCTATCAAAGAGCACACGATGAACCATGCAGTTGGCAATCTGTATCGTGATCACCATGGGATCATCATGATGTTGTACGGTGTTAAAGACATCTGCTTCAGTGAAAACGATCTAGTGCTGACTGGGAGGGTTCCATCGAGCTTTGGCTGACCTTGAAGATACCCCGACCTTCTTCTACGTGGGGAATTTTCCTTGTGTTGTTTTTTCTGGAATTATATGAGGTACCGGCCAATGTGGGCCCTCCGCTGATGGTGTGTATCACCTGTGTCTGTTGCATTAAATCAATCTGTTCTCCCTTCCTCTTCTCCGCATGCTCGCGGATCTCGGCTTGTACTTCCCTTCCAGTCTGAATATTATCTTTGACCTGCTACAAGAACTCAATTAAACATCCTCCTCTTATCAGGGCTTCGATCTGGTTGCGCAGGTTATAACATTCGGAAGTGTTGTGGCCCACGTCCTCTTGAAAGTCGCAGTACTTGTACTAGTTCCTTCTGTAGACTGGGGCTTTCATGGGCGCGGGCTTCTAGAGTAGCCCCTTTTCCCGTATAGTAAGGTAGATCGTTTCCCTGGAGGCATTCAAGGGGGTGTAGTAATCATACCCTTTCTCATCTCGTATTACGGAGGCTACGGTCCTAGAAGGTGGCGAAGCTCGCGGAGGGGTTCTTCTTGCTGGATACCTTTCTTGCATGGGTTGAGAAGCGGGGAAGCGGTAGGTCGACCTATTGGGAGGTTTGTTCTGATTTTTCTGGGTCGGCTCAGATTTGGGAGCTTCTTTCTTCTGGTGCTTTACAGTTCTCATATCGTCGTGTTCCATCTTGACTTTGAGTTGTTCGTCGATCTCGACCTGCTCAAGAGTCTGGTCATGGGCCTCCTGGTAAGTCTCTAGAGGTCTCTTGGCAAAGGAATAGAAAAGCTTTCCTGCCCACAGGTTCCGCCTGAAATTGGCGAGAGTCTCTTTTTTGGTGAAGATTCCCATTTGTATGACTTCTTTGTGAAAATGCTCCACGTATAATCGAAGTGTTTCACCTCGCTCCTGAATCACATATTGGAGGTGTATGGGATCCTTTGGATGAGGTTTGACTCCTTGGAACTGCGAGCAAAAATCTGTTAATAACTTTGTGAAAGAATCCATGCTTCCAGCAGGTAGCTTCCTGAACCAAGTTTTTGCGTAATCGGTCAGAGTGGTAGGGAACATCCTGCATATGGCAGCCCTGGTAGTATTCTGGACTTCCATTTGCTGGATAAAATTCTCCAGATGACTCAAAGGGTATTCTGTTCCGAAGAACTTATCTGCCGGCATTTTAAATTTCGGTGGGATTTTCGCTTCCTGGATCCTTCTAGTGAAGGAGGCGTTCATCTCGCTGAATGGATCCTTATTATCCTCCCTATTCTTTCATTTTCTTATCTGCTGGACCTCTTTCTGTAGCTTTATCAGCTGATCCCTCAGTCGCTTGTTCCCGGGCTTCTTTGAATCGACCTCGGATTCTTCGCTATCATATCCTTCCGATGAATCGGTGATCTCGACCTGGCCCTCTTTAGGAGCGGGATCTATCCGGGAGGTTTACCGGCTATCTTCTTCTTGGGCCCGGGCTTCCATCCTTGAAGCCGTCGGGCGGGGGGCCTCTCGCTGCATCCGGGTCAGAGCGTCCGCTGCTGACTTAACTCGTCTGGGTTGATATTGTGATGGCCTCCTAAGAACTAGGGGCATGGGTCCTAGCCTATCCAGGATCGAAGGTTGAAGCTCAGTCCTATCACGAGCTGGCTCTGGAGGAGGAGGTCTCAGGCGATCAAGGGCAGGCTGCCTGGTTCCGGGCCTGCTCGACTCTCCCTGATCATTCGGGTTTGTCGGCTAGACTGCGATGCCTTCTGCCAGCAAACGGATGCGAATGTTTTCCACGAAAGCCGCTGCTTGTTGATCTAGCGCGGCCTGGCTTATCATAGGAGGACCAGAAGACCTTACATTAGTCGTTTGGACCGGAACTTGACTGCAATGTCTGGATCTCTTCCCCTTCCCTGGGGCCTTTCGTGTTGGCATCGCCGAAGGTTGTTCTGAAGCCCTGGGCTGTCCTTGGGAGGAGCGGAGCCTCATGATTCTTGTAAAACAATAAAAATGTAAACGGTTGATTTGATTAACTGGGTGTGGGTTTTCCCACAGACTGCGCCAGAAAGTGTTAACTGAAAATTTGCTGGGGGTGAGAAATCTCAATTAACACCCTCGAGACCACTACCACGGAGGTGGTGGCCAGGGTCTGATGTACTTTATACCAAGCTTGCTCAGATAATAATTTAAAATGCTAATATTGGTACAATCGAAAGAGAATAAAGATGATTTCATTATCAATGATATCTCATGTACAAAAATCTCTCAAATGCTCTCCATTTCTCTAAGGTGTAGTATGGTGGTTGTTGTATGCCTGTTGAAAAGTAGTATTTTTCTTTCTTGGAGGTTCCTCTTTTCCTCCTATTTATACATAGTTTTGGTAGGTTAAATTTGTGATTCTTCCCTTGATTCTCTCAATCTCTTCCCTCCTTATCGGACGAGATTTTCTATTTAAACGTCATTGACTTTGTGTTAATAACTGAGTTGAGAATATCTTGGTGGAGATCAGTTTACTTCCTCTTTAAACTCTATTACTTGTTCTAACGTACGTAATGTTTCTAGATATGATCCAGTGTATCTTCGTATCTTCACATCGTGATTCCTCATAGAGGTCGTTGAATATGGTATGTATTGTCCCGTGTAGCGAGGTAGATCATTGTCTCGGCTTCGGTATTCAGGAGCTTAGTCTAGCCAGGAGCTTGGTCTGACCTCATTTGATCTCTTGGAGCTTGATGCGGCCCTCTGCGGACATTCTTATGTGGAAGCGGGGTTTTGGCAAGCTTCCGGAGAGGTCACGAGGTAGTCTCGACCTCGGGGAGCTTTCCGATTTCTGCTTTGGTGACACGGGCTCGATCTGATCACCTAGGGCTTTCTTCCGGGTGTTTTCAGGAGCTCGCCTTTATTTCTGTGGGGTACCGTAGCTCGGCTTCGGGAACCGTAGTCCCCTGGTGGATAACCTCGAGCCTAGAGCCAGACTAGGAGGGTGGAAAATTTCCTTTTGGTCCCTAGCCAAATTTGGCTATTAACAATGACTATTCGGGTTGGAGATGGTCTTAGCTAAACTATGCGCAACCAAGTTTGCATTCATAGACACAAACGCAACAAAAATAGGAAAATAATTTAACAAACTAAGGATATCAACAATAGCCACACCAACATCAGCATAAGGGGCAGTCCCCAATCGAAACAAGTCCACAACAGATTTAGCATATGATTCGATGACAGTAGGAAGTAAACCAGTATCGACAACACACATTATTCCTCGAAGCATGGCTGTAGCTTACGCTATTTGGAGAGAGAAGAGGGCAGAAATAGTCCGAGTAGGAAATCTCATGACAAGGCCATTATGGTTACGAACTATAATACCAATACCAATCCGTTGATTTGCAACACACATTGTCGCATCCGTATTCACTTTAAACCGCCCAAAACTCGGCTTACTCCACTGGATCAGAGGCCCTTTGCAAAAAAAATCCTACTCTTAACAACATGGGAGCTAGCTACTTGAAACTCATCCAAAAAATTCGAAGCCCAACCCATAACATTCTTGTCACAACGCATCGTAGCATCACATTCCTTTCCCACCAAATACGCCAAAGAACCACACACATGCCCCATTTCTTTATGGACGAGAATGTGGGAGCAAAAATTAATAAGATCCAGGAAATGCACTTGATTTTCCCAAGAAAGACTTTGCATGAAGTAGCACGAGGACCTGGCATTTTTCAGCCCCAAGCAACCTTAAAGCGTATGGACGGTGTGTAAGCCCTAGAGTCGCGCAACGGAAGGAATTTTAATTTTTTTTTAAATAATAATTTTTAAGCGACTTTAAAACCATGTACAATATATAAGAATAAATAAAATGTAGGATTCTAAATCATACATACAGGCTAACTCCTTCGTTCTTTCTCTTGTTGCTATCGTTTTCTAATTTGTACCACCGGATCTTCCTCGTTATCTCCTGGGTTTCCGACAACTGCGTGTGGGCGTGTCACGGGTTTCAGGATGTTGTATGAAGGTAGTAGAAACAACACAAAACAACTCTTGCTTTGTGTATAGAGAATCCGGGCAACCTTGAATGAAATAAAATAAAATAGAAAACTTCTTTTTTTCTCTTTGGCTGCACCCCAACCTTGTTTCTTTCTTTTTCTTTTGTTGTTTTTTCAACGTTTTTTTGGGGGTGTGTTTTTGGTTCAATGAAATCACATATTTCATGTAGTCTCCTAGTTGTGTGTGTGTGTAAATATATATATATATATATATATATATATATAACTAGATACATTTCCTTTTCCAAATATAACTCCATATATTTAAAAGGATAATTAGTATTTAACTGTCCTAGATATAGTAGGATTATAACTCTCACATAACCGTAGTTGATTTGAACTTAAACACTAGACTTAGTAAAGAATAAAATAATCTAATTATTTTATCTTTGTCTCAGTCATGATTTAAACCTGCAACCTCCAATTAATAATTCATTAATTAAATAATCTAATTATTTAATTAATTTGATTCTTAATATATTAATTAAATAATCTCATAATTCAATTAACCTCTAAATAAATACATGTCACTTTCGTAACACAATTAATTAGACAATCTATTTAATTAACTGTGACCCTTATTACCTTTAATCAATCGGGCTATCAATAGAACCTAATGGACCCACAGTTTTGAGCTCCAATAATACTTAGAAATAATTAATTAAACTTTTTAATTAATATTTCATGATTATTAACTTTAGAGTTATTCCACTAAAAACCCGTGGCTACACTCTCGCAACTGTAGATGTATTATACAAACCGAAATTACAGTTGTCCATCGATATAGCTATTGCATACAGTATGATTCTCCACAAGTAGTTCATAATTAGAGCTAGGTCATAAAGTCCGTTATACCCCTCTAATTATATCTTTTCCATTAAGTACCATTGATTTTCTAATGAACAATAAATCTTAACTTCCTTTATGGAAGAAGGAGAGCGCTCATATTGTTCAAGCCCCGAATCAACCCTTAAGGGAACTACTATCTACCTCTCGCAAGAAGGAGTGGATTCCACTATTGTGTATAGACCTTCTCAGCTACAAGTCAAACAGTGATTCAAACATGCAAAGTTATTGACCGAGAATGCAACTCTGATCTCACCCATAGTATATCAAAAACCACGATCTAACCTGAAGGAGTCGATAAGACACTCACGATTAAGATCGCACATATATTACCATCATTAGTCAATATATATGAATCTCATCATGTAACAGATCTTGGTGAGAGATTCATATAGATCGTGGCCTAGTCCTATATGATCACATCATATAAGATGCCTCCATTCTTATATCACCATATGAATAGTCTAGGATAAGACCACCGTACATTATGGAATGGAGCGCATCTGTTGATTAACCATAAATAAAGTACCTAGCTTTATTTGCTATTTGCGGACTCTGTAGATTGCTCATCTCAAACTGAATTCCTCTGTATATGACACTCATATACTCAGTTTGAGATTACATCCGGCAATCTTGGATGTTAAGTACACATGATATAATGTATGAGACAAATGTATAGAATGAATAAACTACTTCTTTTATTAATGTTTCATTCACATTTACAAATTACAAGCTGGCATAAACCTCAACACGGTGGTCTCCAACTTCCTATAACAAATCGAACACCAAGTCTAAGTAGGCACCCCATGTTTGGCAAGATTAACAAGAGTTGGGATCCAATGGTGGCACGCCTTGTAAATAAATTTTTTAATTTTTACAGGAATCTTCAGGAGCCATATGAATTTCCAGCACGACTCCAATCAACATAGACCTGACGAACCAGCATGATCAATTAAATTTCTACCCACCTTGTATCCAATACGAACCATATAAACCCCAGACTTCTCATATTGCCACATCAACGAACCCACAGTCCTTGAAGAGCCTGTAGGGAGACTAAGAATAGCCTTCGCGTCCTCCCGATAGAAAGAAGCATGAACAATCGGCACATTCCAGCCTTCAGAAGGATTTAGCAACAAGCTAAAAGTCGTCATACCACCAAAAACATATGGAGACACCACTTGAAAGGAAGAAGGCTTAGGAATCCAAAGATCCCCTTAAATCGAAACATTCCACCCATTCCCAATCCGCGAACGAGAACTTGCCTCAAGAATGTATTAGCTTAGCTCACAAGAGGCCACTTCAAATCATAGAACCATATGTACAGTCTTTGGCCTTTAAGAAAGTAACAACATTTTAGAACACGAGCCGCCAACGATTTAGGATTCACCACCAATCTCCAGCACTACTTAGCTAGGAGAGTTGTATTGAAGATCGAGAAATCACATAAAATTATTTATCTGTGAAATAATTACAAAAAAAAAAAGACAAGATGAGGTTGATTGGTTTGCCCCTCACAAATACCTCATGAGGTTGTGGGTTCGGGTCTGTCATCCACTCTCAAATCCCAAATTAATGTAATATTTCAAAAAAACAATTTGCAAAAAAAAAACTCCCTGATTTTTTACTCATTTTTTTAAAAACAGCTGAAAAGTCCCTACAAAAGAAGTTTTTAGCACACTTTTAAGGTTTTTATTTTTATTTTATCTAACTAGATTTTGAAATAGTAATGTGTTTTTAATAAACAATAACACCAATTGATAATTTTCAACCATTTGAGTTTATCAATGGCCTCTTGCCTTGGTGGTTGGAGTCTTCAACGGGAAGTTCCACCACCAATGTTCAAGCCTTGGTAGTTGTAAATATTTATCCCACTTTTGGCCATAAAATCCCAAAGTGTGGGGAGCCCTTGATGTGGACTTTTGTGTCCTCTATTTTAACACTTCGCGAGAGCACAAGAATCGAAGATTCATACAGTGCGTAAGTAAGGGGCCGTTTATGCAAAGAGATGATTCTGTCTAACTATCTCTAGCTAAAGTATTATTAAAAGCAATGTAAATAGAATATGGAAGTTGTGAGAATGATGTGTGTGAAGTATAAGCATATTGTAGAAGAATGTGAGAGCATGCGAACAAAATTACCTAAAACTAAGCATGAAAGTAACCAGGAGCTTGCCTTTCTAAATTACACTACTCATAAGCTAAATTAAACTACTTCTAAATGCAAGGCACCCTAATTAAGAAAACAAAACATGGCAATGAAAACTTGACAGATTGGAGAGATGCAAGACAATGGTTACACTAGGTACATCAATTCACAAAACAAATATACTCAACATGTGAATTCATTATTTAAGCATAGTCGATTGCATTCAAGGGTTCGCTTTTTACCAAAATCAATTCATCACCCTCCAAAGGTTATGGAATAGGCAATTGTGTCTTCAGCCACTACTCACCTATGTCCATAGATTGTGCAATAACCAATGACCCATTAAAGCACATGAGCATTGAACCCAAGCCTACTCTAGCATAATGATGCATAAAACAATGCTTTTCCATTCGATAGAGCTAATTAGTCATCATTGTGTCCGTAAGGATTCCCAAAGCACAATTCCTAATTCTCATGAAGTCAAATCATAAAATGTGTGTCAATTTAGGATAATCCACTAATATACATACAAGAATGAGATGTTACATTACACCACTCCTAAATTAAATTATACTACTTTTAATCTCATTCATGTAGAATATCAATTTCCAATCCTCCATCCACATGCATATAGAGATAAGACATGGATTTATCAAGAACATAAAGAATAGAACAAGAATCAATTAAACAAATATCAATCCAATACATGAAAGAGCACAAATGTAGGTTTACAAACTTCCCTAATAGGGATACACATCAAAGATAGGAAAAATAACAAGACAAAGAGTGATTAGAGAAAACCCATGAAGTAAATTTCCTCCACGAACTTCCTCTCCATTGTTGATGCATGGCTCGTTTTTGTTCATGAGATCTTTTCTTTCTCCTTGAAAACTCCTTCAATGATGGGTGGAGGAAGTGTAGAAGGTGGTGATGATAAGGCTTCCATGGAGGAGAGACCTTCATGGAGCCTTTGAAGCTCTTCTCTTGACTTATATAGTGTTTCTCACTCTATAAATGTGAATGAGGGAGTGTATATATTAGTTTTCGTCCAAGAGAGGGGAATATATAGTGGCTAAGTAGATAAGATAAGGTAAGGAAATCTCGACATTTACTGATGTGGCGCTGGAAGTGTGAGCTCGCTTTGTGACTTCGTCTCGCAGAAGTTACTGGAGCTGAATTGCGACTTCATACTACGAGATGGTCACGCAGATGTCTCTTAATAGAATCTTCTGGAGAACGCTGCGACTTCTTCGTTGCTCGATGGTCTCGCACTAAGGAGCTCGCAGAAGTTACTGATGTTTGCTGCTTGTTTTCGCTGCTAGTTGGAATTCGTAAAAATGATCTTGCAAACTTCTCTGGAATGCGTTGCGACTTCCCTCTACGTGATGATCTCATAGAGGTGTTTCAAACTTCACTTTTTCACTTCTTATACTTTAAGCTCAAACACCTTATTTTGGGGGAATTTACCTACACAAGGCTCAAACACATGTTATATACATAAAAACGCTCGAAAACGAGCACAAAAGCTAGGAAAATGTGGCTTAAAATAGTTACATAAAAGCATCGATCATCCCTCTCCCAAAAGTGGGAGTAACCCTCTCTTCGTTTGTGGGAGTTGTGGTCTATATGTAACCTCTCCCCAATAATGTGAGTAGTATTCCGGACAGTGCTTGTAGAGTCTAATATTGTCAGGTCCTAATAGTAGTTGTAATTCAAAAAAAACAACCCTTTGAGTTTAGATCCTTTTTAAAATAATCTTCTAATTTTGAATTTATATAAAACTATCGAAGAGTTTTGGGCATAAAAGTAGGGAGACATTTAACTAGATTTTGAAATTGCAAGGTGTTTTTGAGATAAAAATAATAATTTTTATCTAAATCTAAAACTAAAAGGTTCTTTTTGGTAATATTGGTAAGAATTAAATAATGTAGAGCTTGTTTGGTTGGGCTTTTGAAAAACTTATATTGGTAAAAAATCTACTTGTAGTATATCTATCAGAAATAGAGTTTTTGAAAAATTATAGTTGTTTGTTTGGTAGACTTTTTTTAAAAAAATGTCTATTTGAAAAAGCACCTCCCCATGAGCTTTTGTCTAGTAGAGGTTTAAACTCTACTAGCCTCTACTCAATTTAAAATAGACAATCTCAAAAGTCAAATCAAACAACTCTAAAAAACTCAAATAGACGTTTGTAGACCTTTTAAGGCAGTAGAAAGCTCAACCAAACGAGCACTTAGATAAATTTTGATATATGATATGATATTTTGAGATGATGTATCGACATTACAAGATGAGCGATTGATGGCCCAGTTAGGGGAGCAAATTAAATTAATAGTGGGGCTGTTTATGCAATTATGGCAATAGACCCTATCCAAGTTGTCCAATTTGAGAATAAATGTGGATTGGACCGGACTCCATCCATCAATCCAACCCAACAAAGATGTTTTTTCTTTTTTTTCTGAAATACCAACAACTATGTTAAGTGTGCGAAGAGTTGTAATATTTATTAAAAAAGGTGTTAATAACCAATGACACTTTTATCAATTGAGAACGAAGGACAATCAGAATCAAGAATCAAGTTCCATATGCAAGCTCCACATATAGGAAAGGGAACGAGGGTGAAACGGGACTGAGTTATTAAATTTCATTACAATATTTACTAACATTTTAGAAATTAGAAATAAAATCAAATTTATTCTCTTCCCAACGTTTTCTAAACTAAGTAAAAAGAATGATACAAATTTGATAAAAAAAAAGTAATATTGTATATATAACATGTTGACATATTTCTATAATATGAATTTTTTTTAATAAGAATTTAATAACAAAACTCTCATAACACGACATTGTAAGGTGTTTTTTTTTGTTGACACTATCTATCCAATTATCTAGATCATGTATTTTTTTGAAGCTTTTTGTCATTGGTAGGATTCGAGCCGTTGACTTGTGAGCCATTTGCTCAAGCCCCAAACTCGTCCATCTATTAACTGACCTACGCCTCTAGGGGGTACATTGCAAGATGTTTTTGATATACAATAGAATAATTTTTATCTAAATCTAAAACTAAAAGGTTCTTTTTGGTGATATTGGTAAGACTTAAATAATGTAAGATAAATTTTGATATATGATATGCTATTTTGAGATGATGTCTCAACATTACAAGCCGAGGGATTGAGGGCCAAGTTGGGGGAGCAAATTAAATTATTAGTGGGGTTGGTTTATGCAATTATGGCTATAGACCCTATCCAAGTTGTCCAATTTGAGAATAAATGTGGATTGGATTGGACTTCGTCCAACAATCCAACCCAATAAAGAATTTTTATTTTATTTTATTTTTTTATTTTATTTTTTACCAACAACTATGTTAAGGTTATGTTTGGGATTGCTTATGTTTGGGAAATAATCACTTATTTCTCAAGTTTTGAGCAAATAGGTGTTTGGTAAACTTCCCAAAAGCAACTTATTTTACAATTTGCTTCTCCCTTAATCAGCTTTTGAGAAGCTGGATGAGGGTTGTTTTTGGAAGCAGCAACTAGCTTATTGTTTATGTAATGTCTAGAATACCTCAACTATTTTGTTAAAAGACAATTTTACCCTTATATTTAATATTAATATAATAAAAAAACTAAAAACTAAAAAGTAAAAAATTTAAAATTTATTTTTAAGAAAATAATTAAAATTTTAAAAACAAAAAAGGGGAATGGTGGTCACTGCCGTGGTGGCCACCACCGGAATTCGACGCCGGAGGAACCAGCTCCATTCTCTGGCGACGAAACGGCCAGAAGAAACCAGCTCCGTCGCGAAACCGTCGCAAATCCACGATGAAACCAGTCGGCGAATGAATCTCGCGATTTCGAACCATTTTCGTCGCCGGCGCGGGAAAGGATATCGGTGCACGTGAAGCTGGCTGACGATTATCTCGGTGGATCTGGAGTCGGATGAGGAATTGGAGAGCACACCGCCGCGCCGGAGTTTGCAGAGGTTGACTATGGGTGAAGAAGGGGACTGAGTTGACTCGGGGGAAGAGCCTGAGTTGACTCAGTTAGGTTCTTTTGTTGTGTTTAAACTGTAAAATATGAACTGAGTTGACTCGGTTTTTTAAGTAATTTGTTTGAGAAGTTCTGAGTTGACTTAGCCATAAATTTATTTATTTATTTTTTTCTGTTTAATTTTGTTATTTATTTCTTTTTATTTACTTTATATTTATAATATTTATTGATGTCCATTTTAGTAATTTTGTTCAATAAATTTTCCATCATTTCAAAAGTTAAGCAATTTTAAAATTTAGTTTACCAAACATTTACCAACTCTTTTTCTAAATAGATTATTTCATAAGTGAAGTTATAAGTAGATTTTTTCTTAAGTGAAGCAATCTCAAACATAACCTAAGTGTGCTAAGAGCTGTAATATTTATTTAAAAAGGGTTAACCGTTAATAAAAAATGATGCGTTTATCAATCGAGAATCAATCAAGAATGAAGGATAATCAGAATCAAAAATGAAGGATAATCAGAATCAAGAATTAAGTTCCATATACAGGAAAAGGAACGAGGGGGAATTGGGATTGAGTTATTAAATATCATTACAATATTTGCTAACATTTTAGAAATTACAAGTAAAATCAAATTTATTCTCTTCCCAACGTTTGCTAAACTAAGTACTAAGTAATAAGAACAATACGAAATTGATTACAAAAATAATATTGTAAAATATTTTTATATTGTGAATTGTTTTAACAAGAAAATAGAAATTCAAAGACAGTTTTTATATTTAACAATTATACTTGTTAAATTATAAGAATTACAATAATTGGTTATTAAAGGAGTTGCAATATAATTTTTTTTATATACTTTATTAAATCAAATTATAAGAAAATTAAACACATAATTCAATCCAACTCTTCACTAAGTTTAGATTATTTTATGCTAAAAGCATTAAATCAACAAAATATATTTTTAGTTAAATTAAGGTTTTCATGATAAATATATATATTTTGAAAGTAAAGGTACTTAATTTCTCTTGGCATATATATGGGCCGTTTGATATGAGGTAATCAAAATAATCTGATTATTGGAAAAGTTAAACGCAGTAATGTGATTATAGAGAAACCTGTATATATGTGTTTGGTTGTACGTGGGAATATTATGACAGCTTTCTGAGAATGTTAGATAATTGTATTTGGTTGTACATAGAAATCTTTTTTATCTTTAAATATAAAAACATGCCAAAATTAATTTTAAATAAAAAAATTAAACTTTTCTTGGTAAAAAAAAAAAAACAAAAAAAACAAAATTCATATCGATTCATCATCCTCTTCAATCAATTAGGAAATTTTGGAAGAGATCTGGTTCTTGCTAAGTCCGTCGGGTTCTTCTCAAATTCTCAAGTTCTTCATTGTTGTGAACAACTAAGAAAATTGTTAATCATTTCTTTCAATTGACGAAGCGTAGAAGATTTTCGCTTGACGTCCTCGGTCAAACAAGAACGGCTTCTTCTTTTAGTCTTCTTGTCCATGATTAAAGCAACACAATGAGTTATCGGTTTCCGTAGTGAAAGATGCATATATGGTATTCTCCAAAGAAAGCAAAAACTAGCAGAAGAAGAAACCCACCAGAAGAAAAATAGAATCGATTTCAAACCCAAATAAAAAAGTAAAACGGGTATCTAACTTGTTGCAGAAATCAAACAGGCATGCCTTTTGAAATCATATAACTATTTTTAGTGCTTGTTTGGTTAAGCTTTCTACTGCCTCAAAATGTTTACAAACGTCTATTTTAGTTTTTTTTAGAGTTGTTTGGTTGAGATTTTGAGATTGTCTATTTTAAATTGAGTATAGGCTAGTAGAGTTTAAACCTCTATTAGGCAAAAGCTCATGGGGAGGTGCTTCTCTAAATAGATTTTTTTTTTTAAAAGTCTACCAACCAAACAACAATAATTTTTTTTCTTCAAAAACTCTATTTCTGTTTGATATACTATAAGTAGATCTTTTACCAATAGAGGTTTTTCAAAAATCCAACCAAATAAGCTCGAGTCCCAGATTGGATGACAGTTCAAGCTTTGACTACAGTGAACTGGAAGCTTTACTTTATTTTAGTACCTAAAACATTCATAAAAAATATACAAAGACTTTTGTGTGAAATAAAATGACAATCGGTCATAAAGAAGAGAAAGAGATTATAAAAAAAAAGAAAAAAAAACAAACAAATGGATTAGAATCTAAACCCAGATTCAAAGACAGCCCCAACAAAAAGAATAAATTTTTCCGAAGACTCAAAAATTTTCTTCTATATCATAACCAAAAAACCCAAGAACAGAGACACACACACACAAATGTTGAAGATGTGAATTTTTCGACGGAGGTCTGGACGTACTCTAATGGAGGTCACAAACCAGAAAAAAAATAGAAAGAGAAGAAGAAGAAGAATATAGAAGAAGAGGAGAAAATAGAATGAAAAAAAAAATCACAAACTAGAAAAAAAGAATTAGAAAGAGAAGAAGAAAATAGAAGAGGAGGAAAAAATAGAAGAAATAAAAAGTTAAAAAAAAAACGAAGAAGAAGAAAAAAATTGAAAAAGAATAATAATAATTTGTTTTTTTTAATGAGTGGGTCCCACTATGGGAATCAAATGCAAAGTAATATGAAACCCACCGATTAGGATGAGTTTCACATTACCCCATTGGAGGGTAATGTATTCCTATGAGATTCACTTTTCCATGTTTAAAAAAAGGAAAATTATCATTTTCCCCCCTAAGGTTTACCATATTAGATAAACTGGTCCCTCTAGTTTCAATAATGACCAGTCAACCTTCTGAAATCCAAACTATTAGTTATTTTCCCCCTTCTGTCAAGTTTTCCATCCAAAAAGCCTTTGACCGTTAATTGAAAAATTAAAACAACTCTATCAAGGATTGAACCCTTAACCGTGTGCTTAAAAAACCCACACTCTAACCAGCTGAGCTACACTAACTCATTATTAGAAGTTTGTTGATTTAAATGTATATATATATTTATATAATTTGTTTTAAATAATTTAAATCTGTTTGTATAATTTAAAATAAACTTATATTTAATAATAATATACAAAAACAGATTTATGAAAAAATAATAATAAGAAGAAAACAAAAAGAAACCCAAAAAATTCAGAAAATCAAAGCCCGTAATTTTTTTTTAAATTCCTTTTAAATATATGAGTTTATTTTAAATTATAAATAAACACATATTTAAAGTAAACTCTTATATTTAAAAGGAATTTATTATTATTATTTTTTATTTATTTATTTCTTTCTTTTGAATTTTTTCCCTTTTCAATTTATGGGCTTTGATTTTTAGGGTTTTTTTTTATCAAATTGAAATAATATATTTTTTGAAAAGGTAAAAATTCAAAGAAAAAGAAAGAAAAAAATTTACGGGTTTTGATTTTCTGAATTTTTTGGGTTTTCTTTTGTTTTCTTATTATTATTCTTTTTCATAAATCCATTTATATATATTATTATTAAATATAAGTTTATTTTAAATTATATATATGAGTTTATTTTAAGTTATAAACAGATTTAAATTATTTTAAACAAATTATATAACTATATATACATTTAAATCAACATACTTCCAACAATGAGTTGTAATAACTTAGCTGGTTAGAGTGTGTGATTTTTAACTACAATGTCAAGAGTTCAATCCCTGATGGAGGCATTTTAATTTTCAATTAACGGTCAAAGGCTTTTTGGATGAAAAACTTGACAGAAGGGGCAAAATGACTAATAGTTTGAGTTTCAGAGGGTTGATTGGCCATTATTGAAACTAAAGGGACCAGTTTATCTAATATGACAAACCTCAGGGGGAAAATGATAATTTCCCTTAAAAAACTCAAACCTGCTATCAAACATGTGAATGCTATTAGACTCTTATTCTCATACAAATATTACCCCATACCAAACGGTCCATATAATGTTACTTATGATTTGATTTGATTTTTTTTAAGCGATTTGAACATGAGATATTGATAAACTAAAAATGTAATTCACAATTTTTTTTTAAAGGAAAAACTTTCAATTCAACAACAACCAGAAGAAACAAGTACAAATCAGAATTGGCTGTACAAATCAGAATTGGCGATAAAAATAAGCCAACTAGGGAAGGAAGCAGGCCAACAAATAGGGCTCTCAAGAGTAATGGCAAAACGAGCTACACTGTGAGCAATGATATTACAACACCTGTGAATAAAATTAACCTTAACAACATTAAATCTAGAATAACAAATTGAGATGTTATGGACAATATTATCTATTTCACCATCGAAGTTGTTTCACCATTGCACAACTTAACCACTCCCAGCGCATCAGATTCCACAATAAGAGACAATCCTAGATCTATGGCAAGCAACAACCCTTCAAAAACAACTTTAGATTCGGCAACATCTACAGAAATCACACCAACAAAAACCAAAACAGCTGTAACAATAATCAGGCCTTCATTATTTCTAATCACAACCCCTAAACCAACCTTACCTTTATCCACATCAAAAGTTGCGTCCACATGAAGCTTGAAGAAGCCAGCCTCAGAAACAACCCAACATGTTTCATCCATACTAACAGACTTCGCGCAGCCACCATCCACCACAACAGACCTATTTAAAGAAAGGAAAACACTATCTCTATCCCAACATTTATCAGAACCAATAACCAAGCCATCATGAAGCACCATATTCCTATTAAACTAAACCAGCCAAGTAGTAGTGAGAAACCTATTAGTTTCCTCCTCATTCCAAACAGTAACTACCCAGATCACCTATCAGTAAAAGCTCTACACCTGACCTTATTCAAAACAGAGAAATAAGGACATTTCTTCCAATGGGACTTAACACTATCACACCTCCATAATACATGATCAACAGAATCAGGTTCCTTCGCACGAAAAGGACAAATAGCACAATCTACTATCTTTATATCAAATAGGAGCTTCCTAGTAGGGATAATTTCCTTGCAAGCCTTCCATCCAAACACTTTAATTTTATTTTGGATGTTCAAATTCCCTCTACCACCCTTTTAAAATCAGTCACCAAAAATGCTAAGAGACTAAAACAACTCATCGTAAAAGCTGACAACGCTTGAGCAATAGCCTTGATCAAAATCTCCCTACCCCTTGTTGAAAACAAATTAAGCTTCCAATCTTGCAATTTATGCCACACCTTGTCCTTAATATAGCTGAAAACCTCTCATTTATTTCTCCTAATCGAAGAAGGGAGACCTAAGTATTTCTCATTGCAAGAAACTACCTTAATGTTGAATAGATTTTTGATCGTATTAACAACGTCATTTGACACGTTTAAGCTGAAAGAGAGGGCAACTTTATCAAAATTGATAAGTTGCCCAGAAGCAACTACACATGTCCTCAAAATATCTTTAATAGACGTGCCATCATTGACCGTAGCTCACGAGAATATTAAACTGTCATTTGCAAACAGCAAATGAGAAATTTGGGATCCCAACTAGCCAACTTAATCCCTTGAATATGTCTATCGACATATGCCTTAGAAACCATAGCCGATAGACCCTTCACACAAACCAAAAACAAGTAAGGCGATAGAGTCCACCCTTGTCTTAAACCTCTAGTAGACACCACATGCCCTCTAACCTCTAGGTTCTCCATTAATCAAAAAGGAGTATTGAGGCTGAATCTAAACATTGAAGAACCAAATCTGTCCTTCTATCACCAAAGCCCAATTTATTCATAATCCTTCTAAGGTTGTCCCACTCCACCAGATCAAAGGCTTTACTCATATCTAATTTCAGAGCCATATGGCCCACCATCTCACCTCTTCTATTCCTTAAAGAATGAAGACAGTCAAAACCTATAACCACATTATCCGTAATAAGCCTCCATAGCATAAAAGCGCTCTGGTTTAGGGAGATCACTTTATCCAACACAACTTTAAACCTATTTGCAATCATCTTGGCAATCACTTTGTATACCACATTACAAAAACTTATTTGCCTAAAATCAACTACCCTAACCGGCATTTAAACATTTGGAACAAGGACAACCAAAGCCTCCATCAACCCTTTTAAATGAACATTATTCTTAAGGATATCTAAAACAATCTTAGTGACCGAATCCCCTGCATTGTCCCAATATTTTATGAAAAACAACACCGGCAGCCCGTTTGGAACCGGGGCCTTAAGAGGATCCATTTGCTTTAAATCAGTCATCACTTCATTAGTCCTAAATTTAGCCAACAAGCTTTGATTCATCTCTGACTTGACTGTGGTCTTATCTACATAAACTACTACCTTTATATCCTCATAGGAGGGGCTACCTACAGTAAAGAACCCTCTGTAGTAGTTATAGATGACACTTTCTATATCATCCATCATATCCTTCCACTGCCCCATATCATCTATCAAACCCCTTATCATATTCCTCCTCCTTCGTTGAGAAGATTTAAAGTGAAAAAAAGTTCGTATTTTTGTCACCCGCCTTAAGCCAAAGTGCCCTAGATCGCTACCTTTAAAAGAGCTCCCCATTTTCTAAAATCGTGTCAATCTTATTCTCTACCTTCCTAATCCTTAAGCCAATTGATGAAGGATTTAATTGACACATCTAAACCATCATTCCACAACAACATAAGCCCCTTAACCCTATGAATTCTATTGACCACAAAACAACCACTAAACCCAATCCTACAACGAACCGAGCTCACATCACCTTGCTTCAACCTTGTCTCTGAAAGGAAAACCAAAATCTAGGTGATCTTGCTATACCAAGGTACGCAGGGCATGGAATGTTCGGGGATTCCCCAGCCTTCAAACATTCCAACTTAAGGTTTTCATGGCTTTCGACGGTGCTAGTTACCGGCCATCGCCGATTCATCATTTGAAACAATAACATATTTGCCTTTCTTCATTGTAACACCTATATCCACATCAGTCTCACCCTCTATTTCCTACCTTCTTATAAACCATAACAGAGCTACCCTTGTAGCCTGCCTAGCAAGCCTTTTCCATCTTTACTGCTTAGGTTCATTCGCATCATCAACCAAAATCTCAACCATCACCTGCTGGTCCTGAGAATGACTCCCAGATTTTGCCAGTTGATTCTCGACCAAATCTGAAACAGAATCACATTTCACACCCAGATTTGCACAATTATTACTTTCACTAACCAATACATCCTCTACCAGCGTAAACTCATTCAAATTGTTTTCAGTTGAACCCAGAGTAATTCTATCTTCCCTGACAACAACCCGTTTTCTGTCTGAGTCAAAAATATTCTCCTTCCCTTTGTGAGGGCTTATAACAATTTCATTCTCCTTGGTATCAGACTTAATGTCATCCCCCTTTGTTTGGGCTTCCCCTCCATCATTCTCAGAACTAGAAACACCCCCCCAGCCCTGAGCCATAACCATCTTTCCTCCCACTGAATACCCTATTATGAGGCACATTCACAACCCTCATCCACGGCCCATACCTCAACTTTGAAGAATCGATCAGACCTTAGGATGTAGGTGGATCTACAAGAGAAAAAGAGGAGTAGATGGGAAGGTAGAGACCTTCAAAGCAAGGCTAGTGGCTAAGGGTTATAGCTAGAAAGAGGGGTCGATTATGAAGAGACCTTCTCGCCAGTAGCCATGTTTAAGTCTATTTGGATTCTCTTATCCATTGTTGCCTACTTCGCTTATGAAATCTGGCAGATGGACGTCAAGACTGCATTCTTGAATGAGAATCTTGACGAGAGCATATATATGATGTAACCAGAGGGATTCATTTCTCTAGATTAAGAGCAAAATTTTTGCAAGTTGCAAAGGTCCATCTATGGACTTAATGAAGCATCTAGATCTTGGAACATCAGGTTTGATGATGTGATCAAAACCTATGGCTTTGAGCAGAAGGTCGATGAGCTTGTGTCTACAAACGCATCATTGACAAAGAGGTAGTTTTCTTGGTCCTATACGTGGACGGCATCCTAATCATTGGGAATGATGTGGGAATGTTATCTGATGTAAAGGGAGGGCTGGCTGGCTAGCCAATACCAAATGAAAGATTTTGGAGATACGGGTTATGTTCTAGGGATCCAACTTATAAGAACAAACTCATAGCACTGTCTCATGCATCGTATATCAATAAAATTCTTGTGCGTTTTTAGATGTAGAACTCCAAGAAAGGTAATTTACCTTCCAGGCATGGAGTTCACTTGTCTAAGGAACAATGTCCTAAGACACCTCAAGAAGTTGAGGATATAAGACGTGTACCTTATACATCGGTAGTAGGTAGTCTCATGTATTCTATGTTATGCAAGAGACCAGACATTTGCTATGCAATGAGAGTAGTTAGAAGGTACCAGTCCAACCCATGAGTGGATCATTGGGTTGCTGTCAAGACCATTCTCAAATATCTTCGGAGAACGAGAAACTATATGCTAGTGTATTCCGGACAAGATTTGACCCCTTTTGGATACACGGATTATAATTTTCAGTCAGACAGGGATTCTAGAAAATCCACGTCTGGATCAGTTTTCACCCTAGGTGGTGGAGTCATTGTGTGGAGAAGTATTAAGCAATCTTGCATTGCTGACTCCACTATGGAAGCCGAATATGTAGCCGCTTGTGAAGCTGCTAAAGAGGTTGTTTGGCTCCGTAAGTTCTTGAGTGATCTGTAAGTTGTTCCAGATCTAGATAGGCCCATCATACTTTAATGTGATAACAGTAGTGCTGTGGCTAATTCCAAAGAACCAAGAAGCCACAAGAGAGGGAAGCATATAGAGAGAAAGTATCATCTCATTAGAGAGATAGTGCAGAGAGGAGATATGATCATCACCATGATAGCCTCACAAGACAATTATGTTGATCCATTTACGAAGACCTTACAGGCTAAAGTGTTTTCGGGTCACCTAGATGGTCTAGGGTTACGAAACATGCCTCACATGCTTTAGTGCAAGTGGGAGATTGTTGGGGTTTATGCTCTAAAGATGTAATTTGTAAATGGATTTATGAAATAAATAAAAAAGAAAAGTTCAATTCATTCTTGTTGTGTTTTTTTATTTTATAACTTGTGCATATATTAACATCCTAGATTGCCGGATGTAACCTTGAACTGTGTATATGAGTGTCATATACAGATGGATACAGTAAGAGACGTTCAATCTAAAGAGTCCATAGATTGCAAATAAAGTTGGGTACTTTATTTATGGTTAATCTATAGCTGCGGTCCATTCCGTAATGTACGGTGATTCTATCCTGAATCATTCATATGAGATATCTGAATTGATGCACATTGTATGATGTGATCATATAGGACTGGGCCATGATCTATATGAATCTCTCACCAAGATCCCTTTACTGATGAGATTCATATATATCAACTAATGATGACTATATGTGGGTGATCTTAATCCTGAGTGTCTTATCGACTCTTTCAGATTAGATCGTGGTCTTTGATATACCATGGGTGAGGTCGGATGCAGTTCCTGATCAATATACTTCGTATGTTGGGATTGCGGTTTGGCTTTGTGGCTAGGAAGGTATGTACACAATAGTGGAATCCACTCCTTCTTGTGAGAAGTAGATGGTAGTTCCCTTAAGGATTGATTCGGGGCTTGGACAATATGAGCGCTCTCCAAATTCCATGAGGAAATATGATTTATTGTCCATTAAAGAATCAACGGTACTAAAGGATATATGTAATTAGAGGGGTATAAGGGACATTATGACCCAACTTGTCCCTTATACCCCTCTAATTACGAACTACTGTGGAGGATCACACCATGTGTAATAGCTATATCGATGGACATCGAGTTGTATCAGTTTGTGTAAAAGCGTTTGCAGTTGAGAGAGTGCAGCTTCATGTTTTTAGTGGAATAACACCGGAGTTAATAATTTAGGAATATTAATTAAAGAGTTTAATTAATGATTCCAAAGATTATTGGAGCTCAAAATACTGTGGGTCCATTAGGTCCCCTTGCTAGCCCGATCGATTTAGGTAACAAGGTTCACAGTTAATTAATTGGACAGATCAATTAATTGTGTTACGAAAGTTACACATGTCAGGAGTTGATTGAGTGATTGGGTTATTCAATTGATTAAAATGACAATTATGATAATTAAATAATAAGATTATTTTATGTTGTAATTAGTCATATATGGAGGGTTTCATTTGTTATTTATTTTGAATAGTGAGATAATGAGATTATCTCATTTATTAAATAAAATAAATTGAAATATTTATTGAATTTAAATATACATAATATCTTTTTTGATAAATAAAATATAGATTTTATTTTAAAAGATAAGGTGTGGTTATTTAAAAAAGATATAAAATAGTTTTATATTTTTTAAAAACCTTAATCGGATATGTATGCACATATATTAGTGTTTGTATGGGATACAAACTGTGTGTGCACAGGTGAAACAAAAAGAGAAAAAGAGAAATAAGGTTCGTGTACAAGTGAAAAAGAAAAGAGTTTAAAAGAGAGACAAATTGGTACAGGCGTGTACCAAAAATCAAGAAAAAAATAAGCAAGTGGGTGCGTCCTGTGTAGAGGTGGCCACGGTTCGGTTTCGGGGCGGTTTCGGTTCCGTGGCCACCCAAACCGTAACCGAACCGAGAAAACCGGTTTGGTTTTCGGTTTCGGTTCGGTTTCGGTTTCGGTTTATATTTTTTTTTTCAATTTTATGGCCACGTGTCACTTTCCTATTGGTTAGATTTTTTTTAAATATATAAACCACCCAAAACCTTCCCAAACAGTCGGTTTTGGGCGGTTTCGGTTTTGGACGGTTTCGGTTTCGGTTTTTGTTGTTTTTTTTTGTTTTTTTGTCCACGTGGCACTTTTCTATTGGTTGAATTTTTTTTTATTTTTTATATATTTTTTTTATAAAAACCGCCCAAAACCGCCCAAAACCGCCGGTTTTGGGCGGTTTTGGGACATCCTTAACCGTAACCGAACCGGCTCGAAACCGGTTTCCAACCGGTTTCGTAACCGGCGGTTTCGGTTTCGGTTTTGGGTGGTCGGTTTCGGTTTGGTTTCAACGGTTTAACCAAACCGTGGGCACCTCTAGTCCTGTGCACCATTAGAAAAAAAATATATATTTATTATATTTTTTCTTTTAAAGAACAAGAGTTGTTCTAGGTAATTTTTTTTCTTGGAAGAAAAAGTTTCTTCTTCTTTTCTCTACATCCTCATAAGTTCCTTAGTACTTGACGCGCCCACACACTGTTACCAATTCCAGGCATAGCTAGGAAGATCGGTGGTACAGACCAGGAGCATATCGTAAAGTGAAGGAGCCTCCAAACGTTGGTAAGGTTCTAATTTTTTTTTTAATATATTGATTATAATTTCCTGTGTTTGCATATTGTATGTGAAAATACACAAAGTGTGTCTAATACAACCTAGAGGGGGGGGGGGGGGGGGGGGGGGGTGAATAGGTTTTAGTTGATTTATTACCTGATTTATTACCAACTTTTCAACTTAATCAATTTTAATAATCCTACTCCATATTAGCAATCAATCAATCCAATATAAATAAGCGGAAAACAATAAAAACACAAGGATCGATTTACGTGAGAAACCCTCCAACTAGGCAAAACTCACGGGCTATCCTTCTAGCCACTTACGGTCCTCAAATCCACTATTTGAACGAAAGTTTACAACCTAGGTTGACCTCAAGTCACACCTACTTGGTCACTAACCCTTTCACTCTACCCAACGGGCCTTTAATAGTGATTCTTGACCACAAGCTTGTGCACTAACTCACTTAGTCACAAAGCTTAACAATCAATGAAGAGGTTAAACAACCTATGTGAATATGTAAAAGATATTCAAACATGCAATTAATGCTAGACAACAATAAATGCTTATCTAAGGATTTAAAGATATCAATAAATGCAAATCCTAGATATCAATATCTAAATGCAAATGCATGAAGATTTAGCTAGAAGGGTAAAATCGTCCTAAATACTAGCTATTAATGAACAAGGCTCTCAATCAACACACAACTACTCAATCATGTTATAAATGCCAATAAACATAAAGATATGCAATAAAATCACATAAAAGAGCTAACCCTAGGCAAACAAGAACATAAATAAATACAAAGAGATTTAGGGCATGTTCAAGTTACCTAGTCAATGAAAGCAAGAAGAATCCATGATGAGATAATGCTTGAAGAGGTTAGATGCACATGGATTTGTGTTTGGTTGAGTAAAGATGAGTTTTTGGGAGTTTCTCTCTCTAAGGGAAGCTTGGCCTCTCAATAATGGCTTCTTGAACTCATAAAAACGAGCAAGGAAGAAGATAGAGCATATATATGGGAGTCCTAGTTGAAACAGCGTCGTTTTGAACTTAGGGCACAAAATCCCGTCAATACCGCTAGATGGACCGCGTCGCAGGCAAGTGTCCAGACCGCTGTACATACAGCAATGCACCGTCTGGACAACAACGCGGTGCAGGGCGCTGTGCATGCAGGTGCACAGGCCGCGGTATGGGCAACAGAGGCTTACTGGACAACACTGCGACTTGGGTCGCTTTGCGTGCAAGTGTACAGGAAGCGGTACATGAAGCATGACTCTGCTGAGGTATACCGCTCTGTATGCCGCGGTGCAAGCAAGTCTTGTCAAGCGGTCTAGGCCGCGCTAAGAGAAGAAATTCTCTTTTTTGGGCAAACTCAACACACAAAGAGATGTGCAAAATGTGCAAGTGTGGAGTGTGAAAAGAGGCATACAATACATCATTCAATTACATGAAGATAGGAACATAATGCATGCAAGTGAGTGTGCAACTAGATCTCTTCAAAGAAAGTTAAACTAGTGAGACACCTTTGAAGTGCTCTTTGAGAGAGATGATGTCCTTGAAGCTTGATCACACTCAAGATGCCTAAATTACCCTTACAAGGAATAATCCCCAATGTGGTTTGTCAACGAAATAAGCCAATCAAAATATGAGGAACTTACAGTATGTATTAGTTCCAGAAAAATAATTACGATCTCAAGTTCACTGGTTCCAGATAGTTTAAGATCTGTATAAAATTTTTGAAACCTATTTCTGCTGCGTTACTAGTGAACGGGGTTCCAACAACTTGGTATCCAGGTATCGCGACATGTACTTGGTACCTCCTTCCTGGTACCCAAGTACTTCGACATCAGCCCAGAATCCAACCAAGACAAACAACCTACCTGCTCAGTAGGATGAATATCACCACAAAGTCACTAGCATGATAAAATAAGCACTACGCCAGTAAGTCAGATCAGCACACCAGTATATCATGCCACCAGGACATAGAATCATCATTCTCCTCCAAGTAACGCAAGCAGGAAGAGTTGACTCACATGCCATTTAAAGCTCCATAAATAAGACCAAAAGCTCAACCGAATCAGAGTTTAAATGCGACAATGATTAACGGGATCAAATCCCACACCTTTAGCCTTACTCAACATCTTTCAACGCCTAAAAAAGGACTCTAAATAATCCTCATTTAATATGACCAGATTCTCAGGAATATTGGAGGTCTACATATACAGCCATGAAGGACGAAGTGAGGGGATCCAGATTTTGATGGAGAATTGGAGAGATCGTGTTTTTATTGCCAAAGAGAGATTTCTACACCCAGGGAAACTTCATTAGAGTTCTCTGAAGCCAGTAAGAATATATAGACAACCACTGGGAGGATAATAGCCACTTATCGACATAAACGTATTCTCCGCCACCATCCTGTGTAAAAAAGAGAGAAAAGAGAGAAAAGAGTGTATTGTAATAGCCATATAGAAAATCATCAATAAAATAGTACCGTTCTTATCCTTTTGGTTCCTTCATATTTGTTCATTTTAATCTTCTCTATAGGAAGGAACCTCGGTACCGAAGGTACCCACCCACTGCGACCTCCTAGGTAGCGGGTTGAGGGTGTTAATTGGAATTTCACTTCCCGAGCGGAATTTCACGTTAACAGTTTTAAAAATAGAGTATCAACTTATTCACCCCCCCTCTCTAGGTTGTTTAGTACATAACCTTGTAGGAATTTCATAACCTACTAAGGAAACTGAGGTCTAGAACGACCCTGCAAAGGTCCAGGCTGATCCGGCTAAGGTGGTGGAGGTTTAATCCGAGGCAGCAGTGCCAGAGGGTGGCGACTACTGATCAAACAGGTGGAACTAGGGAAAGAAAGAGAGGTTAACGTTGCTGGGGAGGCCAACCAGGAGAGTAGACCAAAGATAGAGGAGGCCCGCAAGGAGGACATTGCATGAATGCAGACTTTCATTCATTTTTTTTATACTTGATTGATTTTTTTTAATGATGAATGAATAACTTCCTCTTTTTTTATTTCTGGTTGACTTCACTTCTGACTCTCTGGTAGCATCCCACATCATGCTCAAGTTTTAATAGGAACTGTTAACAATTTTTTTTAGCAAGGGTTCAAAGGAGAACTTTCCACCAAAGTCAATACCTGATAAGAACCAATCTCAGCTCCTAAGTACCTAGCGGGATCAATACCGCAACCTTGAAGAAATCAACACCTGATAGAACCTAGAACCAAGAACCTCAATTACCTATCTACTTGGATGAAGCACCAGAGTTACGAACCAGGAAGAGCAGATACCAAGCTATGCATCTATCCTGACACCTGATAGAGCTGGTATCGCGATACCACATACCCAATACCTCGCAGGTACCCGATACCTCCTACTTGGCACCCAAGTACCGCGACATGTATCTGGTACCTCGGGGCACCTCGACATTGACTTGGAATCCACCCCAGACAGGAATCATATCCGTTGAGCTGGAAGAATGCCGCCACAAAGCCACCAGTAGGCTAGAAAAAGTGCCATGCCAGTAAGAAGGGACTGGTACGTTAGTGTACCACACCATCAAGGTGCGAGGAAGAACAAGCGCCCCGCCAGTAAAGTTAGACTGATACGCCAACGTACTACGCCACTAATATATGGAATCAATACTTCCTTTCAAGCTATGTGAGAGATAAAGTTGACTCATTTCACCATTTGAAGCGCCATAAATGAGACCACACAGTCAACCCAATCAGAGTATAAATACGATAGTAATCACATGGATCAAATCTCGTGCCTTTAGCCTCACTCAACGTCTTTCAACTTATAAAAGAGGATTTTAAATAATCCTCATTAAAACGACCATATTTTGAGAGATATTGGAGATTTATAACTACGACCATGAAGGTCAGAGGGGGGGCTGGCTGGATTTTTTGAAACTCCAAAGAAAATTCTTGTAAGTTCTTTGAAGCTGGTGAGTGTTTTGAGATAATCACTGGGAGGGTATATAGCCACTTATCGACTTAAACGAGTTCGCCATCTCCATTCTGTGTAAACAAAAAAAAAGAGAAAAGATTGTATTGTAATCCATATAGGAAATAATCAATAAAATAGTGTCTTTCAACATCTTTCATGTTCCTTTGCATTCATTTTCATTATTCTCCAGTTTAAAGGAACCCCGGTACTGAAGGTACCTACCCCGCTACCACCTACCGGTAGTGGACGAGGGTGTTAACTGGGATTTCGCTTCCGAGTGGATTTTCCTTTCAACATTTTTTCGCGCTGTCTGTGGGAAGTTTCCACACCCAAAAGAAAAGCTTGTGAATCTCGTTTTCTCTTAACATTACCAGTATGAAACTTTGGTCATTACAAGATCACCTCGATCCATCGGGACACCAATCAAATGCTTCAACCTGGAGGGATCAGAAGCAAAAGAAGGGGGGAAAGATTCGCAACCCCGCTCTAAAGCCATCAGCTACCGCGTGGGCCACCCCCTAGATACCTACCACCCCTGCAGTTAACCCAGCTAATGTGGACCAACAAGTCACAACCTTTATAGAGAGTATCCGCTTCCGAGTGATCGCGAAAGGTAGTACTAGTAAGCCTGGGGTACCAAATACCCGGATAGACACTAGTCGGCAAGGTACCAGGGTACCCCCATTTGATAGGTTGGGACCACCACCTCTGGTACCGGTCTGTGACAGGCTCGGGCCTATGCCCCCGATACCATCAGTCCACAACAGAGTCGGGCCCATGCCACCGGTTCCGGGATAACATGTAGGATATCAACCTCGACAGGTTAAATCCGGCATCGACCTCCCGCCTAGGGAGTGCCTCCACCCGGTCCGATCGGCAACTGGTTCTAGGCAACCTTGACCATAAGCAACCAGGTGGTAACTTCAATCTGTGGCAGGAGGTAGCGCCAGCAATAGAAGGAGCGCCCAAAAAGATCCTCTCCAGGAGGAGGACCGGGACGAAGCCTTAGTAACATCAGAGGGGTCAGATGACAAAAGCTCCGAGGTAGAATCTAGGAATGGTGGTAACAAGCGCCTCAGAGACTAAGTAGCCAGAATAGCAAAAGAAATCTAGAATCAAAGAAGGGCAAACACCGAGAGAACCGGAAGGATCCCTTAGGAGAGATGCATGCTCCCTTCTCTAGAACGATCAGGGAGGCAGAACTACCTCCCAAATTCAAAATGCCGACCGACAAGTACTCATGGACAGAGGATCCTCTAAGTCACCTAGAGAGTTTCGTTCAGCAGATGGAAGTCCAGAATGCAACCAGGGCTGCCATGTGCATGATGTTCCCTACCACGCTAACTAACTATGCCAAGACATGGTTCAGGAAGCTGCAAGCAAAGAGTGTTGATTCATTTACCAAATTGACTACTGACTTCTGCACACAGTTCCAGGGCATTAAACCTCTCCCTAAGGATCATATTCACCTTTAGTATGTGATTCAGGAACATGGTGAGTCACTCAAAGCCTATATGGAGAGATTCTATAATGAGGTAATTCAGATGGGAGTCTTCTCTGAGAAGGAAACCCTGGCTAATTTCAAAAGGAATCTATGGGCGAACAGATTGTTCAGATCCTTCACCAAACATCCACCATAGTCATACCAGGAGGCCTACGACAGGGCCCTTGAGCAGGTAGAGATAGATGAGCAGCTCTGAGTCAAGATGGAGCATGACGACATGAGATCTGCCAAGCGCCAAAAGAAGGAGGCGCCCAAGCCCACTCAAGTACAGAAGAGCCAGAACAAACCTTCTAACAAGTCCACCTACCGGTTACCACCTTACTAGCCTCAGTGGAACCGGTACCCAGTTAAGTAGACTCCTCATAGAGCTACACCTCCACCTCCACCTCCACTCAGGGAGGTAGCATAGATAACTAAAGAAGAAGGAGGATTCACCCACTACACCCCTCTAAAAGCATCTCGAGAGACTATCTACCTCGCCATCCGTGACAAAGAGGCTATTTAAGAAGCCTGGTCCAATGAAGGCACCAGCTGATCATCGGAATCATTATAAGTACTATGATTTCCACAAGGATGTGGGGCATAACACCTCGGAATGCTACATCATTCGCAACCAACTTGAAGCACTGGTGAGAGAAGGAAGCACAGTAGAATTTCTTCAACAGGTGCGTGATAGCATTCACATGGGGAAGGAGGTGCAAGCAAACATTAGAGCAACAGAAGAGATGAGGAAAGTGAAAGAAAATGATCTGATGGAGCAAATCCACATAGTCCACACTATCAACGAAGGTCCTACCCTGGCTGGAACCTCCAACAATTCCAGAAAGAATCACGCCAGAAAAGTTCCCAAGTTAGATGTTGGCTAAGATATCTTCAAGGTCACCAAAGGATTACATAGATCTCCTCATTCAGCACCGATTATCTTCACCGAGGAGGATGTATACAACACCGTGCAGCCCCATGATGATCCCATGGTCGTCACTGTGTAAATCGCAAATTGTCTGGTCCACCGTGTCTTGATCGATACCGGTAGCAGAGTGGATATCCTATTCAAGGGTGCTTTATAGCAGTTCAACTTAAAGAACCCCTAATATAATAGGTGCACCACCTCGCTATACGGGTTCACTGGACTCAGTAATCCCCACCGGGTCCATGATCCTACCGGTAATAGCAGGGACAACACCGCTCCAGCTAAACCTCATGATGGACTTTGTTGTGGTAGACATTCCATCCGCATACAACGCCATCCTTGGGAGACGTTTCTTGTCTGCCCTCAAGGGTGTCTTGTCAATCTACCATAATATCCTAAAATTTCTAGTAGGGGACAAGGTGGGTGAGGTACGGGGATAACAGTAGGCAGCGCGCAAGTGTTACGCAGTGTCTACTAACCCCGCCGAACTTGCCAAGCAATGTGCATAGGTGACTATCAAGCAGGACTACAAATTACTAGAAGAGGACTTTGAAGATAAGATGGAGATAGTAGAAGAGGAATTCAGGATATAGGTTCTGGTCACGGAAGATGCGAAAGAGGAAGACATGGGATGGGCCAGTGGCCTCCCTGTAGATAATTTGGAAGAAATACCGATCAGGAAGGATGATCCTTCGAAGGTGATTAAGATAGGGGCAACACTAGAAGCATGAGTGAATGAAGGATTGATAGAACTCCTTCAGGAATACATCAACAACTTTACCTGAAGCCACGAGGAGATGTCGGGAATCCTATCACCTTGACGGCTCATAGATTGGCGGTTGATCCCACCTGTAAGCCGGTCAAAATGAAACAAAGGAGTTTCAACCCAGAAAGAAATGCCGCGATCCAGAAGTAAATTGATAAGCTTTTAAAGGTAAAATTCATTAGGGAATTTCGGTACCCAGAATGGATCGCCAACGTAATGATGGTGACCAAGGCAAATGAGAAGTGGCGTATGTGCGTTGATTACATAGATCTTAACCGCGCCTGTCAGAAGGATAGCTTCCCTCTACCAAAGATTTACCAGTTAGTAGACTCAACTGTGGGTAACAAGCTCCTAAGCTTCATGGACGTATTCTCAGGGTATAATCAAATCATGATGCACCCGCTGATCAGGATAAAACCAATTTTATCACCTGGCAGAGTCTATATTGCTACAGGGTAATGCCCATCGGACTCAAGAATGCAGGTGCTACTACCAACGTCTGGTGAACTGCCTGTTTAAGGAGCTGCTAGGAAAGTTGATAGAGGTGTACGTCGACGATATGATCACCAAGTCCCAGGTATCAGAGCAGCACCAGAACCACCTCCACTAGACTTTTCAGATAGTTAGAGAAAACCAGATGCAGTTGAACCCCTCTAAATGTGTCTTCAAAGTAGCAGCCGGGAAATTTCTCGGGTTTATGTCCATGAAAGGGGAATAGAAGCCAACCCGGAGAAAATCAAAGCCATCCTAGACCTTGAATCTCCTAATTCGCTCAAGCAAGTATAAGGCTTAACTGGATGGATAGCAGCCTTGAACCGCTTAATATCACGATCCACTGATAAGTGTATTCCCGTTTTTAAAGCTATCAAACAAGGGAGAAATATGAAGTGGGACCAAGACAACGAGCATGCTTTCTAATCATTGAAGGGATACCTTGTTAGCTCACCATTGCTAGTTAACCCGCTACAAGAAGAAGAACTGCAACTGTACTTGGCTATATCCGAAACTGCCGTTAGTGGGGCCCTGATAGAAGAATGTGGAGATGGAATTCAATGTCATGTCTACTATGTAAGATGTGCCCTGAGCAAGTCGGAGAAGAATTACACTCTCCTAGAGAAGCTCGCTTTTACACTAGTAACCACCGCTAGGAAGCTCCGCCCCTATTTCCTAGCTCATACAATTACGGTGGTTACTGATCAACCTCTGCACCAATTTCTCTAAAGGCTATACGTGTCAAGGAGACTTGTACTATGGGCCATCGAGCTCACCCAACTCGATATCAAGTATAAGACCAGGACTACCATCAAGGCCAAAGCTCTGGCAGATTTTGTGGTAGAGTTCAGTACAATACCTGATCACGGTACCACTCCGAGCTCGAACTTGATCCCTTAGAAAGAGCAAGAACATGCAGATTGGTCCACCAATCAAGAAACCTAAACCCTATATACAGGTGGAGCCTCCAGTTAAACAAGAAGTGGGGGAGGAATTGTCCTAACCTATCCTGAAAGAGTTGAATGTTGTCACTATTTTAGGTTTGAGTTTAGCACCACCAACAACGAAGCTGAGTATGAAGCTTTGTTGGCAGGAATAAAAGTGGATGCGGATCTTGGAGCCAACTACCTCCTTGTCAAGTGTGATTCACAGCTGGTAGTCAACCAGGTAACATGTGTATACCAGGAGATAACATGGCAGCCTACCTCAGAAAGGTCTCAGAACCTGTGACCCAATTCAAGGGATTCAAAAGACAGATAATGACAAAACACTTGATGGCATGCGATTAATGAGATATGCAGCAGATAATACAGTATCACCCAAAAAAGATTTAGGCATATGCATTTCGAGTAGTAAAAATTGTGCAACCTCTAAGAGATGACGATTTTTACGCTTGACTGTGCCATTTTGTTGTGGAGTATGTGCACAAGATGTTTGGTGAAGAATACCATTTCATAAACAAAAGGTTTTGAAATTATGATTGAGATATTTACCACCATTATCAAAGCGTAAAACTTGAATTTTCTTATAAAACTGTGTGTAGATCATGTGATAAAATTTTGAAAAACATCACATACATCACTTTTATTTTTTAAAAGGAAAATCCAAGTCATACGTGTGCAGTCATCAATAAATGTAACAAACTAACGCATACCGGATACATACACAACATTATAGGGACCCCATACATCAGAGTGGATAAGAGAAAATGGCATAAAACTCCTATTATTATTATTACTAGAACGAAAAACAATGCGATGATGTTTTGACAAAACACTGTAGACGAGTACTGTAGCAGTAAAAAAGAAACAAAAAGAATTTTTTTTTTGAAATAGTAACAGAGAGGAAACCTAAAAATTTGTTTTAGGCTCTGATACCATAAATAAATTAAGAGTTTGTTATCTAATATACTCCATATGGAGGCAATTTATAGGGAAATACATGAGTGAGAATCAAGGAAATGATTCTCCTATAATCAATACAATGATCTCCTATAATCAAGCTAATGATCTCCTACAATCAAGCTAATTGTCAACTACACTAATCAAGCAATTAATTACACTAATTAAGCAATTAGTCAATCAACTAATCAACTATACAATCTAATTGATTATATTCTAACAATTACTTTGTTGTATTCCCTGAAATACATTTGAATAATTTTTTTTCCCATTTTGTATATTGGAATAAGTCAATAGATCAGAACTACTGTACATTAGTCCCTCAAATTATAAATATTTTATTTCAATAATAAAATTGATCCGATTCGATTCAAGACCTCCTCGAGACTCCTTTTGCTTTCATCGAGATCATTTTGAATGGGATTTTTCCAGAGTATATTAGTTTGCATAGAACTAGTATAGTAAGAATTTACTCATTATTAAAAGGAGCTCTCTATCTATTGAAAAAATAATAATAAAAATGACAAGAAGTATTGTAAATCACTCATACTATGAACAATATTAATCAGTTTCAGTGATCAAGATTAATGGTGACAACTCGAGCACATCAAACTTTAAATTAAAGGACATAGTTTATGTTGGGAATTTGAACTGATGATCGTGGAAATATCATGCCTAATATGCGCCCATAACTCATAGCAATTAACGTCAATAGCAGAACAATAAGATGAGATAAAATAAACCTATCACAACATAAGATATACGTGGAAAACCCAAATCAGGTAAAAAAAAAACCACGGGCCGTCAGATGATAGAGAAAGTTCCACTATATGATAATTGTTACAACCATATACTGCAGGATTCTCTCTCATCTCAACCCCAAACCATTGACTTTACCAAGTCTCCAAGCACACAAACCGAGCTTTACATTATAACTCTCAGCTCACAACGCTCACAAAATCCTCACCTACTATCTAATGTTACAAGGTGTTTCTTTTCACTCCGCACCAAATAACTGAATTACAAGGTCTATTTATATTAGTTACATGAGTTTAAGATAAAAGGAAATCATACTCCTAAACGTACAAGACTTACTTGTTTCACATAAATACTATTTCCTTTCATGACAAGTCTTCTTGTAAAGAGTATTCATTTTCCGTCAAGCACAAGAACTTCTCAAAAGAATTACTTTCCTTTTCCGTTGAAGATTTCTCTTTCCACGCATGCTTATGATTGACTACAATATAGGTCACGGTTGCGCATCCGCTTCCTAAACCATTACAAGTCACCTGAAATTACATAGCTCAGAAAACCGTGATCCATACGCTGAAACGAACAACTTCTTCAGTTCTTCATTGTCTTCAAACCTCCCTCAAACACCATCTCTAACTTCCAAATGTATTCCACGTCTTCAAGAAGTTTCACATCAGTTGAGTCTCGTTTAGTTAACATTGAGTTCATTTGAGAATACAAGTCAAAACCTAACAGTTTTTGGGGTGTATTTACTATAGGGATGCATATACAATTAGAGGCAGATGTGTGAATATTGTCATGTCTATAATTGTGTGCATAAATTATTAAATCAAAAAATCATTATTCATTCATTTTTGATATAAATAAATTTATTAATAATATTATTATGAGCCTGTTATATTTTATATTATTAATTTAATTGGCATAGTTCCTTTGTTTATTTTGTTGATCTATTAATTAATGAATTTTCTTTTACTTGTTTCAAAAAATATATATTTTACTATTATTATTATTATATTATTTGTGAGTCCTTAATTAAGTATTAAAATATTTTGACCGAACAATTTAATGTGAGGGTTTGTATTATTGAATTGTTTTTTTTAAAATCACAATAAAGGGTTATGGACGGGTATCGAACCTACAATCTCATGATGTAGCCATTTCGTGCTTGTTTGATTTAACTTTCTACTGCCTCAAAAGCTCTACACACCTCTATTTGAGTTTTTTAGAATTGTTTGGTTGAGATTTTGAGATTGTATATTTTAAATTCAGTAGAGGTTAGTACAAACCAAAACAGTTATATATATATATATGGGTCAAGCTAAAGCAACTTTAATTTGTGACTTAAAATTTTGATTTCAATATCTCAACCATTCATGTGCTCTTAATCCAATGGTTAAGATTTGAATGCATTTACAACTCTTATATTAAAAACTCATGTGTGGTTGAGATGTTGATGTCAAAATTTTAAGTAACAAATTTATGTTGTTTTAGCCTAACCATCTCTCTCTCTCTCTCACTCTATTTCTAATATATCTAGGTTTTTCAAAAACCGAACCAAACAAGCTCTTCAACTTGTCGTTTTGTTTAAGAATTTTAATAAAGATAAAATTGCCATTTATCTTAAATACTTCATTAATTTAAAATTGTAAATATATAATAGCATCTCCAATGCAAATATATATTTTTGGGTTTTTAACTAGTGACACATCAGCATTTATATATATATATATATTGAATATGGATCCACTTTGTCAAATATTTTTAAAAAATGCATATTCTCATATCCAATGCAATTATCTAAAATCAAATATGTATCTATTTTTTACCAATCATATTAAAACATTTATTTCACTCTCTCTCTCTTCTTTTATTTTTAAATCAATATGTATCCATTTTGACCAATCATTTTACAATATTTATATCATTCTCTATCGTCTTTTATTTTACCATTAAATGGGGAGTAATATTATTGGTGGAAAAAAGTTAGAAATCCTAGTCAGTAATCTAAGAGAGTTTTTAGAAACTCAACTCCTTATTCTCTAACTTTTTTTCACCACCTCACCTCCATAATCAAGTTAGATAATTGCATTAGAGATGTTTTCTACCTTATTATCTAACTATCCTATATGGCTCCCAATTTTCTCCAAATACATAATAGCATTGAAGATGCTCTATATAGATTATTGGAGTTGTGATTTATCACATATCATAAATTCATAGTTCTGAAACAATTAATAAACATTTTTTTTTAAATTCATAATTCTGAAACAATTAATAAACAATTTTGAAAAGTATATTTAAAAAAAAACCAATTATGAAAAATTCAGAAACAACAGTTTTTTCGAAAATAATTCATAAATAACCAAAATGCCTGATACAAAGTCTGAAATACCCTTAAACCCTAATCCCTTCAGCTTTTCATATATTAGTCTCTGTTTTGTGAAATTTTCATCAACAACATATCACCTTTCTCTAGTCTCTAGTCTCTAATCTTTGGTCTCTGATCTCTGGTCTCTGGTCTCTGGTCCCTGATCCGACTTTTCTTAATCCATTTCGTTTTCTTGGTGGTGATGAGTGGGATGCTAGCATTACCGGAGGGTTGCATAGCGGCCGTGATCTCCTTCACCAGCCCTCGCGATGCCTGCCGTTTGGCTTGTGTATCAACTGCCTTCAGATCTGCTGCCGATTCCGATGTCGTTTGGGACCACTTCCTGCCTCCTGATTACTTATCTGCGATCTCAGGCCCTGGATCTGTCTCTGGTTCATCTTCTTCTACGTGGTTAGCATTGTCCAAGAAGGAGCTCTACTTCCGCATCTGTCACAATCTCATTCACAATGGCAGAATGGTAATTTATAGGTTTGAAAAATTTTAGGGTTTTGCTTTTGTATGTTATGAATTATGATATTGATATTTTGATATTTGGTTTATGGCGTGATCGGAGTTTCGGATTTCGTATTTGTAAATCGATCGAGTGTTTGTTGTTTTGTGGGAAAAAGTTGGAGATTTTTGAGGAATTTCTGATTGTTTAATTGATGGATTGAACAGAGTTTTTGGTTTGACCTCTCAAGTGGAAAGAAATGTTACATGATATCGGCTAGGGAACTCGATATTGATGATGGTGATAATACTCATTCGTGGATGTGGTATTCCACATACGAGGCCAAGTATCGGTTTCTCATGCCCGATGGCAGGTATGTTTTCCTACCTAATTCGTTGTTGCTATTAGCGTTGCCTTATTTTTTCTAACTTGACTGCCTTTTTTCTTTTTTCAAACTTGATTGTCTACGCTGTAAAAATAAGGTTCTGCGAGGTGCTCAGGCGTACGGGGTATAAACCGTTTGAAGTTAGGGGCAAGATTAGTACTTCACTTTTGTCCCCCACAACAACTTACGTAGCTTACCTTGTGTTCGTCCAGCACAGCGTGTTTCACGGAGGTGATTCGCCGATAAATGCCGCGGTTGGACTTGTTGGAAGTAATAATTTTCACAACCGAACTATTTATTTTCCTAAATTATTCCCTCGAGAGTTATATTGTCCTGGAGAGCAAGACGAGGATGATAATGATTTCTTCCCGAAAAAGAGAGCAGATGGGTAGTTGGAGAGTGATTTAGGTGAATTTTTCAATGGAGGTGATGGAGATAATGAATTGTTAATGACTATATCGGAATGCGAAGAAGGGCTTCTTGTCCAAGGGATCGAGATCTGGCCAAAAAAAGAGTAAATAAATAACTAGAAGGAGGTTACAAGGAAGAAAGTCTTGATTATTCAAGACACATTGTAACGTTATGCTAATTTAAGTTTTTAGGGAAGTCAGCATATTAATTAAAGTTATTGATGGGGAATTAGATAAGGATTATTATTTATCTAGATATTAGTAATTATCATATTGTGTTTAGAATAATTATCTCATTAAGAGATCAATTTAGATTTTATTTATCTTTATCAGGAGTTAGTTATCTTTTTCATATTGTTAGCTATAAATAGACCCTTTGAGAGTTTATTGTAATCAGACTTGATTAATGAATTGAATGTTTATTGTGTTCTTCTAGTCTCATATTTTATTCTCATTTTCTCCCATTTCTGTTCTTCTCTGTTTCTAAACCCTAATTCTATCTATTTCTCTCTAAATTCTGTATCTAATTTCTATTTCTAGTGTTTGTTCTACATTAGTTATTTTTCAATTTGTCTTCGAACTAAGCAGTATACATTTGATAAATTGTAGGTTTTGTTGCTTTGATGCAAGTGTACTGTTTTTTTATATATAATTATTTTAATATTATAATAACATTCTACTCGTTTTTCTTGTTTTTTATTTGAAAAAAAATGTATTGATGATCTTTGTACCATCTGTCCAATGAAGTATCAATATCTTTGTCCAAGGGATTGATACCAAGTCAAAAAAGAGTAAATAAATAACTAGGAGGTGGTTGAATTTGGTGAGTTTTTTTATATATAAGATTGTATGCAACTTGATGTTATTATATTTTGGCATATTTTGCTTTAAAGAAAATGAAAAAAATATCAATATTATTTGGCCCTTTTTGTTCTGCACTTCTGCATTATGTGAGACAATAATTATGTACTCTCAGTTGCTCTGTGGGCTGTAACAAAACAGTGAAGTTTTTCGGGTTGGTGCTGTTTTTCCTTCTGGATTCATTCGAGCCATCCAGTTGCTGGAAAAGCATTGGCATTTTCTATGTAATAATATTCGAAATGTCTTGAGAATTCCCCTTAGCTAGCCTAAGGTTAGTATCTTTTTTTGGAGGCTTTAGCCATAATGCAATCCCTTCCCTTATTAATCTTTGCAAGAGGAGAATTGATGTTGGCCTCTTTGTAGTAAAGATATGGTGTAGAAGGGTGGAGGATGTCTGGTCAAGGACACAGTTTTGGAGTCTTTTACAAGACTGTAAAGGTTTTCTTGTTGAGCTTCTGGAAAACTCAGTAGGGATGACTGGCTTTTTTATGCATGATTCCATGGGGCTTATGGGTGCTTTTTGCAGGTCTGCTGGGAGAATATCAGAATACCCAGTTGGCAGGTAAGTTCAAAGCCAATGAGGCTAGCAAAGGCTGCAAGGTTGGTTGGTTTGGGGAAGGTTTTCTGCTGAGATTGGTGAATTTTTGGCTTTGAGGGAATTAAGGTCTTTCTCTTGCAAAACAGCTGGGTCTTCATGTGGAGTGGTTTGAAGTTGATGCTACTAATGTAGTAGCTAGTGTGAATTGTTCTTACCCTTCTCTAATGGTGATGCTGCTTTTGTTATGAATGATATTTCAGGAACCTCTTGATCGCAAAATCGTAATAAAGTCGTCTTCTTCAATTTCTCACTATTGCCCGTCTGAATTCGATCACGCAATTCTAATGAGAGATTTTGGATTTATTTTGTTTTTAATTTGATAAAGTTTTCGTTTTTATTGTAACTTAATTTTGTGAAATATAAACTGATGTGTTTAAAGATTCGTGGAGGATCAGCTTGTGTTATTGAGTCCTTCTATGGTGTTCACAAGCCTATCATTATGTGCACTACTGTAGATTTTCGAGAAGTGCTAGTTTTGCATGGTGGGAGTTGCATTCGCTGCTGGCCACATAATCCTTGATTTCCCATAAATGATAAGCTTGAGAAGTTCACAAATGGCCATCTGGAAGGAACTTCACCTTCTGAACTAGTGAAAGACAAATATAGATGTATAAGATACACGAGTGCCTCTAGGGACTGGGAATTGCTCCTGAAAGACTCTTTTTTGAAAGATCTAACAGTTCCAAACTTATCATGTTGCCAAATTATTGAGGAATGGATCGAGCCTTGTATTCTAGTGTCTCCTAAAGCTAATTCCTTGATAAATCTGGTTCTGCCAAGACCTTCTAGTTTCCAATGTTTGATGGGAGAGATCCACTAAGAGAATTCGCTGACAAGTTTATGTGCAAGATATCTCTAAGACCCCACAAGGTTGATTGCATTGTGGAGTTAAATCCGTTTGAGGCTAATGAGAGAGTTCTCAGAGAACTGAGATTACCTAAGCATGCTGGTATTGAACATTACCTGTTACATACAAGAAAGCCAACTTCTCCAAATGACATAACTCAGAAGGGATGGTTCCTTGTAAGTTGTTCTGCAGCCGTATTAATCTTCCAATTGTAGTTGGAAGAGTTCCTGTCAGTTCATTGTTCTCCAAGTTCAAGGATGTCAAGTTGCTTAAGTTGCCAATCTCTCCAGGAATGCTGCCTTCAATGTTGGATTCGTAAAGAAGTAATAAAGTCTTGAAGAGCAGTTGAGAGATTCCCTACAGTAACTGGAAGAGTACCATTTAATGGATTACCATAGAGCACAAGACATGTCAAATTTTTGCAATTTGTCAAAGATGATAGAAAGCTCAATTCTGGAGATAAGGATCTGCTGGTCAAATGATTACGCACCAAGTGAAGCTGCTGCAAGTTTCTTAGATTACCAAGGTCATCTAGAATGAAACCAGAGAAAGTGTTCAAGGACAACTCTAGAGTAACTAGCTGAGAAGTATTGGAGAGATAGAACAGGGAATTGGTCCTCTCAGTTCATTTTGGCCAAGGAGGAGCTGCATGAGATTTGGAATTTTTTGTGCTGGATGGAAGATGCCTGAGAGGTAATTGGCTGATATCGTGGAGACATTGAAGATTGTGGGTGGGATTAGGCCAGTGAATGAAGAATTATGGTAGATTTTACATTTTCAAAAGTAACCTACACAAAGTATTAGAATTCGTTTCTAAAAGACATGTATTATTTTTCATGTTTTTAACCATGTTGAGGATAGAAAGTCTATATTACCATTGTTAACTAACTCCAGATACTCATAATATGTTAAAATTCTTAGTACCATTAAACTGCTTTTAGATCATGTCCATTCATTACTGATTTTCTGCCCACTTGTTGAGATCCCAAACAGGTTCTACTAGCAAGTGCAGCAGAAATAATCTTGTAAACAGTTAATAAATACACATAGATTACAAGGGAAACTAGTGAACAGTTTAAGACTTTGTTCTTGTTATTGATTTCAATAATTAATAGAATAGAATACAACCTATATTTATACACAACTCTATAATAGGAAAGGAAATAATGCAGCTATACAAAGCACTATTCCAGCTGTAATACAGTTGAAAACACCATTAATAATATAGCTGTAATAGCTGTAATCCTCATACCTATTACAACTGTAAATTTGTAATTATCATACTCTAACACTCCCTCTCAAGTTGGTGCATAGATGTCACTCATGCCCAACTTGCTAATTGAGTTGTGAAAGTTCCTTCCATTAATAACCTTTGTAAGGATATTTGTAAGCTGGGCTTTACTTGGTACAAAGAGAAGCTCGATTATCTTTTCTTCTAATTTATCCTTGATAAAGAATCGATCGATCTCCACATGCTTGGTGGATTATGTTGGACAAGATTGTTAGCAATCTGAACTGAAGCTTTATCATCACAATATAGCTTCATACTACTCTTTGGATGGAATCCCAACTCGCCTAATAAGTTCTTCAACCATAGCAGTTCAGAAATTCCCTATGCAATCCCTCGGAATTCTGCCTCAACACTGGATCGTTACACCACGGTCTGTTTCTTACTCCTCCAAGTGACTAGGTTACCTTCTACAAAGGTAAAATAACCGGAAGTAGATCTTCTGTCACTAGCATTCCCAGCCCAATCAGCATCCGTGTATCCCTCAGTGTCTAAATGTTCATGTCGAGAAAACATTAATCCTCTGCCAGAAGCTTCTTTCAGATACCTTAGAATTCGAAAGACTGCATCCATGTGATTCTCAGTGGGAGCATGCATAAATTGGCTTACCACACTCACTGCATAAGCAATATCAAGATGTGTATGTGATAAGTAGATAAGCTTACCAATAAGTGTATGATATCTCTCTTTGTTTGTTGGGGTTTGATCAGGATGATCTGAACACTCACATAACTTGTGATTTTAATCCATAGGGGAATCTGCTGGTTTGCTAGCAAGCATCACAGTTTTTGCAAGTAGATCAAGAATATACTTTCTATGACTAAGGAAAATCACATGTTTTGATCGAGCTACCTCAATTCCCAGAAAATACCTCAGTATACCTAAATCTTTCATTTCAAACTCAGTGACAAAGTAACTTTGAAGTTCAGGGCAATCTCCGATCAGGTGCCAAATCAATCTATAAAAGTAATAGAAATTTGGCAACCACTCGTAACAAATGAGGATTGAGCGGAGAACCTTTTATAGGGCAAGATTGACCCGCAACCCTCTTTTTAACGGAATTAGGATGTCAATTAAAACTCTAACCCTAATAAATTTCCCCAAGCATTATTATTATTTTTTTTGATAAAATAACAGTTAGAAATTATTATTATTATTTTGATACAATAACAGTTACAAATTAATTGTTGTATCATTTGGATGAAATATTATTGGATATGTTTTCTGTAAGTTTAGTGTTTGATCTATAATATGGAAAAGTAAATTTTATTTGACATTCACTAAAAAAAAAAAAATTTCAAACTCCAATGGAATCTATTTAAATTTTTTTTTTAAATGCGATGGTTAAACGAAATGTTTTGCATTAAAATAGAAAAAGAAAGGAAACTATATATCGGATCATATTTGAATTCGATTACGTACCATTTGATTCATTCTTCTCTGTGACTGTCACCACAAACGAACTGTTACGTGTTCACCCAAATGTGCCAGTTATCAGAAACAAATTAATAAATAGAAATTTCACATATCTCGATCGATCGATCGATCGATGAAGATGAACAGAGAGAGAAGAAGAGGCGGAGGTGGAATCGGAGACAGCGACAACGATGACGATGATCGTTTCGAATTAGAAGACGAAAAAGATCAACAGCTCAGAGACGACGACCGATTGAGTAAATCTAAATGGAGAATGACGAGAAGGCGTTCTTTGTCATTGCTTGGAAGCGATGATGTTGATCAGTATATTGTCGGTGGACTTGAAAGAGATTTTGCTATATATGCAGGAGCCAGATCTAGGCTTTCTTCTTCTTCTTCTTCAAAATTTCATCGGTTCCTCATTCGTCCTGATAACAGGTTGACTCAATAAACTCAGATTCTTAGAGAAATTTGAATTTTTTTTTAAAGTAGTTTGTAAATGTTCCATGGCGCCTTTTATGTTTATTTGTATAAATAGTGACACTAGTAATTTTCATGGAAATGTATGGAGGTGGTACGTGACATGGACACACTTGATGGTGATATTCGCAGTGTACTCCTCCTTCTTCACGCCATTCGAGTTCGGATTCTTCAGAGGACTGCCGGAGAATCTTTTCCTCCTCGACGTCGCCAATCAGATCGCTTTCTTTATCGACATTATCGTCCATTTCTTCGTTGTCTATCGCGATCATCACTCTTACCACCTCGTTTACAATCCCAATCTCATTGCCCTCAGGTCCGATTCCTAATTTTAATTTTTCTTTGAATTTATTCCTTCGTATTTTTTTTAAAAAATTTTTGTTAATTTTGAAGTATAGGTACTTGAAATCACGATTTTTTCTTGATTTTTTTGGCTGTCTGCCTTGGGATGCTATTTACAAGGTGATATATATGTACATTCTGATTTTTTCTTTAATTTATGTGTTTTGTTTTTAATTTTGTTAATTTTGATTGAATTCTGTTTATGTTTACCTTAAAGTTTCTCGTTGGACGAATTGACTTCTATAAAATAAGTTACTCAGTTATCAGCCATTGGATGCTTTTGTTTATGTTTAATGCCTCGTAAGTCTAGTCTGGATTTTTAAAACTAAGAATGGTCCTCAGAAGAACATTTGTTCGAACAGAATTCAATTGACGATAACTGATGATTTTTTGTTGTAGTTTGAACTTGAGATTTAGGAATTTTAGTTGAGAATCTGAGGATGCCATAAGCTACATGTTTTGATCAGGCTTGTGGGAAAAAAGAGGTAGTCAGGTACCTATTATGGATTCGACTGAGTCGAGCGTGCAGAGTGATAGAGTTTTTCCAGAAGCTAGAGAAGAACATTCGGATCAATTACCTATTTATAAGAATTATGAAACTTATTGTTGTTGAACTCTACTGCACGCATACTGCTGCCTGCATATTTTACTATCTTGCTACAACTGTACCTCCAGAAAAGGAAGGTTACACCTGGATAGGAAGTTTAAAGTTGGGTGACTACAGCTTTTCACACTTCAGAGAGATCAATCTCTGGATGCGCTACACAATGTCCCTATATTTCGCCATTGTTACCATGGCAACTGTAGGTAATTAAGCTTCTATTGTCTGATATCAAACTTTAATTATCACAAATATAAGAAGATTTTTATTCGCGATACTAGTGTGTACTGATTATGTGCTAATAAATTATATCTGCAGGTTATGGAGAGATACATGCGGTTAATGTCAGGGAAATGATATTCATCATGATTTATGTCTCATTTGACATGATTCTTGGCGCTTATCTAATTGGTAACATGACAGCATTGATAGTGAAAGGATCAAAGACAGAGAGATTTAGGGACAAAATGACCGACTTTATCAGATACATTAACAGAAACAAACTTGGGAAGGACATAAGTGATGAGATCAAAGGTCATATGCGATTACTGTATGATAACCGATGTATTGAATATGCTGTTCTTCAGGATATCCCAGCCTCAATACGCACCAAGGTATTGATAATGCTTAGCAAGCAAGATAAGGAAAGTGAATGTGTTTTTTATTTGGTGCTTGGATATGATATATTGTTTCCTTTTATTCTCAAATGTGGAAGTTACTTATACTTTGTTATTTGAGCTTACTTTTTGATATGAGTTTGGTTCCATAATTTGTTACTCTAAGTATACTGCTTACATTTTTTAAGTTGAATTTGGTAATTCTGTTCCATGTGTTTGTAGCTGCTATTGCGTCATTTGATTCAGTGATAATTTCAGTTTTGACTTCTGGATCGCAAAACGGATTAGAGTATCTATTACCTACTTGTTTCAAGTTTGTATAATAACCAATAATTATGTTTCTTGCAGATATCACAAAAGTTATATGAACCATACATTAAAGAAGTTCTTCTTTTCAAGGGATGCTCTTTGGGATTCATTAAGCAGATTGTAAGTTGATCTATAACATAGGAAAAGTAGATTTTATCTTAAGATAGTTAAGCAAATTTCACTGCTTTTTATTTTATTTTTCTATTTTAAAGTTACATCTAATTTATAGATAGTATCATGTATCATCAATCATAAGGATGGAGTCTACAACTCTTATTTTATCACGGTCTTCAAAGTTTGAATTAGGTGAGTCACAAGCAGATCAAGTATGGGAAGAATGATCAGGTTTAGAGCAATTGAATGATTGTAGTGCTTTGGAGTTTATTTGTATATGATCAGGCTTTCTTGCAGCATTACATACTAATAATATATCATTAATTGAGAGTTGATTGTCATCAAGATTATATCATAATGTTGTTTAGCTTTATACATTGAAGTACCAACAATATTGTTTCATTTAAGACCTGTGCCTTATTTATTGTTCTGGTTCATCAGGCAACTAGAGTCCATGAAGAAATTTTCCTCCCAGGAGAGGTGGTTATAGAGCAGGGAAACGTAGCAGATCAACTTTATATTGTCTGTCACGGTGATTTGGTAATCTCTTCTATACCTTTCTTATTGTATTTCAGAGCATAAATGATAAATATGATAAGTCGATCTGTCTAGAAACTTCACAGTTTTACATAACTATTTGCACTTTGCAGGAAGAAGTAGGAACAGGAGAAGGTGATGAAGAAAAGTTTCTTACACATCTGCATACTTATAGCTCATTTGGAGAAGTTTCTTTTCTTTGCAACACTCCTCAGCCTTATACTATTCGAGTCCGGGAACTATGCAAGCTGCTGCGACTAGATAGACAAACTTTTCTGGAGATAATTGGAATATACTTTTTTGATGGTCGGATTATCTTGAACAACCTCCTTGAGGTAAAGAATTATGTGTTTTTTAACATGCTTGTGGTTGTCACTGGTTGGAAAGTTTTTTTTTTTTTTTTTTTTTCCATGAATTAATGGATATCATTGTAACAAATTTGTAGTTGACAGGGAAAGGACTCCAGTCTCCAGAACAAGATAGAGGAGTCAGATATCACTCTTTATATTGAAAAGCCCGAATCAGAGTTGGCTACAAGGTTAAATTGTGCTGCAAATGATGGAGATTTTTATCGACTGAAATGCTTGGTTGGAGTGGGAGCTGATCCAAAAAAGACTGATTATGATGGCAGATCACCTTTGGTATGACTTCCAGCCGGCTAAGCTACTCTTTAATATTCTATTATAGCAATCTATAGTTCTTATTAAAATCTTTAACTGCTGCACACATTTGCAGCAGAAGCTGCAATGTAGATCGATTGTCAACTTGGACAGAAACTAAATTTCATTGTGCTCACAATGAAATTGGAATTTTGTTTACAATTGCTCTGAATGTGTATTATACTGGACTGTTCATGAAATTGAGAAACCGTGTGGATTTACTTGAATAAGCTCGAAGAGTTTAGTTACTCGGACATAAAGGTCAATAGGTGTCCCCCAATTCATGCGAGGCAGACTCAAATATTTATCGCTCTCTATATAGTATCATTACTTCTTGAGCTGATAGCTCATGTACAGATTGCTGCCCAAAGATTTCAGTCATGGGTGAAATTCATCTAGAAATACATGCAAGGCAGACTAACTTATTCTTTAATCGTGTAAATCTGCTACTAATTATATATTTACCTATGGCCATAAAATGAATCAGACTAATGCAAGGCAAACTTACATGTATTTCGCTTTCAACAGCATATTGCTGCTTCCAAAGGTTATGAAGATATAATTCATTTCCTTATTGAAAAAGGCATAGACGTCAACATTTCAGGTAAGCTTTATTTACATTGTGTCCATTTTACATTACACACTTATTTTCTAATTGACTATTGGATTGCCAAAGAAATCTAGCAAATACATCTCGTTTAATCCATGTTTTGTTCAGATAAGTTGGGAAACACTCCCCTACTTGAAGCCATTAAAAATGGGAATGATCGAGTAGCTTCTGCACTTGTCAAAGCAGGCGCGTCACTGACAATTGACGACGCTGGTGGTTTTCTATGTACAACTGTTGCAAGGAGGGAATTGGATCTCTTGAAAAGGGTTTTGGCCAATGGCATTAATCCAAATTCTAAAAATTACGACCACCGAACACCACTTCATGTAGCTGCCTCAGAAGGTCTGTATTCAATGGCAAAACTACTAATAGAAGCAGGAGCTTGTGTTTTTTCCAAGGACAGGTACAATTTGAATACTTATCTAGTTTTAAAACACCACTTCAAACAATGATACTATTTATGTAAGCATGATTTTGACAACCGAATTGTTGGGCAATTTTTCACTTGCAGATGGGGGAATACTCCACTTGATGATGCACGCATGGACGGAAACAAGAATATGATCAAGCTGCTTGAAGTTGCAAGAACTTCTCAGATGTCCTGTCCAAGATTAGGTTCGTTATGTCACATTATTTGAAACTAGAAAATAATCAAAAAAGAATCACTAGCCGATTCCCACATTGAGACTTGAGATCTTTTAGCTTGAAACATATTTTGTATTATGGTATTCAAGGACTTCACGTTTACATTTTCATTGCCAATGACAGACAAAATGCAAAGAAGAAAATGCACGGCTTTCCCATACCACCCATGGGATCCAAAGGAAGAGAGGAGGCAAGGAGTTGTCTTGTGGGTTCCTCAGACCATGGAAGAGCTTATCAATGCAGCAAAGGAGCAGTTGAAACATCCGGCTGGTTCGTGTATATTATTATCCGAAAACGGGGGTAAAATTATTGATATAAACATGATTAATGATGACCAGATGCTATTTTTGGTTGCAGAAACATGAACTTGTACATAAACGATGTGCATGTTGTATATATATAGTAAAGAGGTAGACAAAACATGGTTGAAACTTGTCTTAAATCGTTCATTATTGGGTCCTTTAAAATTTAATCTAATTGCAAGCAAAAGTAGCAATTTAAGAATAAAAAGGAGAGGTTCTCCACATAAGTTTATATGACGTTGCATTGGCTTAATTTTATGGTTATTCAAATTGTTAGATCATTAGGAAATATGAATGTTTTGAGAAAGACATGAAGATTTGTAAATATTTAAGATGTTGATCTGCCACAATGACTTATCTGTCAAATTGATTTTTCAGTATTTATTTAATCTCTCAAACTATTTATTGACTTAATTGTCGGAATATAAAAACATCGATTTCTAACCGGCATTCCTAACAGTTCTTGCTTGTAGCTAATACTTTTCAGCCGAGAGAGATAACTACTCGCCGAGAGGGACTTTGGCTTCTGAACCACTCGGCAACACCTTACAACAAACCAGAAAATTAATCGTCGACTTCTCCACATGTGCAATCAACCTTTTGACTTGCTTGCATGGCCTTTGACTAGTTGTTTTACTATCAAACCAGATATTGCCGTCAACACAGTATTTAGCAACAGGTTGGAATGCTAAGTGAAATTAAACCTAAATTGTTAAACAAGTCCAACCAAAACTTTAAGTTAACATTTTAAAAGGATAATGCAAATCTAACATAATCATCGATTTGGAGAACTAACAAGAGTTGAAACTTGAGAAGTATTTAGCAACTTCAAATAGTGCTAGCCAAATTCTAATGGTGGACCCTATAGCCACTTTTGAAATTATTCTGATTTTAAATGTACAGAAAAAAAATGATTATTGAGAGATACAAATCAAGCTCCAAAAGAGAATTGCTGCAAGAGAGTAAACATCGCTTTCAGATAAAAATAGCATCTGATGCATGTTTAAACATGTACATGTTCATGTTTCTGTAACCAAAAATAGCATCTGGTCATCATTAATCATGTTTATATCAATAATTTTACCCCCGTTTTCGGATAATAATATACACGAACCAGCCGGATGTTTCAACTGCTCCTTTGCTGCATTGATAAGCTCTTCCATTGTTTGAGGAACCCACAAAACAACTCCTTGCCTCCTCTCTTCCTTAGGATCCCATGGATGGTACGGCAACACCGTGCATTTTCTTCGTTGCATTTTGTCTGTCATTTGCAATGAAAATATAATCATTAAATCCTCAGATATCATAATAAAAAATGCTTTGACATTCTCCCCAACTAGGTTCATCTATAAATTGCTACAGAGTATGTAAGATACATCAGAGTACGTAAGATACATCAGCAACATCTTATCTTTGTGATTATTTTCTAGTTTAAAACAATGTGACGTAACACACATAACTTTGGACAGAATATTGCATTCTGAGATTGTATGCAGATATGAGATATGTTCGTACTACCTCGAATTTCCTGAGGACAACTAGGAAACTCAGCCATCTGAGAAGTTCTTGCAACTTCAAGCAGCTTGATCAGAATCTTGTTTCCGCATATACGCGCATCATCAAGTGGAGTATTCCCCCATCTGCAAGTGAAAAATATCCCAACAAAGGATATTCCAGTGGACTCAAAATCATGCTTACATAAATAGTATCATTGCATTAAGTAGTGTTCTAAAAGCAGATAAGTATTCAAATTTTACCTGTCCTTGGAGAAAACACTTGCTCCTGCGTCTATTAGTAGTTTTACCATTAAATACAGGCCTTCGGAGGCAGCTACATGAAGTGGTGTTCGATGGTCGTAATTTTTAGAATTTGGATTAATACCAATGGCAAGAATCCTTTTCAAGAAATCCAATTCCCTCTTTGCAACAGTTGTGCATAGAAAACCACCAGCATCGTCAATTGTCAGTGACGCGCCTGCTTCGACAAGTGCAGAAGTTACTCCATCATGCCCGTTTTTAATGGCTTCAAGCAGGGGGGTGTTTCCCAAATTATCTGAACAAAACATGGATTACAAGATGCATCTGCTAGATTTCTTTGGCACTCCAATAGCAAATTAGAAAATAGGTGTATAATGTAAACGGACACAAAGTAAATGAAGCTTACCTGAAATGTTGACATCCACGCCTTTTTCAATAAGGAAATGAATCATATCTTCGTAGCCTTTGGAAGCAGCAATATGCTGTCGAAAGCAAAATCCATATAAGTTTTCCTTGCATTTGTCTCATTAATTTTATGCCTATATATAATTAGTAGCAGATTGACACAGTTAAATAATAAGTTAGTCTGCCTTGCATGAATTTCTAGATCAATTTCATTGATGACTGAAATCTTTGGGCAGCAATTTGTACATGAGCTGACAGCTCATGAAGCAACAATACTAAATAGACATTTGAATCCGCCTCGCATGAATTGGCGCATAAATCCACACGGTTTCTCAATTTCGTGGACAATCCAGTATAATACACACATTCACAGCAATTGTAAACAAAATTCCAGAATCATTGTGAGCACAATGAATATTTGTTTTTGTTTAAGTTGACAATTAATCTGCATTCCAGCTTCTTCTGCAAATGTGTGCAGTAGTTCAAGATTTTTATAAGAACTAGAGATCATTATCATAGTATATTAAAGAGTAGCTTTGCCGGTAAGAAGTCATACCAAAGGTGATCTGCCATCATAATCAGTTTTCTTTGGATCAGCTCCCACTCCAATCAAGCGTTTCAGTCGATAAAAATCTCCATCATTTGCAGCACGGTTTAACCTTGTTGCCAACTCTGATTCAGACTTTTCGATATAAAGAGTGATGTCTGACTCCAGTATTTTGCTCTGTAGATTAAGGTCCTTTCCCTGTCAACTTGAAATTTGTTATAATGATATCCATTATTAATTCATTAACTTTTAAATTTCCTACCACTAACATTTTAAAAAACAGACAATATTTTACCTCAAGGAGGTTGTTCAAGATAATCCGACCATCAGAAAAGTATATTCCAATTATCTTCAGAAAAGTTTGTCGATCAAGTCGCAGCACCTTGCAAATTTCACGAACTCGAATAGTATAAGACTGAGGAGTGTTGCAAAGAAAAGAAACTTCACCAAACGAGCTATAAGTATGCAGATGTGTAAGAAGCTTTTCTTCATCATCTTCTCCTTTTCCTACTTCATCCTGCAAAGTGCAAATAATGTGAGACACATCTACTTATCATACTTATCATTTATGCTCTGAAATATAATAAGGAAGGTATAGAAAAGATTACCAAATCACCATGACAAACAATATAAAGTTGTTCTGCTATGTTTCCCTGCTCTATAATCACCTCTCCTGGGAGGAAAATTTCCTCACCGACCATAATTGCCTGATGAACCAGCGCAAATAATAAGCCGCAAGCCACAAGTGAAACAATATTTTTGGTACTTTAATAATATCAAAACTAAACAACATTATCATATAGTCTTGACGACTATCAACTCTCAATTAATAAAATACTACTTGTATGTAATGTTTCAAGAAAGTATGATCACATACACATAAACTCTAAATACTAGAATCATTCAATTGCACTAAATCTGATCTTTCTTTCTATACTTGATCTGCTAGTGACTCACATAAGCACCTTGTTAAGAACTTTGTAGATCAGGATAACAAAATAGTTGCAAACTCCATCCTCATTAACGATAGATGATACAATCTATAAATTAGATGTAACTTTCAAAAAAAATAGTGAAATGCAAAAAGAATGGCTTAACCATCTTATGTAAAATTTACTTTTCCTACGTTATAGATCGACTTACAATGTGCTGAATGAATCCTAAAGAGCATCCCTTGAAAAGGGGAACTTCTCTAATGAATGGCTCATATAACTTTTTTGATATCTGAAAAAAACACAAAAAACGATATTAATAATAGATTATGATACAAACTTGAAATGAAGACTATCGATAAAAGGAAAAAAAAAAACAGTTTTGAGGTCTAGAAATCAGAACTAGAATATACAGTGAACAAATAATGCAACAGCAGTTCGAAGCAAGCTACAAACAAATGGAACAAACCTAACCAATGCAACTTACAAAATGCAACCCATATACTCTAGACTAACAAATTATGGAACCAAACTCATCTAAGGATAAAGATTTTATGTGAAAGTGCGCTCAAGTAAGAAAGTACAAGTAACTTCCACATTTGAGAATAAAAGGAAACAAGAGATCATATTCAAGCACCAAATCAAAAACATTCACACTTCTTATCTTGCCTGTTAAGCATTATCAATACCTTTGTGCGTATTGAGACTGGAATATCCTGAAGAACAGCAGAATCAGTACACCGGTTATCATACATTAATCGCATATGATCTTTGATCTCATCACTTATGTGATTCCCAAGTTTGTTTCTTTTCATGTAATTGATAAGGTCAGTCATTTTGTCTCTAAACTTCTCTGTCTTTGATCCTTTCACTATCAATGCCGTCATGTTACCAAGTAAATAGGCACCAAGAATCATGTCAAATGAGACATAAATCATGATGAATATCATTTCCCTGAAATTAACTGCATGTATATCTCCATAACCTGCAACGATAAGCACATAATCAGTCATCTTCCTATATTGGTGATAAAGTTTGAAATCTAAGAACAAAAGAAGCTCACCAACAGTTGCCATAGTAACAATGGCGAAATATAGGGACGTTACATAACGCGTCCAAAGATCAATCTCTCTGAAGTGTGAATAGCTGTAGTCACCCATCTTTAAGCTTCCAATCCATGTGTAACCTTCCTTTGCCCGAGGTACAGTTGTAGCAAGATAGTAAAATATGCAGGCAGCCGTATGCGTGCAGTAGAGTTCAACAACAAGAAGTTTCACAATTCTTGTGAAAAGGTATTTGATCCGAATGTCCTTCTCTAGCTTCTCAAAAAACTCTGCCACTCTACAGGCCCGACTTAGTCGAATCCATAATAAGTACCTGACTGCCTCTTTCTTCCCAGAAACCTGATCCAAAAAGATAGCTTAGTATGATCAACAAAAATGCTAACATTTCAAGTTCAAAACTACACACATTATCATATAAGAGACTAAAGATGTCTCTACAAAAATCATATCCTCTAAATCAAATTGAGATGCCAAGAGGAAATAAAATCATATTCTCAACTGGAAAGATTCTTGCCAGCAAAAGTTGTAAAATGTACTCAAGTTTAATTGAATGTAAATGAATGTTAATGTATTTATATTTGAATAACTAAAAATTATATTCTTTATCAAACACTTGTAACAAGATTCTTCCTTTATTACACACAAACAGACCCTAATCAAATACACCATGACTACATCAATATACTTGATTAAAATTCCCCTTAAAAATTAACTAGCAATGCAAGAAATTATAAAAATCCCACACTGTTTTATTTATAAAAAAATTACAATAAATAAATATACCTATAATTCAAAAAATAAGAACATTAAACAAAGTAAAAAATCAGAATATAATATCTATCACCTTGTAAATAGCATCCCAAGGCAGACAGCCAAGGAAATCAACCAAAAATCGCGATTTCAAGTACCTAAAGTTCAAATTTAACAAAAATAAACAAAATTTAAGATGAAATCACACAATTTAGAGGCGAATGAAATGGAAGGAGATTAATTAGGAAGAGACCTGAGGGCAATGAGATTGGGATTGTAAACCAAGATGTAAGACTGAGGGTCGTGATAGGCTACGAAGAAATGGACGACAATGTCGATCAAGAAAGCAACCTGATTGGCAATGTCGAGGAGGAAGAGATTCCCAGGCAGTCCTCTGAAGAATCCAAACTCTAAAGGGGTGAAGAAGGAGGAGTACGCAGCGCTTATCACCATCAAGTGTGTCCATGTCTTATACCACCTCCATACATTTCCATCAAGATACTAGTGTCAATATTTACATAACATTAAAGAAATTTATAAATATAAAAAAGGCGCCAGGAGCCAATTATGTGACAAGTATCACATGTATCAAATAACCATATATATCAGATAATTTCTGTTATATCCAAAATTTATTAGTTATTCAATTTAAAAAACTAAAATAAAATTCAAATAGAGGAGTCAAAGTAGATAAAAAAAAAACAATATATTCTTAAAATTAAATTCATGTGTCAATATTTTGAAGTTTTGAATTTCAAACAAAAATAAAAATGGCGGCTGATTTAGAACTGAATTACCTGTTATCAGGACGAAGAACCATGCGTTGAAAAATCGAAGAAGAAAGCCTAGATCTACCTCCACCACTTGTACCAAAATCTCTTCCATGTCCACTGACAATCCACCGATCGACATCAGCGTCGCTTCCAAGAAACTCCAAACAACACCTTATCCATTTCCATAATTTACTCGGTTCTTCGTCGTCGTCTCTGCCTCTCAGCCGTTCCTCTTCGAACCGATCTTCATCGTCGCCGTCGAAACGATCGTCTCCGGTACCTCTTCCTCCTCTCCTCTCTCTGTTCATCTTAACAGTCACTAGTTTCGAAAAAGTAATGCTCAATTAGTCAATTAATGTTTCGAAAAATGTGATTGTTGATAAATCTATTTCTTTGTTTTTGATAACTGACACAGTAGCTTTTAATTTTTATTGCTGTTGGAGAACTTGTAACAGTTCGTTTGTGGTGGTGACAGAGAGAATCAATCAAAGGTACGTAGTATTCGAATCATCGAATCGAATTTGATCAGAAATCGATTTTCCTTTGATTTCATATTCTTTTCGAAGTTCATGGAAAGATATCAACGTCAATCGAAAAACAATGATTGATACAGTTGTGTGAAAATTTACATTTGCGACTTGCGATAGAGATAGCCACCGACTTTATTTAGCTTTTTGTTTTCAATACGAGGTTTTTCTTTGGCCAGATTTTATAACTGGCCTTTAAAGTACTCTGCTAGAAACTTAAATAAACTTACTTGAATACCTATCAGATTTTTATTCACTTTTTGAATGACATCTGTGAACATCGTAGACCCCAAAAAATCTATAGTTGAATTTTGTGGAATGTGGACACTGACAATGGTTGAGCTACACATAGTAGGCCGAATGCTCTAAGATCTTATAAAATATGTATAGGTAAAATGGAGTGAGGGGCATCCTGTGGGGGACTCTCCGATGTTTAAGTTATACGCTTTATCAACAAAGAAAATAAATCAAATTAATAACGAAATTGAATGCAATCTAAAGCAAACCATTAAATAAATTGGTCGAATCATGGGTTGTGAAGTTCTTTTGGCCTTATTTTTGCTTGGACTGAGCCTAGAGTCAGAATTGCAATTGATAAAACGTAGATTGTGTAATTGGTTGAACGCTAATAGTTGGAGTGGGGGTAGGTTGGTGAGTGAAACTCTATTGTGGTAGAATTGTAGAAGTCATTCTACGTGTTAGTAGAGGTTGAATATCCAATTAGCTCCAAAATAAATGGAGATATATAGATGCAGATATTAGGTTGGCAAGTGCATGGTAGATGTAAAGCTTAAACATGGCCTTTTGGAATGTTGATATGTTGACTGTGATAAACAAAACATGATGTTGAACGGGTGTGAGGATGATAATGCTATATGTTCAATCGGGCAAATTGAGAGTGAATGGCAATAATTTCTCTTTTTCCACGTGACTAGGAGTGGAGAATTGTCTCTTTAATGGAGGGGGGGCCTTCTATTTATAGCCAAGCAAGTTTACTCAGTAGAAGAGTTTGTTGATATCTTTCCAAGAATCTCCGCTAGATATCGTGGAACAAGAAAACTCAACTAATTTACGATTCTAGGAAATATTTGAACTGAAGCTGACTTTTTCTTTAGCAGAATCACCCAACATTCTTTATTCTAGATTTGGACTTTAACTAGGCTTAAACCTTGTTTGGGCTGAACCACGTTTGCTTTTTGATATTAGCAGAGGTCTGGCTCCTCATTTGGACTTCTATAATTGGGTCTAAACATTTGGGATGTGCTATTTTTGGCTACCACGGTTAGCCCCCCACTGTTTGAGTTGAAGTCTTCAAGTTAGAGAGTGGACTTTTAATAGATTGATCGATCGATCGATCTCTTGGGTTGAACGGTCTACGAGACAATCGTTGGTAGTTTCCAATGTTAGTTGAATCGAAAAATCGTGGATTGGATTATTTTAATAGCCCCATTCTTTTCTAATGAGCTCTTAAGAAGTTGTCTGAACTTGTTTATTTCGTCCACTTATTTTTTTCATAGGAGTTTAGTCAATCGACGGTGTTAAGCGTTTATTCGTAGTTGAACGTAGGTTTCTATTTATAGCTCTCCATAGAGCGCTTTTGTGCAGCTTCGTAGAGCGCTTTCTTGTAGCTCAATATAGTGATTTTTGTAGTTCTTTGTAAAATGCCATTTATAGTTTGACATAAAGTGCTAACTGTAGGGCAATAAATATTTTTGGGATCCTAACTTGAAAGTTGGCAATCCAACTTGGTAGAGCGCTTGACGTAGAGCGATTTTCGTAGAACAATAAATATTCATGGGATCTTAACTTGAAAGTTAGAGTCTAAATTGGTAGAGTGCTCGACGTAGAGCGAAGCTTGTAGAACGATAATATTCATGGGATCCTAATTTGAATAGCGATCGAACTTGATAAAGCGCTCAACATAAAGCAAAACTTATAGAACGATAAATGTTCATGGGATCCTAACTTGAAAGTTAGCGATCCAACTTGGTAGAGCACTCGATGTAGAGCGAAACTTGTCGAACGATAAATATTCATGGGATCCTAACTTGAAAGTTAGCGATCTAACTTGATAGAGCAATCGACGTAAAGCGAAACTTGTAGAACGATAAATATTCATGGGTTCTTAACTTGAAAGTTAGCGATACAACTTGGTAGAGCGCTCGATGAAAAGCGAAACTTGTAGAACGATAAATATTCATGGGATCCTAACTTGAAAGTTAGCGATCCAACTTGGTAGAGCACTCGACGTAGAGCGAAACTCGTAGAACAATAAATATTCATGGGATCCAAACTTGAAAGTTAGTGATCCAACTTGGTAGAGTGTTTAATGCATAGCGAAACTTGTAGAACGATAAATATTTTTGGGATCCGAACTTAAAAGTTAGCGATCCAAATTGATACAGTGCTTGATGTAGAGCGAAACTTGTAGAACGATAAATATCCTAACTTGAAAATTAGCGATCTAACTAGGTAGAGCCCTCGTCGTAGAGCGAAACTTGTAGAACAATAAATATTCATGGAATCCTAACTTGAAAGTTTGTGATCCAACTTGGTAGAGTGCTCTATGTATAGCGAAACTTGTAGAACGATAAAATTCATGGGATCCTAACTTGAAAGTTAGCGATCCAACTTGATAGAGCGCTAGCGTAGAGTGAAACTTGTAGAACGATAAATATTCATGGGATCCTAACTTGTAAGTTAGAGACCCAACTTGGTAGAGCTCTCGACGTAGAGCGAAACTTGTAGAACAATAAATATTCATGGGTTCCTAACTTGAAAGTTAGCGATCCAACTTGATAAAGCGCTCGACGTAGAGTGAAACTTGTAGAATGATAAATAATCATGGGATCCTAACTTCAAAGTTAGTGATCCAACTTTATAGAGCGCTCGACGTAGATCGAAACTTGTAGAACGATAAATATTCTTGGGATCCTAACTTGAAAATTAGCGATCCAACTTGGTAGAGTGCTCGAAGTTTAGCGAAACTTGTAGAACGATAAATATTCATGGGATCCTAACTTGAAAGTTAGCGATCCAAATTGGTAAAGCGCTCGACGTAGAGTGAAACTTGTATAACGATAAATATCCTAACTTGAAAGTTAGCGATCCAACTTGGTAAAGTGGTCGACATAGAGCGAACCTTGTAGAACGATAAATATTCATGGGATCCTAACTTGAAAGTTAGCGATCCTAACTTGAAAGTTAGCGATCTAACTTGATAGAGCGATCGACGTAGAGCGAAACTTGTAGAACGATAAATATTCACAGGTTCCTAACTTGAAAGTTAGTGATACAACTTTGTAGAGCGCTCGATGAAGAGCGAAACTTGTAGAACGATAAATATTCATGGGATCCTAACTTGAAAGTTTGTGATCCAACTTGGTAGAGCGCTCGACGTATAGCTAAACTTGTAGAACGATAAATATTTATGGGATCCTAACTTGAAAGTTAGCGATCCAAATTGGTAAAGCGCTCGACGTAGAGTTAAACTTATAGAACGATAAATATCCTAACTTGAAAGTTAGAGATCCAACTTGGTAAAGTGCTCGACATAGAGCGAATCTTGTAGAACGATAAATATTCATGGGATCCTAACTTGAAAGTTAGCGATCTAACTTGAAAGTTAGCGATCTAACTTGATAGAGCGATCGACGTAGAGCAATACTTGTAGAACGATAAATATTCATGGGTTCCTAACTTGAAAGTTAGCGATACAACTTTGTAGAGCGCTCGATGAAGAGCGAAACTTGTAGAACGATAAATATTCATGGGAACCTAACTTGAAAGTTAGCGATCTAACTTGATAGAGCGATCGACATAGAGCGATACTTGTAGAACGATAAATATTCATGGGTTCCTAACTTGAAAGTCAGCGATACAACTTGGTAGAGCACTCGACGTAGAGCGAAACTCATAGAACAACAAATATTCATGGGATCCTAACTTGAAAGTTAGCAATCCAACTTGGTAGAGTGTTTAAAGTAGAGCGAAACTTGTAAAATGATAAACATTTTTGGGATCCTAACTTAAAAGTTAGCAATCCAAATTGATACAGCGCTTGATGTAGAGCGAAACTTGTAGAACGATAAATATCCTAACTTGAAAGTTAGCGATCTAACTAGGTAGAGCCCTCGACGTAGAGCGAAACTTGTAGAATAATAAATATCCATGGAATCCTAACTTGAAAGTTTGCGATCCAACTTGGTAGAGCACTCGACGTAGAGCGAAACTTGTAGAACAATAAATATTCATGGGATCCTATCTTGAAAGTTAGCGATACAACTTGGTAGAGCACTCGACGTAGAGCGAAACTCGTAGAACAATAAATATTCATAGAATCCTAACTTGAAAGTTAGCGATACAACTTGGTAGAGCACTCGACGTAGAGCGAAACTCGTAGAACAATAAATATTCATGGTGTAAGGACCTCGATTTTATGATTGGCTTATTTCATGACAAACCACACCACATTGGGGATGATTGTGTAATAGGTAGCTTAGGTCCGTTTTGGCAAGCTTCTAAGCATCTCTATGACTTCAAGAGCGAAAGGTATACTCAATTGACTTTGTCTCTTGAAGAGTTTAGGTGCACACACACACTTCATGCATATTTTGTTTATCTTGCATTTGTGTTCTTTATTGTTTATATAAGTGTGCATCCTTTTCAAAAACACTCACTAGCTTGCATTAGATATCATATCTTGCATTGTATCTCATTTGATAACATGTTTGACATGTTAATTGTGCTTCATTGTGTGCATCTCACTCACTTCACACTTGCACAATATTCATGTAAGATAGACTTTTTTCTTGAGTGTTAAAAAGGGGATTTTTCGCTTTAGCGCGGCCTAGACCGCTTGGCAGGCTATGCTTGCACCGCAGCGCACGGAGCGGTATTCTCCAGTACGTCATGCGCGGCGTGGACCACGATCGGTGCACTTGCACGCACAGCGGTCCCAACCGCGGTGTTGTCCAGACGGTGCACTGCTGTATGTACCGCGGTCTGGACACTTACTTGTGCCGCGGTCTAGCAAGCGGTTTTGACGGGATTCAGTTTCCCAAGTTCAAAACGATGTAGTTTTAACTAGGGCTTCATATATATTCTTCCTCTTCTCTTCTTGGCCGACCAAGAGCTTAGAAAATCATTTTTAGAGAGAGGTTAGAGCTCCTAGAGAGAGAAAGCTTCAAGAAAGCATCTTTGACTCTCCAAACCCAAAACTCATCTCCATCTTGCATCATTCAACATCATTTGAGCATGGGTCTTCATTGTTTTATGACTAGGTAAGTAAGAACTTCTTTGAATATCATTTATTGTTCTTCTTACTCTAGATTAAGTATTTATTGCATGATTAAATACCTAGACTCTACTTTATTGCATATTTATAAGTCTTGATAACATGATTGTGTTTGTATTTTGATAGCTTAATTGATTAGGTCATTTATGCCTAAATAGCTAATCCATAAATATTCATGTATGCTTAATTGATTGTTAGGTTGACTTTTTGCATCTAGTCAAGTTTATGAATGTTTATGTGAATATATTTGACAATTAGGTTGTTAGAATTTCTCTACAACTAATTGAGACCTCATGTGTGTACATGTAGGCATTGTTTGCTAACTAGAGTGTTTAATTGCATTATAACATCTAGTTAAGCATTTTGTGTTTAGTCTTGCACATTATTGCATTGAGTATATTGTCATATACACACTTAGACTTTTATACTCGTCTTGAGTCAAAGTCTTGTGGTTTCGGGGTGAAGTTGCACAAGCATTGAAGTCTTGCAACCAAGTTGTGGTTGGCAAGCATCGGTCAAGTGCCACTATAAAAGGCCTGCGGGTAGAGTAGGAGGTGCTCACGCCAAGAGTAGTGTATCAGGGGATATCACTAGGGATTGAACCAAGAGTGGCGAGTGGTAGTGTCCTTAGCCTGAGGTTATCTAGAGTGAGAGTCCGAGTATCACTTGAGGGTGTAATCTTTTACTCATATAGTGGATTTCTGTGATCGTGTGTGGCTAGAAGGATAGCCCGTGGTTTTCCCTTGTCTAAGGGTTTCCACGTAAAAATCAAGTGTTATTTATTATTCCGCACTTTACACTTGATTTTGTATGTTTGTTTTAATTGGGTTATATGTTTAATATTAACTAATCGAAAAAGTTGGCAATAATCGATTAACAACCCATTCACCCCCCCCCCCCCCCCCCCCCTCTACGTTGTATACACACGTTAAGAGTGTATTTTCACATGGGATCCTAACTTGAAAGTTAGCGATCCAACTTGGTAGAGTGTTTAACGTAGAGCGATACTTGTAGAACGATAAATATCCTAACTTGAAAGTTAGCGATCTAACTAGGTAGAGCGCTCGACGTATAACGAAACTTGTAGAACAATAAATATTCATAGGATCCTAACTTGAAAGTTAGTGATCCAACTTGATAGAGCGCTAACGTAGAGTGAAACTTGTAGAACGATAAATATTCATGGGATCCTAACTTGTAAGTTAGTGATCCAACTTGGTAGAGCACTCGACGTAGAGCGAAACTTGTAGAACAATAAATATTCATAGGATCCTAACTTGAAAGTTAGCGATCCAACTTGGTAGAGTGTTTAACGTAGAGCGAAACTTGTAGAACGATAAATATCCTAACTTGAAAGTTAGCGATTTAACTAGGTAGAGCCCTCGACGTAGAGCGAAACTTGTAGAACAATAAATATTCATGGGATCCTAACTTGAAAGTTAGCGATCCAACTTGGTAGAGAGCTCGACGTAGAGCGAAACTTGTAGAACGATAAATAATCATGGGATCCTAACTTCAAAGTTAGCGATCCAACTTGATAGAGCACTTGACGTAGAGCGAAACTTGTAGAACGATAAATATTCTTGGGATCGTAACTTGAAAATTAGCGATCCAACTTGGTGGAGTGCTAAACGTTTACCAAAACTTGTAGAACGATAAATATTCATGGGATCCTAACTTGAAAGTTAGCGATCCGAATTGGTAAAACGCTCGACGTAGAGTGAAACTTGTAGAACGATAAATATCCTAACTTGAATGTTAGCGATCCAACTTGGTAAAGTGCTCGACATAGAGCGAACCTTATAGAAGGATAAATATACACGGGATCCTAACTTGAAAGTTAGCAATCCAACTTGGTAGAGCGCTCAACGTAGAGCGAAACTTGTAGAACAATAAATATGCATGGGATCTAACTTGAAAGTTAGCGATCCAACTTAGTAGAGCGTTCGACGTAGAACGAAACTTATAGAACAATAAATATTCATGGGATCCTAACTTGAAAGTTAGCGATCAAACTTGGTAGAGCACTCGACGTAGAGCGAAACTTGTAGACTAATAAATATTCATGTGATCTTAACTTGAAAGTTAGCGATCCAACTTGGTAGAGCACTCGACGTAGAGCAAAACTTGTAGAACGATAAATATTCATAGGATCCTAACTTGAAAGTTAGCGATCCAACTTGGTACATTGCTCGACGTTGAGCGAAACTTGTAGAATGATAAATATGTATGGGATCTAACTTGAAAGTTAGCGATCCAACTTGGTAGAGCGCTCAACGTAGAGCGAAACTTGTAGAACGTTAAATATTCATAGGATCTAACTTGAAAGTTAGCGATCCAACTTGGTAGAGAGCTCAACGTAGAGCGAAACTTGTAGAACGATGAATATTCATGGGATCCTAACTTGAAAGTTAGTGATCCTACTAGGTAGAGCGCTCGACGTATAACAAAACTTGTAGAACGATAAATATTCATGGGATCCTAACTTCAAAGTTAGCCATCCAACTTGATAGAGCGCTCGACGTAGAGCGAAATTTGTAGAACGATAAATATTCATGGGATCCTAACTTGAAAATTAGCGATCCAACTGTTAGGATTATGCTCAATGGCAAGAGTGTAATATTGTAATTGACAATCTTCTCATATTAATAAAGTGAATTCTGATTTTTACAATTACTTATAGCATTTATTATTATAATTGTCAAGGTAAATAATCATAAGGTCAAAAGACTATGAGACATGAAGAATTGTTCATACATCCGGATATGTATGAGGTAGACACAATTCTTTAGTTAGTCTTGAATAACGTTCACAACTTAAGTCAAAGGTTGGGCACCTCTATCTTGTTAAAGTTGTAGAATTCTTTTACTAGCATTTGAGTGGGATCAAATGAATATGATGAGTCTAAAATCATCGAAAGGTTTTCGAGTAAAAGAATCTAGTGCACTAGGTGCATTGAACTGGATCACAATGAAATACTTTATCTAGAACCGTCACTAGATATAAGTCTTTTCATTAAAGAGGACAATCAGAGAGTCTATCTTAATCCTGAGATAAATGATGGACTTATGGTTGCAAGTGTTATCATTAGAGCTATCAATGAGTACGATTATATAGCATAGTCTATCCTCGATAGTTTGGTGGTATACATTTGTTAATCGATAGAGGACTTCATTTATAGATATGGACATCGTGGCTCCATTTATTAAATGAGAGTATAATATCATCATATGAATGTTTTGAGGTATTGGATATTAAATCTCAACGTTGAGTTTTCAATAATGATTATTGAAAACATGGCTTCTGGACAAGTCAAAGTATCCAAGTTCGAAATGTGGTCATATGAGGAAATATGGTAACTTGGAGAGCTATAGGCGGTCTATGAGCTTTTGGCGATTACTGATATTATTCACGAGGATACACCATCTCCTATAAGATTGTCTAGGGTATGAATGAGAAACATCTCATTATTCTATCTTTATTTAAGAGTTCAATTTTAGCTCTTTAGTGGAATGAGTTAAAATTAATAGATTGGACCTAAGTGAATCATTTGTTGATTGTGATTAGTTTATGTCTATTGAAGCTTAAATTTAGATAGCCCGCCAAGATCTCCAATCCACACGTATTTGCATGGATCACTTGATTTATTCTACCGGGCCGATTTAAGGGTTCATCTAGAATTGTTTTTAATATATCAAGAATATAATATGTCTATTATTTAATTAATGGGCTGCACTATTATATTAATATATTAAAAGGAGACATGTGGGCTTGTTTCTTTTAGTAAGAATGAGTCTGGTTCACATGTGGGCTTTTATTTAAAGTTCAATTGATTAAATGAAATAAGAAAATAATATATGGCCCATTTATATAAGTGGGGCGGCAAGGTGTATATATTAACCTAATATATTATTTTGTTTCATTGTTTTAATTAAATAAGAATTAGTTAATTTATTAATTAATTGTTTAATTAAGAAACAAATCTTTTTCTGATCAGGAAATATATTTTCTAAAATTATACTATTGGTAGTAGTATATTAAAAGTAAAAGACTTGTTTGATAAGAAAATAAATAATTAATTTTATTTATTTAATCAAATAAGAAGTCTTTTTATTTAGTCAATAAAAGATTAAAAATATCTATGAGTTGGATTAGGTTTTGAAGTCTAAAGGTTGATGGAAATTAGGGTGCAACACAAACTCTTTTTGGTATGTGATTTGCGGCAACCCTAGTCCATTTAGAGGAAGATTTCGGTAATCCTAAATAGAAGAAGAAGCAAAATTTCGGCCACCTATATAATACCACATATAGAATTCGACCACCATAGTTGATTGAATGATTCAATTTTTCTTCTTCTTCTCAATTCATAGAAAAGGATAATTTTTATTCTACTAAACATAAAAGAGAGAATAGATTATTCTTTGATAGTACACTGATTGCTTGTTCATCAATAAGCTTGTGTGTACAACATCGAATTAGGTTCACGCGAGTTTCGATCATTAGATTGAGAACTCAAAAGTGACCGGAATAATTTTTGTCTTCTTTTGATTGTTTTGTGACTAACAAAAGAAAAAGAAAAGTTTGTTCATCCATTCTCAGGTTTGCAATTCAAAGAAAAAGGGAGACCACGCTCCTAGGTGATTCACGTACGTGTTCGGATTGGAAGATCTCGGGGTACTGTTCACGATCACTGTTCACATGGGTACTGTTCACATGGGTACTGTTCACGGGCATCGGAAAAAATTTTACGGATTACCAATCGACGTAAGTTAATCAGATCACGCGTCAAGAGGTATTTAACTCTAACCGTATATATTTGAGTTTAATTAATTAAAAGGTTAAGGTTCAACTTTGAAAAAAAATTTAAAACCATACGAAATCTAATTTTCGTTTCTTCCGCTGCGTTTTATATCGATTTTTCCCTACACCAACTTGGTAGAGTGCTCGATGTTTAGCGAAACTTGTAGAACGATAAATATTCATGGGATCCTAACTTGAAAGTAAGCGACTCAAATTGGTTTAACGCTCGACGTAGAGCGAAACTTGTAGAACGATAAATATCCTAACTTGAAAGTTATTGATCCAACTTGGTAGAGCACTTGACGTAGAGCGAAACTTGTAGAACAATAAATATTCATAGGATCCTAACTTGAAAGTTAGCGATCCAACTTGGTAGAGCACTCGACGTAGAGCGAAACTTGTAGAACGATAAATATTCATGGGATCCTAACTTGAAAGTTAGCAATCCAACTTGGTACATCACTCGACGTATAGCGAAACTTGTAGATTGATAAATATGTATGGGATCTAACTTGAAAGTTAGCGATCCAACTTAGTATAGCACTCGACGCATAGTGAAACTTGTATAACAATAAATATTCATGGGATCCTAACTTGAAAGTTAGCGATCTAACTTGGTAGAGCGTTCGACGTAGAGCGAAACTTGTAGAACAATAAATATTCATGGGATCCTAACTTGAAAGTTAGTGATCAAACTTAGTAGAGCGCTCGACGTAGATCAAAACTTGTAGAACAATAAATATTCATGAGATCCTAATTTGAAAGTTAGCGATCCAACTTGGTACAATGCTCGACGTAGAGCGAAACTTATAGAACGATAAATATTCTTGGGATCCTAACTTGAAAATTAGCGATCCAACTTGGTAAAACGCTCGACATAAAACGAAACTTATATAACTATAAATATTCATGGGATCCTAACTTGAAAGTTAGCGATCCAACTTGGTAGAACGTTTGACGTAGAGTGAAACTTGTAGAACAATAAATTTTCTAAGGATCGTAACATGAAAGTTAACGATCCAATTTTGTTGATCGATCGACATATAGCGATTCTTAGCTCCGTAGAGCGCTATTGTTTTTGGCTCCTCGTAGAGCGCTTTTTGTAGCTTTATGTAGAGCGCTTTTTGTAGCTTTATGTAGAACGCTTTTGGTAGCTCTCCATAGAGCGTTTTTTGTAGCTTTATGTATAGTGCTTTTGGTTTCTCTCTGTAGAGTGTTATTTATGGCTCCTCGTAGAGCGATTTTGGTAGCTCTCTGTAGAGTGCTTTTGGTAGCTCTCTGTAGAGTGTTATTTCTGTTTCCTCGTAAAGCGTTTTTCGTAGCTTTATGTAGAGCGCTTTCGGTAGCTCTCTGTAGTGTGCTATTTATGGCTCCTCGTAGAGTGCTTTTCGTAGCTTTATGTAGAGCTCTTTCGGTAGCTCTCCGTAGAGTGCTATTTATGGCTCCTCATAGAGCGCTTTTTGTAGCTTTATGTAAAGTGCTTTTGTTTGCCTAGCAATGGAGATTGTTAAAATGAATCAAAAATAATATCTCTTGATTTTTTTTTCTTTTCGGTCGGCGCCTGGTGCTTGGATCATCTCAACAATTTTTTTAAAGGATCGACACAAATCAATCATTTTTGACCAAGTAATTGTGACTTGACAGTGGAGATGCATGACATAATTCTAGACGATGCCACTCGACATGGAGTAAATGAAATTACAGCGATATATCGTTGTAAAGCATTGCAGATTTTTTTTTTCTTTTTTGGTTGATCAAATGTCGTAATTCGTTCGTAATTACATAGATGCATGTCGTAATTTGTGCCATTTCGTTTGGCGTCTAATCCTACAGATACGTTAGTTTTGTCAAGTAATTGTCAAGGCCCCACGGTGGGTGCCAAACTGTAGAGCCCGAAAATCTATAGTTGAATTTTGTAGGACGTTGGGCACTGACAATGGTAGAACAAAAAATAGTAGACCGAGCACTCTGAGATCCTGTAAAAAATGAAAAGGTAAAACAGAGTGAGAGGGTGGTGTCCCGTGGGGGACTCTCCTACGTTAAAGTTAAACGCTTATCAACAAATAAAATAAATCAAATTAATAACAAAATTGAATGGAATCTAAAGCAAACCATAAATTAAATTGGTCGAGTCCTAGGTTGTTCTGTTCTTTTGGCCTTATTTTGCTTGAGCTGAGCGTAGCGTCAGGATTGCAATTGATAAACTGTAGATTGTGCAATTTCTCGAACACAGATAGTTGGAGTGGGGGTAGGTTGGCGAGTGAAACTCTATTGTGGTAGAATTGTAGAAGTCATTCTACATGTTAGTAGAGGTTGAATATCCAATTAGCTCCAAAATAAATAGAGAGATATATAGATGTAGATATTAGGTTGGCAAGTGCATGGTAGATGTAAGGCATAAACATGGCCTTTTGGATTGATATGTTGACTGTGGTAAGCAAAAACATGACGTTGAACGGGTGTGAAGATGATAATGTTATATGTTCGCTCGGGCAAACTGAGAGTGAATTGCAATAATTTCTCTTTTTCTACGTGAGTGGGAATGGAAGAATCGTCTCTTTAATGGAGGGGGAGTCTCCTATTAATAGCCAAGCAGGTTTACTCAGTAGAAGAGTTTGTAGATATCTTTCCAATAATCTCGGTTCGATATCGTGGAACAAGATAATCTCAACTAGTTTGGGATTCTTGGAAATATTTGAACTTTATTGATCAGGTCAAAGTTGACTTTTTCTTTAGCAGAATCAACCAATATTCTTTATTCTAGATTTAGACTTTAACTAGGCTTGAACCTTGTTTGGGCATGACCATGTTTGCTCTTTGATATTAGCAGAGGTCTGGCTCCTTGTTTGGACTTTTATAATTGGGTCTAAACATTTTGGATGTGTTATTTTTTGTTACCAAAAACATAACCTATTTATTTGGTTATCAACATAATCCTTATTAAACTATTTATTTCTTTTAAATTAAGAATCGAAATGCAATTAAGGCTAAATATATCAACTTGACACATCATTTGTGTTCCAATTTAGTATGCATCATTTTGTAAATGGATACACATTAATAACAATTTATTTCATTTTTCATGTGTCAATTAAAAAGTTGGGTAGAAAATTTTAGAAAAGACAATCTCATAATTAAAATTGCAAGATAATATTTGATTGGTTGTAGGTGTCGCATATCATATTTGAATGAAAGTTTCATGACGAAGCCTACTCACCTACAAGTTTTTCAAAGTTTAAATACATATTGGGATATGAGTTAGCGGAGAAATGCTTCAATACGTTTAAGCTTATACGTCCAATCCATTTATATTATATCATGTGACATGCAACTCTCATATGGAGGAGAAATGTTCAATCCGCCTAGGCATATAAGTCCAACCAATTTATGTTTGTCATTTGATTGATTGTTTATATCATAAGACATTATTTAATTGAGTTTGAACATATACACTAGACACTCTAAAGTATTTCTTGAGTCAAAGAGAAACAATATTAATCTTGAAACTGTGAAATATATATGAAACGAGTAATGTTCTATTGTCCCAATTATTTGTTAAAATTCATATTAAAATAACGTGATGTGTGAATTATACTCGCTAGCACAGTATTTGGGCATAAATTAACTGTAGCGAGTAGCTTGATTAATCGGAATTCGGAAATTTGAAAGCTGCAAAAATCAACAAATTTCCCATATTTCCTATCTTGATGGGCCAAGCAAGAATGACTTGCTCGGGCCGCTCGGCAATAGATGCATTGAATTAAAAAAAAATGTCGGTGATGAAAACTTTTTATTTTTAATATATAAAAGATACCTTAAAGTTAGATATATATTTTTTTAAGGATTACAATAATATTAAAATAATATTGTTGAGACATGTCGAGAGGTCTAGATTTCTACTTATATAACGGAAAATAACTACTTCCACAATAGGAAATTTTTTCTCTTTCACACATGCTTGTAAAATGCGCATGGTGGGATTTAAACCCTTCACCACTTATATGGAATTGATGTGTACTATCAGCTCTGTTAAGAGGTGATGTGCACTTTAAAGTTAAATATAAATACAGCTAGAGAGTAATTATATATTTATCTACTTTAAACCTTCATTATTCTTAAAATTAAACTAATAAAAATATCAAATTACTCATAGTTATTAAGATTTTAAAATAAAAATATTTTTTTACAAAAATTAGTAAGAGTAAGTACAAATAATTTAAAATTTAAAAACATTTTTGTTAAAAATTTAAATTGAAAAGTGTGAAAACAATTAAATATAGTTTTTTTATTTACCTTAAAAATAGTTTTTTTATTTACCTTAAAAATTGTATAAAAACATTAAAAAAGAAGATCATTTAAAAAAAATTTACATTTTAAATTATTTTTTAATTTAAATTAGATTAAAAAATATCTTCAATAAATTTAATTATTTGTTTTATAAAAATATTATCCTCATTTTTGAAATTTAAAAAACTATAGACAATTAAATATTTTTAATAGTTCAATTTTAGAAGCATGAGGGGTTTAATAGATATATATATATATATATATATATATATATATATATATATATATATTAAAATTGAATAGATAAATACATATATGTTCTCTAACTTAGAGCATTTTTAATGATACCTTAAAAAAAGTATGAGAGTAATCAAAATTTGATTATTTATCCTTAAAATACCGTCCAATGGAATCTCTAAAATTTAACAGTACCTTTAATCAATAATCAAATTGTCATTTCAATAATCAAATTTGAAGATTAACTTTCAATCATCAAATACAAATTTAACCCCAAATCACTGCAATTGTAATTTTATTTTTTCTCTCTCATATGTGGCTTTTTTTTTCTCTGATTGCCTATGTATTTCATCATTGTTTCGACCCCAAAAGTTTCAATCAGGTAAAATTGTCTTTTCTTTACGAATGGATCAATATTCATATCATATACCTTCTCTTGACTTATATATATATATATATAATTTTTATTGGCAGTTCATCCTGAGATAAAATAAATCAAGATGAAGAATGTGGACCATTAGATTTACATACTTTGACTCAATGTGTATGCAATTGTCAAAATTTCTCCATAATATGTGGTCCACATTCATCGTCTTGATATATTTTATATCAGGACGAACTGACAGTAGAAAGACTATATAAATATATATATATATATATATATATATATATATATATATTACCCTATTTGGCTAATGATAAATTGAAAGAAAATTTTATTATGATTATATAACAACAATCAATGGTTGATTTTATGGTAAAATATTTCTTAAGTGAGATTTAATTCAGAAAAAAAAATAGAGACTTGATTTGATTAGTCTTACCAGATTAGTCATAAAGGAAACTCAAAGAGAATTCCGTCATTTTGATATGCAATATTTAAATAAAATATATCATTATAAACTACACAATCATCGATTTTAGTAATCTCTAAAACAATCTTTAAATACTGAGATGATAAAATTTAAAAATTCAAATTTGTTTATACGATTCAATATAGCCTTCCATATGTCAAGCTTGAGGGGACACCAACATATTTTTCCTTTTTTTTTTGTTTATTTTTTAATTGTCACATTCCTCACGTCCCCCCTATTTTATTAGTACAAAATACAAAAATAATTAGAAGGCACCTCACCTCACACAGTCACCTTCTTGTTGTCTCCTTGACCCACGACGCCACGAACACGAGAGCAAGTTCGAGTCGTCTTTATATTTATGTGACCTCTATTTTTTTTTTAACCATAAAGAAGTTAGATGGTTTAATAAATATTTTATTGACAACCAACTACCCTAATTAAAAGATTGTGTTTGTGTTAGTATTTTTTTAAAAAAAATATTACAAGAACTATTATAGTAGAACTGTCTAAACCTGTCAAAATCAAACAATACATATTTGTTTCGGATATCTATTCCCATAACAGGAGATAACTGCTCCCCAAACTGAAAAGAAAACTCTCACACATACTTGTATCATAGGCATAATGAGATTTGAACCTCTCACCACATACGTGGAAGGGGGTACTCTACCGGCTATACTGAGAGGTGAGAAATGTTTACGCCAGCACTTGTCACTCGAGGATTGAATAAAAAAATTAAAATTTAATAAAACTATTTTATTTTAAGATATATTTGCTGATCCGAAAATCTATTTAAGGAAAGAAAATTAAGTGAATTCCAGTGTTTACTATTTACTTTATTGTTTTGATAATCGGATACTTCAAAATTAAGCTAAGTGTGGGGGAGACATCTAGAAGAAATAATAATAATAATAAAATCAGTGAACGTGGCATACGAAGGAGATATTATTACAGGGCAGAAACTATCTAGAAATAAAAAAATAACCAGAGCAGAGTATCAAATTACCTTCTCAATCAAGACAAGTACCAAAAATAATAGTCAACAACAAAACGCAACCACAGAGCCTCTATTTCCTCAGTTTGAGAGGAAGAAGAAGAAAAAAATGGCATTGCAGTGGATGATACTGACGTACGTGGTGGCAGCAGAGGCCGCTCTAGCTTTCATATTGACTCTTCCTTCGCCGAAGCTCTTAAAAAGCCGATTGGTCTCTCTCGTATCTCTCATTCTGCAGCCGGCACTCTTTGTCGTCCCCTTTTCGGCTTTTCAGCTTCTGGGTATTGTATTACTCTCTTTCGCTCTTTCAAATTGGGTCGGTGTTTTGATGTTTTTTTTTCTGGATTTGTGAATCGATATAACAGATGGGGATTTTTTTTGGTGGGTTTGTCTGTTTGTGTGCAGATATCTATTGGAAGAACGAGCATCGCTTGACCTGTACTTCTGAGATCTGCACTGCTACTGAGAGAGATCGATATGAGAAATCCGTGAGTGCTTTTGGTTAATTGTGAATTTATTATTATAATTTTTAGGTTGAGCTACTTTTTTTGCTCTTCTATTGAGTTAATTGAGCAATTGTGGTGAATTTGTTCTGTGAAAATGGTGTGATTTCTGTGATGAATATTGGTTGATCTTCTCTGGTAATTTGGATTTTTATTTATATTTTAATGTGAATATAATCTACTAATAGAGAGTTATGGTTGCTGCTGTAGCTTCAAAAAAAAAAAAAAGGCTTGTGATAGAACTTTAGAAATCTTAAGTTGGAAGTGATCCATGAATTGATTCTATAATGATAGCAACTGTTATTGAGGACGAGCCTCACCATGAATTTGATGGTTAAAGGACATTACTCTAGAATGATAGATGAGAGTTGAGATATCAATTTCGTTAAATTTTTTATTGATTTATTTATTTTCTTCGGAAGAGAATTCTTTGCATAGTTGCGGTAGCTTGTAAAGCTTTTGCCTTTCAGAAATAATTTTTTAAGCTTAATTGATCAAAGGGTTGAATAATAGTTGTCAAGTATTTCTTTCCTTTTTCCCGATTTTTTTTTTTGAACTCTTATCTTTCGGAGTTCAAAAAAGTAGTTGCAAATATCTTGTGACTGTCTTTGTCCACTTTGAGGTATCTTTTGTAGATCTACGAAGCTCAAATGAATGTAACTCTGTGTGCTCCTCTCTATGTTATAAACTTCATCAGCCTCTTCTTCTGAATTTGTTAACGAAAGCTGCTCTTCGTTATCTCTTAAAATTTTCATCTATACCAAAGGCGTTAATCTTTTCTTTACTTCGTCAATTTGACTCATGGTGCCATTTCTTAGCACACTTGTAGCAAGTGGGAATCTTTCCATTTGTCTCCTTTTTGTTTTTGGGTACTCCTTCTGTTTTTCTGTCTCTGTTGGTGTTTTTATACCACCTTCGCATCTTACTACAAGTAGGTTTATTATATTTTACTTTCTCTTGGAGGTTTTTGGCATAATCTTACGATAGCCAACTTTTTCACAAAAATTTTGAAGAACCTTTTTACCTGTGACCTTTTATTTCTCAAGCTATCTTTTAAGGTTCAGATCATTACACATGCCAATCCTTCAGCTACTATTTCAGCAGCTAATTCCCCATAGATTTAGGTATTTTATGGAATGATATCATCATTGTGCGGTCCTTAACCTTGCAGAACCGTCTCAGCAAATATAGGAGGGCATTCTGATGAGTATATCTCCTTCCAGAAATCATTATCACAATCTTCTTAAATCATCTTTTTGAGGAAAAGGCTTTTGATGAAAACACATCTTTATATCATTTGAGATAGGATGGAGTGGGGGCACCTTAAATTAAGAAGCCGCTCATGACTTCTGTATAATTGAATTCTTGTACTTCCCACTAAATGTAGGCGAATGATATAAATCAGTGTATTTTTTTCATTTTCTATTTGTTTCTTGAGTAGTACTGGTTTGTACGAGTTTGATTTCATAGAAGAACCTAACTTAGAGAATATAAATAGCTGAAATCTAAAATATCTAAAGAGAAAATTATATTTTCTTTCCGAGAGGAAGTTAATGACGAGTCACAAGACTATTGAACAAAAACTATTTTCTCCTAAAGTGCACAAGCAAATAAAAGAATTTCAAGAGCTTTGGAAAACAAGCTTTGCTGATGTCCGAAATGTTTTTTTGGAAAGGAAAAAGAATATGATCAAATTTTTGTATGAAAATGATTTGAGTGATCGAAAAAAAAAAAAGATTTCAACTAAAGCCAAATTAATTCAAAGGACTGCGTAACATTTTATGTCGAGAATTACCTTTTTTTCATTAATTCTTCAATTTCCCATTTCCGAGAATTACCTTTTTTTCATTAATTCTTCAATTTCCCATTTCCATATCTCTAGATGCTTTGCATTCATCAGAATTGGTGTGGGCTCAGTGAGAAGATTTTTGTCACAAATTGTTATAATTCTACTAAATCCTTTTAAATATCTGCACAAACTTCTTTTATTTGCTTTTATGGTCTAGGAGACGATATTATTCCTTGACTCTCTCGTGATTAACTTCCTCTTTTTAGGAAATTAGTAAATTTTCCTTTTTTGTTACTACTTATTTCCTTTATCTTTGGATCTTCTATAAATCAAACTTCATCTTATGTTCTTGGAGGTCAGCTTCATAACACTGTTCTGTTACTTTGAGGGGATACAAACTTATTTAAAAAATATGTTTCCAATATGAAATTTGTTGCATGTTGAGGTGGTTTTTAAAATTTTTAATTTTATTTTTACTAGATAAAAAAAAAAACCTTCATTTTCTAACTGCATGATTTTCCTCTCTGTTTGACGGAATACTAAAACTTGACATGTATTTCGGACTGCTTGTCAACCACATCAGCTGATTTTATCAAGACTTTCTTTTGAACTCCATCTGTCTTTTTGAGTACGATTCTCTTTGTCCACTCATGCATGTTGACATGTCTTCTGCAGATCCACAAAGCTGAAAGGAATGTGATTCTGTGTGTCTCAGCAATCCTTCTCTATTGGTATGAAGAAAACAACTTCTAGTCTGCCAGTTTAATCTTGGGAAACTTGATGTCTATGCATCATTTGTTATCTATGCTTACATAATGAGCCTCTAAATGCTGTTGCAGGTGTATCTACCGCATTTGTAAATTCTACAAGGAGCTTCAAAATTTGGAAGAAGTAGAAAAGAGATACAAGGATCAGTAGCTTTTCTCATCTGTTCTATCTTTCGAATTTAGTATTAGATGACCGAGTCCATTTACAGTTTTACTTTGTATGGAAACTTGAACCTCCAGGAATCCTGTCATGGATTTCACGTATTTGCTCGTGTGTTTATCTGTAGTTCGCTTGTGTGTTTCGCTTGTAGACAGTTCGTTATAAATCGAAATACAGCAAGAAAATAATTGACTGTAAAATTTTCCTTGATTTGTTTCGTACTTTAAAAAAAAAATTATGAGATAAGAGTTTTGGGCTAGGCGATGTTAGCTGTGTTATCTGGGTTTTGTCAAAGCACTCTAAAGTTGTTACTAGTAATGAGCAGGTGAGATACCAAGTCCATGTTATAATAATTTGGGTTTAATTTGATAGTAGCTTTACTGTCTACATCATTTTTTTTTTTTTGACGATATCAATATATTCATCTATATGGATAAAGTAATTTTTTGAAGTTTTTTATCATTGATAGGGTTCGAGCCGTTGATTTGGGAGTCATTTGTTCAAGACCAAAGTTTGTCAATCTACTAGTTGGGTTATGCCCTTGGGGGCTTGCTGTCTACTTCAAATACCCAATGTTAACAGGTTTTGAAATTTGGCATCGACTGTAGAGGAGGTTTATGATTATTACAGCAAAACATCTTTCAAGTTTTTTTTTTAAAGAGTATTATGAAAATTTTAGAGTCTCTGTGACTCTGGGAAGGTGATCCATGGGTTTTATTCCAAAGTGTGATCCATGGGTATTATAAACTGTTAAACGTATTGAGTGTCTTATTTCAGAGTGCAATTATTGAATCTCGTGGAATTTCGAGGATATTTTATATAAATTATTACGCTGACTCAACAAGTTGAACTAGCAATTCAAATACTAGGGTATTTACCATTAGGTCATCCGCTAAGTTAAATGAACGTTATTTACCATTTAATCACCGTCAAAATTGAATGAAAGATATTTACCATCAAACCATATTAGACGATGATGTTATGTTTAAACTTTAGAGTTAATATGATTAGTCTATCAAGTAAAGTTTCTTCTACATTGGACAATATATTTTTTTCATGATTAGAAAATAGATTTTCAAAATTAGACTACAATTTTGAGTTCTAAGCAATGAATTACAACTTTAAAAAGTACAGTTAAAAAAGGAAAAAAGAAAGGGGTATTATCACTAAAGTCTCTATTTTTTCATGAATTGTCACATTTTTAAACGTTTTTATCATATTAGTTATTTTAGTCCCTTATTTTTTCAAAATACATTACTTTAGTCAATTTGACCAAAAACTGAATGTCAACTATAACAGAATGTGTAAAAATACAATTTGAGCTACATTAGCTCATTGTTGAAGATTTGTTGATTTAAATGTATATATAGATATATAGTTATATAATTTGTTTAAACTAGTTTAAATCTATTTATATAATTTAAAATAAACTCATATTTAATAATAATATATACAAACATATTATGAAAAAAAAAATAAAAAAAAATAACAAAACAAAAGGAAATCCAAAAAATCAAAGCCCGTAAATTTTTATTTTCTTTCTTTTATGGATTTTTTTTTCCTTTTCAAAAAATATATTATTTCAATTTGATAAAAAAAAACCCAGAAAATCAAATCCCATAAATTGAAAAGGGAAAAAATCAACAACAAAAAAAGAAAATTACTAATAATAATTTACTTTTTTTCCGTTTATTTCCTTTTGTTTTGTTATTTTCCTTTTCATTTTCATAAATGTTTTTATATATTATTATTATATATGAATTTATTTTAAATATGAGTTTTTTATTATTTTTCTTTGTCTTTTTTGTTGTTGATTTTTTTCCCTTTTTAATTTATGGGCTTTGATTTTCTGGGTTTTTTTTTTTATCAAATTGAAATAATATATTTTTTGAAAAGGAAAAAAATCCAAAAAAGAAAGAAAGAAAGAAAGAAAATTATGGGCTTTGATTTTTTGGATTTTCTGAGTTTCCTTTTGTTTTGTTATTTTCTTTTTCATTTTCATAAATATATTTTTATATATTATTATTAAATATGAGTTTATTTTAAATTATATATATGATTTTATTTTAAATTATATAAATAGATTTAAATTAGTTTAAACAAATTATATAACTATATATATATATATATTTAAATCAACAAATCTTCAACAATGAACTAGTGTAACTCAGCTGGCTAAAGCTTGTGTCTTTCAACGAACCCTGATAGAGGCATTTTAATTTTTTCAGAGATTGACCCGCTATTATTGAAACTAGATGGACTAAAAGAAATTTTTTTAAAAATAACAGTAAGGGTAAATTTATATTTTTAGATATTTTGTTATAGTTTGCCGTTATATTTTAGTTAAATGGACTAAAGTAGTGTATTTTGAAAAAACAAGTGAAGTGATTAATATGGTAAAAATGTGACAATTAGTGAAAAAGTATGAACTTTAGTGATAATACCCCAAAACCCCAAAAAGAAAAAGAGTTCTTCTAAACTTTTTTGAGATTATATTCAAAAATTGGTTTCGGGGGGAGGGGGGTCAAGATGTTTAAAAAATGTGACAATTCGTGAAAAAGTAAGAACTTTAGTAATAATATCCTAAAAATCAAAAGAGTTACTCTTTTGAGATTATATTCAAAAACTGACACTTTAGTGATAATACCCAAAAAGAAAAAGAGTTCTTCTAAACTTTTTTGAGATTATATTGAAAAATTGTTTTCGAGGGACGGGAGGCTCTTTTTCTAAACTTTTTTGAGATTTTATTCAAAAATTGGGGAGGCCCATAGGATTACTTGTGGACCCATCACAACAATAGAAAGAGTCGTGTTTAGTCTTCTATTTTATATTTAGGATCTTATATATCTAGATAAATATGTAGATATAGTATTTGCTAGCAACAATAATATAATGGAGGCGGTCAATCAATATAGATCGATCCGAAATCTATTTTGGATTTCTGACCATATTATCCATAGGGCCCTCTTATTTCTTACCTCTCTTAGCTTGAGTTTTAATAACGTTGTTTTGTTCGAATTTAATACAATTCAAAAGTATTGAGAATAGAATTGCATAAATTAATGTGAATGTTCATATTTTATTTGTACAGTAATTTAAGTTGAAAAATATGTAATCGATTTTCCATTTGAGATTGACAGATCATATCAGCAGCAGCATGTTTGAAACATTAAGCAGGTACGTGCATCGCATGTGCAATATTTAATTATTTATACGCACCTTTTATTTGACAATCATATGTAATTATATATGCTTCTTTTTCATATCGGCGGTATTAGGTTTCACACTCCAAAACCATCAACAAAATCACAAAATAAAAAAGAAAATCAAAATCAAAATCAAAATGACCTTGCAAATTATGTGTTTTATAACAAAGGAAAGGTGATCATCGTAGTCGTACACATATGACATATTTTGAATGCACAAAATTTACCTAAAAGTTGTATAGATTTGTAATAAACTTTACAAAAAAAAAATGATATGATATACCACTAAACCAAATTGAACGGTTATATTTTTTAAAACAATATAAATATATCGTCACATCACGAATTTATAATTCAACCACATGTATATTGTGAACTAGAGAGTAATGTTTTATAATTTAACATTACATGAGTTAATGTAAGAGTTGTAATTACATAGATATATTATAAATACACATACAATCAGTTTTGAGCAAAGGGATCTCTTATTTTAAGATTTGTGAGATATTGATAAAATAAGATGAATTTTGATTATCAATTTTTATTGATGATAAGAATAATGAAATGTGTTTGTGAAAATAATTATTGAATTTTTTTGGAGCATTGAAACTTTTTTTTAAAAAATAAAGTGTTAACAAAATTGGGCAAAACATTAAAAAAAAATTAAACAGTTTAGCACTCAAAATTTCCTTAAGTATATTTTCACATATCACATGCAATTAGAAGACTTAAACCTGGAGTATTATCACGTTGAATGGATATCATTTATTACCAAGCCACATTATATGTCGGTAAAATTCATTAAATCTTATTAAGCTCCTTCTGAATTTTAATATTACCTCTTTATTCTTTATATATTCTTCATATATTTTATGTATGGATCCTCTTATATGTATATTATATTGCAGTTGATAATAAAAAATGATGAATTCTCTCTACCAAGTACCAACTATTCAACTAATCAACTAATCAACTATAAGGTTTTATATAGTAATTAATATAATGATCATTCAATATGATACGAGACTCCATCCATATAATAATAATTAATAACTATCGAGTCTTTGAAGGACTACGTTGTTTGAAAAAGTAGTAAATAAAATATAAGTTGACTCGTTAATTTATTTGAATTGATCAAACAGTCCAAACTTGAAATCTTAGAATTTGAATTGGTCAGATTAAATCATTAAATCAAGAAGCAGGGCTGACAGAAGAAGTCTAGAAATTGGCATTCTCTATACGCATCACATACTATAGGGAGATGACAAATTTGATATGAATTTAATTTAATACGAGTTTTCGTTTACAAAACGTTACAAAACTTCAATAAACAAGAATTCAGACCAGTAAAAAATCTAATTTCACGAAACTCGTATATATATTTTTATAACAGGCCTTGAGGCATATGTATGCATTAACATGAACATATAAATTGTAGGAATTAATTAAAATTAATTACAAAATCAATACAACAAATGAAAAAATAAAATCTATCAATCTATTGATGATCATTATCCAAAGTCCAAACTAATAATTAACTAAATCGATCAAAAGGACCTTTTGAGGTTCTTGAAATCAGAAGATTCAATGCATTCCAAGCCAGCCCTGTAAGGATTCAAAAGCTTCAAAAGCTGAGTTGCTTTCTCCTTTGTGGAATCACCACAACCACATTGTAACAACAAAACCAGCTTTTGAAAAGCACCCACTTGAAGGGCTTCAAACAAGACCCTCCCTTCATTTGACTGCTTCTCAAATCTGCTAAGTTTCCAAATGCTTGAAACTGAATACTCAGTTGCCAATTCTGACACTCTCAAGATCTTCTTCACCAAAACAGGCATGGTCAGATCATTATCACAAGCAGCTTCTCTCCCTTCTTTGGAGTCTAGAATTCTATCAAAAACACCTAAAGCTATTTCATGCAAGTGCTTTTCACCATCAATGAGCAAGTTTAGAACCAAAGACACCAAACCCATCTCAACAAATTGTGTTTTGACTCTTTCATGATGATTTGAAGAAGAAACCATTGAGAAAATCACCATAAGAGAAGCTTTTGTGATTGTATGACAAATAGGCTCTTTTATGAACCTAACCAAAACTTCATGCACTTCTTCAATACCCACTAATGCCTCTATGAATTCTTGATCATAACAAAGCTCTTTTACCACTAAAATGGCATTTTCCGTGGACGAAAACTCGCGACGTTTCATCAACAAAACCAACATGTTCAAAGAAGGTTTCAATCCGAGGATCTTCCGGGCATCGTTTTCGAGTGGAAACATCCAATTCAGTGAAGATAATATTTCTTCCAAAACGTTGTAATTATGACTCTCAAGAGATTGATGATCATCATCACTTGAAAATGCAACAAATGCATTAGCTAATGTAGCTGCCGTACCATTATCTACAATGCACTTTCGATTACGTTCACTTTCAAAACCCCACTTGTTGATCTTTTTCAATGACTCCAAGAACCCGCATTGATCCAAACGTTTCATGGAGGCTTCGATACTCGAAAGAATCTCATAGACCTCCATCCCTGTGACCGGAACTTTCGGTGTTGGGATCCGTTCCACACCGGAGTTTCGATTTTCCTGACACCATTCTTGTATCATTTTCCTGAGGGTGTGATTCGGTATCCGGTCAAAACTCCTCAGGACCTGGTTGGTTACCGGGCACGTGAAGTTACCATCGTCAAGCCATTTTTCGATGCTTTCCCGGTCGTAGGTTATCCCGGAAGATAATGTGACCGGATCTTTCATCAAATCAAGCGATATTGGACACCGGAAATGTTCCGGAAGCACAAACTCCTTGTCGAGTCTGAATTGCTGCTTCTTTGATCTTCCCGTCTTACGGCCCGTTGTATTCCTTCTCCTCCAACCAAACATCTTTTGTTGAAATCGTTAACAAAAAATAAAAAGAAACTAGACGTTCAAAGTTGGACAGTAGTCTCCAATTTAGAATCCGATAAACAAAGAAAGGTACGAAAGCTAGAGAGATCACAAAAACTCAAAAGAGAAGTTGTTTGTTTGATTGATTTGGTTTGTGAATTGATAGGATATGATGGTGTTGATGGGGGGTTTATATAAAGGTGATCAATTCATATATGATATGAGAATTGCTTGTGAACTTCAAAAATCCTGAAACGCGGCGTTGAAAGGCTACGAGACTTTTTTTAACACACATGAGAAGAAGAGAGAAACTATGTTTGAAGAGAGAAGCGTTCAAATTGATTAGTATTATATAGAGACTATAGCTAGAGAATAATGAGAGAGAGAGAGAGCATATATTATCTTTGTTGTACTTTTTTTGAGGTGATTTTGAATATTGACCGTTGAAAGTTTGAAAGTTTTAATATCTAACCGTCAAATGGGGAGACAAGACATGGTAAGAGAGAAAGAAGTAGACGAAATTTTTGTTTGGTGTGTTGTATTGACCTGAGTTTTCAATAGGGACTACTTTTTACGCGTTGATACCATGCTTTTTTTGTTTCACGGACACGACCGACCACCACTCCATCGTCGTGTCGATTGAGTCCGATTAATCAGTGTATTAGGATTCTCTGCTGAGCTTATTCTCGGTTGAACTGTGCTAAACTTTTAAGGATTTGACACCACGTGTATTGGATGATCTAGATTGGTCTAGATTAGTTTTAGTTTATTTTTTTTATCTCACAGTTTAGCAAAAAACTTTCAAGGATCCAATGCCATGTGTACTGGACGGTCTAGATTAGTTTTAGTTTTTTTTTTATCTCACAGTTCAGCAGAGTAGAAGCTCAACAGGCGATTCTGGTCCAAAATTTCATTTAAGCAAAATTCCTCATTTTGGTCTGAAAATTAATGCCGTATACAGAATTATCACATCTTAATAAGTTTTCTTTTTTTATCCAAGAGAAATGTTTTTTGGACAAAATTGCTTTTATCTACTTTTTCACTTTATTCTCTACACAACTTTTTCTCTCATTCATAAATTCTTCTTTTCATGTTTCTCTCTCTAAAACTTTTTATCCTATCTTTCTCTTTAAAATATGGTTCCCCTCGTCGAAACGATTCCAACGATATATTACGGGCGAAAATCGGATAACATTTGCCCCCTCAAAAGTCCTTTGAAAGTACTTCGTTTCACTCTAAAATCCTTACACGCTGAAATATCAACATTATCACACGATGGAAATCTTTACACGCTAAAATGTTAATATGATTACACGCTGAAAATATTTACTCGTTGAAATATCAACATCTTTACACGTTGAAATGCATTTTAGCATGTAATGATTATGGAAACTTCAAAATTTCTATTTTTCAATCTCTCTTCCAATTTTCAATTTTCTAAAATAAAAAAAAAAAAATTCAAACCTCCATATATAGAGGTCCGGAATAAACCTCTATTGATGGAGGAGATGAAGATGATTAAAACAAAGTTGTTATCCTTACCAGTGATATTTGTACTAAGGGCATTTTTGTCTAAAATCATTTCTTTGTGATAAAAAAAGAAAAGTTATTGAAAAATGATATTTTTGTCTACTCCCTTAATTTTACGGCTATTTATTATTATGGCCCTTTAATTTTTATGTTCCAGCTCTTGCATTCTAATCAAGTCATAGTCACATGTTAAGTGGATCATAAGATTTAGGGGAAATTACAATTTAATCCTTTTGTTTTGATGAAACGTCACTTTTCTTTTTTACCCGACATACGGGTATTAGGTTGTTTGGTCCTCAACTTTTCAGAAATACATCAAAATGGTCTATTAGTTAGTCAACGGTCAATTAAAGTTAACGGATCAGGGGTATTAAGGTACTTTTGATTATGTTTTAATATATTTTTTTACAGATTCGAGCCACTAATCTAGGGTGTTATTTGTCCAAGTCTCAAGCCCTGCCATCTACCATCTGAGTTACGTCCCTGTTAACACATGACCGCTTTTTATAAAATGTTAATATTTTAGTAAAAAAAAATACACATATATACACTGTAATAGAAATTAATAATAACAATTAGACAGTAAAGATAAATAATAAAAAACAATTAAATTGAAGGGTAAATTTTATTGATAAGTTAAAAGACAAAATTGTTTACCAAATAGTGAAATCCTAATTACCCAAACCAATTTCTTTCCCCACGACCTAACCCCCTCTTCTCGCCACCAACCATACCCAGATTAGAATACCTCTTGCTGCAAACTAGAACCAGACTGAGAGCTTGTTTGGTTGAGTTTTTGAAAAACATATATTAGTAAAAGATCTACTTGTAGTAGATCTATTAGAAATAGAGTTTGAGTGACGATATTGACACCTCTCAACAACCGTATGTACACCCATTTCGTAAGTAGACCCCTAAAATATTTTAAAAATCTCGGGTTCGTATATAAACCTCACCTAATGGCAAAAATACCCTTTATTTAATTTTATTGTATTATATTTTTGTAAGCACACCCCACAATTTTGTTATATATCATATTTATTTAAAATTTATTATTTTATATCTTTTTATTCAAATAAATAATTTCTCTTTAAAAAAAATTTCTAACTCCTACAAAAACATTGGATGTCACAAAAAAATTGTCTTAAAAAAATTTCTTTTCATTGCATTAAAACTTTTTTTTTAGTGTTTTAATATTTTTTAAGCTCAAAAATTTTCAATTCCACCGAATTGAAAAACCACTAGTTGTAACCGTAACATGTGCATGTGTTGCTTTAACTATTTTAGCTTTTAATTTTTTAATTTTTTTTTAAACTTAAAATTCATTAATAGAAAACATCAATTATATCAACCAAGAAGAAGAGTTATATGGAAAAAGAGACTCTCAGCACACAACAGTGTATCTCAATTCTTCTGCTCATAAGAAGTTAAAAAAAATAATTGTTGATAAGAAAGTTTATTATTGGTATTGATTTTTGTTTCACTCAATTATAACTGTAAATTGTTTGTCAACTCAATCAATTTGTATTTCTTAAAAGAAATTGAAATTAGTATTTAAATTAAAAGTTAGGATTTGACAAAATAAGAATGTTTTTATTATCATATCAAATAATTGATAGGAAACTTTATTTTTCTTTTTTATAAAGGATTAATATAAAACCAATTAATAATTATTGGTGTGTACTTACAAACTATTTAGTCCTTTAAATAATTTTACTCAAAGGTAATATTGGATTTTCAAAAAAAATACTAAATTGATATACAGTTTTTGAGAGGTGCAATTATCGTCACTCATAGAGTTTTCCAGAAAAAAATTATAGTTGTTTGGTTAAAAAAAAAATGTCTATTTGGAGAAGTACTTCCCATGAGCTTTTACCTAGTAGAGGTTTAGTGATTGTTTGGTTGGGCTTTCTACTGTCCCAAAAGGTCTACAAACGTCTATTTGAGTTTTTTTTAAGTTGTTTGGTTGAGCTTTTGAGATTGTCTATTTTAAATTGGGCAGATGCTAGTAGAACTTAAACATCTACTTGGCAAAAGCTCATGAGGATGTGCTTCTCCAAATAGACTTTAAAAAAAATATCTACCAACTAAACAACTATAATTTTTTTTTCGAAAACTCTGTTTCTAATAGATCTACTACAAGTAGATCTTTTACAAATAGATGTTTTTCAAAAGCCCAACCAAACAAGCTCTTAAACTCTACTAACATCTACTCAATTTAAAATAGATAATCTTAAAAGCCCAACCAAACAACTCTAAAAAACTCAAATAGACGTTTGTAGACCTTTTGAGGTAGTAGAAAGCTAAACCAAACAAGCAATGAGACCTCATTTCACTACAACACGGAACCAAGAGGCATCTTTAACATCAAAGCTGAGCAAATCTGGTTGTTGAATAAAAAGTTGAGCAAGTCTCATTAGTGTTGGAGTTGTGACTTGTGATTGGAAACGAAAGACTTTGATTTTTTTAATTTTTTCTCTTCTGCAATATTAATGAAAAGAAAGACTTTCATTAGTGTTGGATCTTGTTTGTTTCTTCTTCAATATTTTTCTTTTGCTTTCCCAGCATTGCATGATCCTGAGTGTTGAACCCATCAAATTCAGTAAAGTTTGTGACTTTTTCACCATTCCTTTTCTTTCGATTTCATTTTTCCCCCCTCAATTTCGTTTTATGTGAATTTGAATTAGTAGTGTGGCGAAAACATCAGTCACTACTCACTACACAAAAAAGAAGCATCAATTCTCAGTTCTCATCCAGTTTTCCATGGCAAGTCATTCAAAACTTAGATTTGGGTTAAAAATATTGTTTGGCGAAAAAAATATAAATTTGCACATGTCTAATTACCAGATGTGTGAAAATATTATTTTCTAGATGTGTGAAATTGTAGGGAGGAGCTTTCGGATTAATTTTAAAAAAAAGTATTTCTATATAATTATTTGTTTTAACTTATAAATGAGTTATTAGTTACTAATTTTTTTTATAAATTGAATATGATTCAAAATATATATAATGACATTGTAATAAATTTTTAAAAAACTTTCAAATTATATATATATATATATATATATATACATGTGTGTGTGTGCATTTTAAGGGTTTTTAAAAATATTTTCTAATTTATTTTTGTCTAACTTCACTTTATAATGACCCTTCAACAAGATTCATTTTTTGAATTTTTTAAATAAAAATATTCAATGGTAAAATTGGAATATTAAAAGTATTAAATGGGTTTAAGAGTAATTTTTAGAGGGGCATATCAGTCCTTTCAAATCGCTTAGGGGTAAAACCATCTTTTTGACATTTATATTAACGTTGATTGTCAACTTTTTAGTCGGAAAGATTTTTTTGATTCATTTCTAAAAAGATGAGGACCAAAAATCCTACTACACATAAATCGGGTATAAAAGCAATGTATCCTTAAAACATAAGGACCAAACTGTAATTTGGTGTGTTTCTTTCTTCCTGAATAACTATTTTGTTGTAGATGATATGAGATTAGTCTAGCAGTAAGAGGTCATTTGTTTTTTCCACTTAAAACTTAATGAGTCTGAATCATAATTATTAAGTTGTTTTTTTTTTTTTTAAGTGGTCAAACAACTTAAAAATACCAAAAAACAACTTAAAATAAAAAGTAAAAAATTTCTGACTTTTCACTTAATTGTACATCACTTGATTGCATTAAATACAATCTAAAATATTTTATTCCGATACTATCCCCCATATATAATATATTTCCAATTTCATAATAATTATATATGGTACATAAATCTTTATTTTAATATATATTTTATTTTAAATAGCACTAAAAATAAAAAAAGAACTCGAATCACTTCTTATATTTGTGTTTAATATAAATACTTTATTATGATATTAGGGTGATGTATTTATATATTGCTTTTTAGAGTGTTTTGTGTGAATTTTCCTGCTGCCCCTTTTATTTTTTGAAAAAAAAAACATTTTCTTCTCTTAGTAAAAATAAAGTTTATTTGTAATCAAAGAAGAAGATTATGATCATATGTGTTCATATATAATTATTATTTTTAGATTGTTTTTATTCCATATTATATGGATAATTGTTTAACATGGGTATAAATGTAAAATTATTTAGTTTCATACAATTTTACTTTTAAAAAATAAACGTGTTGATTATACATTCAGATGTAAGAAAAAAAAAGATGTCATTCAAGTTCAGATTTCAGTCCATATTCAGTCTTTAGAAAAATTCAAGATTGTTCAGTCTTCAGACAAAAAAACAAACGACCCCTAAACCTCTCATAAAGTTACGGGTTTAAGAACTCCCCATCCCACAAGAAAAAACAAAACACCAAATTTATGAATTATTTGAAAAAAAAAATTAACAAACTATTTTTTGTTGTATATAGAAAAAAAAAATAGCTAAGAGATTTCTGAAATTTATATGATTTCTTTATATCGATTAACTCAACTTGTCATGTTTCTTATAATTAAATAAGAGATTGAGGTCAAGTTTTGGTTGAGTAGTTATACATGTCTTCTTCGTATTGGTGATAGAGATTTGAATTTCATTTTGTTAGTGAAAAATCAAGTGTTCATACTTCATAGACCTTTTCCATTTCATGATTTCAATTATACGAACCGGGTTGAAAATGTAGGATTTGAATTTCTCTTGACGTCTCGCTTGAACAAAGTAACATTTACGGAACACAAATGGAGGATTATCAACATATGGGAAGTGACATGAATTGAAAAAAAAAATGAAAAACCTGTAAACCTCAATATGATAAAAGAAGGGAATATTTTTTTTTTCAAAACTTATAATTAATCTTACGGGAGCAATGTGGAAAAAATAGAGTAAAAGAAGAGACTCTGCGGAATCATTCAATAGAAAGAAATGCTGTACAAGAGTTTCCGCCGATGCTGTTTCTCGAATGCAGCTACAACTTCATCGATCGATTCCTCCCAAGATTCAACCTTTTCGAGCTATTCATATATAAACAGTTAAACGGATATTGATGTTATAAAAATGTTTGATTATAAAGGTTTGAGGGAACCAGACCAGGATACAGACCTCTTGGCACAAATCTAAAGTCAGTCGGGCTCCGATGGCTGCCTCCTCGTGGTTATCTTTGACTTCCAAGTTGATCACCAGCACCGATTTCATAAGAACCTGTTCCCGATTGTGGAGATCTGCATATTATTACACAATAGTCAGAATTGTACGGTAAACAATAAAGAATATAATTTAAGTTCGAAGAACAAATGGAACATGGATCACTGTGATTTGTAGTAAACAACGTTAATGCGTGTAGTGAAATGTTCATAATTATACAAGGAAAAACGCTGGAGATAATTTGTTAGATTGTTGTGAACAAGTTTCTAGGTGAAAGTATTTAAGAAAGCCGGCAAAATCTACAAGGTCGGTTATGAAGCATCTTTGAAAAAATGCAATGTCTGCTTTGACAGCTTAAAAACATAAGATTCTCTATCAAAGAAAAGAATCTAGTAAAGTAGTAAAGGCTTCACTAACTTTACAACTGGATCACACACCTAGCTAACAGGGATGTAAAATTTGAACACTGGTCGACTCCAATCAAAGAGAACATACATCCTGTGGGAAATCTAGAGTAAGAACAAAAACCGTCTTCTAATTCCAAGTTTTCTACAAGTTGCTAGTTCATGTCCTTGAATATCAAGTGAACAAGCTAGAGTAGGAACAAAAACCGTCCTGTAATTTCAAGTTTTCTACAGGTTGCTAGTTCTTGTCCTTGAAAATCAAGTGAACGACTAACTGCTTCACAAATTACACTCATATATCACTTTGCACATGTACGAGTTTCTAAAGGCAGTATGTATGGCAATCCAAAATACATCCAACCATAATCCCTGTCTATTTACCTTTTAGTAGTAGGGTAGCTTGTTTAAAAAATCATTGCCCAGCAACACATCCTTATAAAGGTATGGACTTATGAGAAGCTTCTAGAGTTGTTATACAAATGCTTCCTACATATATCACCATTGAAACATTTATCAAGCCAGGAGAAAACTATAAATAATCTTTTTGCAACTTGCACGAAGTTTCTATTAGTCAGCTCCATGATCCAGTTCTATGTGATGTGGAGTGCCTCAAACAGATGACCAAGTTCCAAATGATACTCATGCTTTCTCATCATATGGCAACGATCTAATACCCTAAAATGTGATTGCCCGTACCAGATTCAATCCGAGTCATATCTGGCAAAAGAAGGAAACTTTAGATAGCAATGGAAATTTCTAATCAAATCTTCCCGAGCGCCTCTCATAAACTGTCAAACCAATAAAAAATGAATTAATAGAGAAGCATCCTCAGTTGTGCCATAACCACCTTGTCACACCCCCTCATATGGGTGCAATTATCAAGCTTTACAATTCGCCATTAAAGCTCCAAAAGTCTCCACCCTCTTTACGCAGAAGATTTCAACAAAACCAGTTAGGTGAACACTATCTTCCTTCTTTTCAGTAAGATAATCATCAAACTAAACTTCCTCTTACAGATAACACAACCCAAAACATCAAACATAAAGACATGGCACACAAGAACTCAAGGAGAATCATTTCCTAGTACTGCATGAAAAAGCCCCAGATCATAAATTAGCCTCCAAATAAACGACAAAACTCCAAATTATAGCTAAACAAACAAACTGGTCTGAACTCCCACATAAGGGAAGTGCCCTTAAACATAATCAAAATTTAAAATCTCTGATAAGCATAAGTCCCTAAAATAGGAACCTAAACCTTTGGTTGAAGTTAAAAATCTCAGAAGGCCTAAGCAAAATCTATAAGACCATAAGCTATCAGATTCTCTTTAATCAGATCGGATTATTGCCTAGATTTAACACATGGCCAAAAAAGGCCCCACAACAGTCTACTCTTGGATGTGTAAACCAATCAAAACTAAAGATTTTCTCATAGCCTGCTTAGAAGTCTTGTCGATAATGCTAACAAACACAACCAACAGCAAACAACAAGTGAAGACAAACATCAAATATATCCACATTAGCATTAAATATCAATATAATTACAACTGATTCTTCACTGCGCTATAAAACTTGAAAAGGTAAAAACCAACCTTCAAGAACCATATCAAACACTTTCTCTTCAAATGCAAACACAATATCAAATGAACCATCAAGAGCATTATCTTGCCAACGCTGAGGTGCCAGTTTCACAGACAAATTCCTCTTAAGCATCGGCAGAATCCCATTACGCTTGTATCTAATAACAAAACCAAGTCAAGGTTTTACGATTACTATCATTCATTCGAACTACAAAACATAACCATACATGATGAATTGATGATAAATATCTGTCGAATTTCAATCCAATAGCAAACTTTCTATCAACTACCCTTGAACGAAAATATAATAAATTTTAATTTTCAATTAAATTTGAAACCAATAAATTCGAATTTGAATAAGAATATAAACTAAGAGTCATGCTACTATATTGGAGGGCTTTTCCTGTAATAAAAAACCGTGAACGAAAACATGATAAATTAGATTTTTCAACGAAATATAAAACCCATAAATTCGAATTTAAATTGAAAGAAGAAGATGAGGATATACAGTTCTGGATCTTTGCGGCGGAGATCGTCGAACATTTGCTTGTACGGGGTCCCGAATTCGTAGACGTTGGGTTCTCTGAGGGAGGGACCAGGGAGCTTGACGTGAGCCCCGGTCCCGTAAGACGACACGTCGAAGCCCTGTTTTTTGAGGAGCGAGTGAGACTCCATGCTCCGGTTCTGGTTCGACGAGCACACCATGGCGTACCGGAACTTCATGATGGGCTCTACGGTCTAGGGTTTTGATCAGAGTTCAGTCACTGGTTTGAACCGACCCGTACTGGATGACGAAGATTGAAGAAGCCTGAAAAATGTTTTGTATATTTTGTTATATGGCTAATTGCAATAACATACACTCTGTTTTCCTAATATCAAATTAAATTGTACAAACCTCCCCGATTTTAGGCTTAATGTGTGTTTGGTATGGTTTTTATAAAGATCAAAAGCGTTTTTTTAAGTTAGAAGCTATTTTAAGAGGTTTTATAGTTGTTTGGTAAAATTGAAAACAACTTTTTTAATGTATGAATTGTCTCAATTACCCTTTATAAAAGTCATTTTATATCTATTTGGAGATGCTCAAAATTTAGGTTTTTCTAAAAAGCTTTTTTTGAACTTTTTTAAAACATATGAATGGACTCAACTACTCTTTATAAATTTTAGATATTCCACCATACAATTCTTTCATTAAATATATTGTCATCACCCTTTTTGTAATTTACACAACTAAAAGCTATTTTTAAAAATACATTGTCAACACACCGTTTTTGTAATTTACACAACCAAAAGTCTTTTTGTTAGAAGTTTTACTCATTAGAAGCTCTACTACAAAAATATCTACTCTATAAGCTTTATTTGAAAAGACATACCAAACACACTCTTACTCACACAAATATGAAATTTTTGTTCATCATATTTTTGCTCAAAATTACTAAAATACCCCTAATCACTTATTTTATCTTTTATTATATATATATACTGTATATTAAAAAAAAGGTGTATATTTTTTTCAAATTTTTTTCTACCTTAACTTTTCTTTCATTTTTTTTCTTTCTATTTTCTTGCACTTTCTCTGTCCTAAACACCATATCATATTTCAAAAACCAACTTCATCACCTAAACAGGCAATTTCATCACCCTAATTCCCTTAACATTCAATTTCACACTCATCAACAAACAAATAATATTATTTTATCATAATCCACAAAATTAAATCAAGTAGTTATTTATACTGCTTTATTTGCTTTCTCACCCAGCCTCCCAAAAAAAAAAACAAATTTTTGCTTCCTTTTATCTTAAACAATTCACCCGAGAGACCATTGAAACCGTTAGATGTCAAGCTCATAGTATAAATAATAAACAATAAAAATGAGTAGTTTATTTAAATTTTGAATCCTTATCATCTTAAATATAAATTAAAGGTCTAAAATGATCATTATTAAAACGTGGAAATGGTGAGAAATGTCATATTTTTGTCTCGCTGTTGCACCAACGTCACCGGTTTAATAACTTATGTTTAAAAGGCACCTATTTTGGTGAACTGCCAAAATTGCCTTTAAATAATCAATTTTTAATTGTCTCTGTACTTCCATCTCCACACTTGAAACGCTGAAGGCAGGAACTCCTCTCTTTCTCTCTCTACAATAAATTTCAAAACTACTCTACTCAACGTTCTTCAGTAAGCACAACAAGGTAATATGTTTGTCTGAAATAATGTTTTTGATCCTTCATTTTTTAAAAACGTTCCTTTTGTAAACATGAAACTGGTTTTGTGAATATTGAATCTGTGAAATTTGAATCTCCGAACCTGTTAATAAAAAGCTCGGAGCCTGTTTGAAAATGCTCGGAGCCTGTTTTAAAAAGCTCGGACACTGTTTGAAAAAACTCGGAGTCTGTTTGAAAAAGCTCGAGCCTTTAGAAAACAAGCTCGGAGACTTGAAAAAAGCTCGAGACTTTGTAAAACAGCTCGAGCTTTTAGAAAACGTTCGGGACTTTGTAAAAACGTTCGGGACTTTTGTGAAAAAGCTCGGGACTTTGTGAAAAAGCTCGGGACTTTTGTAAAAAAGCTCGGGACTTTGTGAAAGAGCTCGGGACTTTTGTAAAAAAGCTCGGCACTTTGTGAAAGAGCTCGGGACTTTTGTAAAAAAGCTCGGGACTTTATGAAAGAGCTCGGGACTTTATGAAAGAGCTCGGGACTTTTGTAAAAAAGCTCGGGACTTTGTGAAAAAGCTCGGGACTTTTGTAAAAAAGCTCGGGACTTCTGTGAAAAAGCTCGGGACTTTTGTAAAAAAGCTCGGGAATTTGTAAAAAAGCTCGGGAATTTGTAAAAAAGCTCGGACTTTGTAAAAAAGCTCTGTACTTTGTAAAAAAGCTCGGCTCTTTTGGGATCTTTGGAAAAAAGGTTGGAACCTTTATTAAAAGCTCGGAGATCATAGTAAAAACCTCGGAAACTATTTTAAAAGGCTCTGAGCCTTTTCCATAGCTTTTATGTTTGTCATAATGGTTTGTGGTGATGAATGTTACAGGAGAATGAATCGGGTGAGAATAGTAATATCTTACAACGGTCGATGGGAGCAGTTACCCGACGGAAGTCAGAGGTTTGTTGGATCCGACAACCAAGGAATGTATGTGTCAAAGAATATGAGTTACGAAGAATTGGTGTCGATCGTGCATACCGTTGTGAAGTATGATGTAAACAAATACAATGTTGATATACAGTCAATATTAATCGTTCCTGGCGCTACATGTCGCACATTTGTAAGAAATGACGATGATGTTCAGTTTATGCTAGGGGAAGATCGGGTGATCCCTCAAGTATGTGTTAGTCTAATTGAGAGGGCAACTGGAGATGTGATACAGAATGATATTCCTGCTCCTGAAAATACCCAACCATTTGGATCCGCTAGCGGTAGCAACCAAGTGTTCACACAAAGGAGTGCCACTGAAGGTGGGGAAAACATATGTGCTGTCCAACCGGTAGTGGTCGACCATGCAGATGTTTGTGAACCTCAATTCGACGATGTGTTTGGTTGTCGATTTGAGATGAATGATGAGCGGTACAATGAGCAATACAATGAGATGTACAATGAGGAGAACACTGAACCGAACCTTGGGCCTAACCAGGAGGTGGATAATAAGGCAAATATTGATCTGGTAGATCATGTAGAGAACACTGATGAAGATCATGTCCAAATTCAAAGACGTGGAAGACGTGTAGAAGGAGTTAGTTGCACTGGAGCAGATATGCCTGGTACTTCCGAGGTCCGGCATAATGTATCTACAGATGATTCTGATAATACCACAACGTGGGTTATTCCCGGAGCAGATTCATACTCGTTTGGGATTGGTAGAAGCACAACCTTGGTAGCAGAAGAACCTACATGCATGATTTATAAAGGTCAGTTCTTTCCGACAAAAAAGGATCTGAAGAGACTAGTTGGCCTTTTTGCAATGCGGCGAAACTTCGAATGGAAGGTGAAAAGGTCCAATAAGACAACGTTACATCTTGTTTGTTTGATTGACAACTGTACATGGAAATTAAGAGCGGTGAGAAGAGATGAAGGGACGTACTTCTAAGTAAGAAGTTTTGTCAATGAACACAGTTGTCCATTGGAGGAGATTCACCGTCGCCACCGACAAGCTAGTGCAGTTATAATTGGAGAAGTGGTTGCACCTAGACTTCAACAACAAGATGGTCGTCTCATGCGTCCCAAGGATATAATCGCCGATATGAAAACAATGTATGGCATCCAAATCATGTACAGTAAGGCATATCAAGCCTTGCATTATGCATTGTCACTGACCTATGGGACACATGAAGAAACCTTCCAACTACTGCCGTCTTTTGGTTACGTGCTGGAACAACAAAATCCCGGCACAATCACTGACTTACAGTGCGCTGACGACGGTAAATTCCTTTACTTTTTCATGTCATTAGGGGCCTCAGTTAGAGGTTTTCAGAGGTGCATGCGTCCGGTTATTACAGTTGATGGTACCCATTTGAAGGGAAGATTCGGGGGTACAATGTTTGTTGTAACTGCCCAAGATGGAAACGAACAGGTGTATCCAATTACTTTTGGGTACGGCGACTCCGAAAACAACCTTTCATGGGAATGGTTTTTGGATTGCTTGAAGGGTGCCCTTGGTCATATAGATGATCTGGTTTTTATTTCCGATCGACATGCAAGCATTGAAGCAGGGATTTCTAAAGTGTTCCCTTATGCAACCCATACCATATGTTGTTGGCACTTTGTTGAAAATGTGAAGAAGCGATTTCACAGAAAAGATGTTGCCAGCTTAATGGGCAAAGCCGCTAGAGCGTACACTGAATTCAAATATAACCGGTACATGGGTGAGTTACGTAACCTGCACAAGAATGCTTTCGATTATGTTGAATCTGCCGGTCCACACAAATGGTCTCGTGTACACTGTCCCCAACAAAGGTTCAGGGTGATGACAACAAATGTTGCAGAGTGCATAAACTCATGCCTTAAATTCGCACGACAACTCCCTATGTTGACATTGGCAGAGTTCATTAGGAATATGTTACAGCGTTGGTTTCACGATCGACATCGAGCTGCACAGTCCATGCGTCATCAGTTGACCGACGCATCACATCTTGTGATGCTACAACGGGTCGAGAAGTGCGGTTATATGACCGTCAATCCAGTGGACTGGAACATTTTCTCTGTCAAACGGTCCGGAAAACAGTGGACTGTTGACTTAGCCCGGAAGACATGCACATGCAACAAATTCCAAATGGATCATTTTCCGTGTTCTCACGCACTCGCAGCGGCAAGGTACATTAACATTATAAAATTATACCCTATATTAAGCAAGCGTGATTGTCACTTTTTTCATTGGTTTTGCAGGGAGCGGAATTTGGATTTCACATCGCTGTGTTCGGACTACTACAAGAGACAGACACTTATTGATGCATACTCAGTTCCTATTATGCCTGTTGGCCATCCTTCTTCATGGGTAGTGCCGTCCGACATCGCTGAGCGGGTGGTTTTAAATCCAAAGACCAAGAGACAATCAGGTCGCCCGATGGAGGGTCGACATGCATCGTCTTCCGAGAGGACAACCACCCAATCGTGTAGAAGATGTGGACAATCAGGTCATAATAGCAGGAGGTGTTCTAATCCGCCCTTGATTAATGAAGGTCCGATCAGAATTATTCCCGAGGAATACCGTCGTAAGTGTAGCGTATGTCATCAAGTTGGACATAACAAACAGACGTGCCCACACAAGGAATCTGCCGAGGAGTGAACCGAGCCGTTCATACTTATTGTTTAATTAAGTTGAGGTGTTAATTATTACTTGTGTTATTGTATGATATGAAATGCGTGTGTTGTACTTGTAAATGAAAACACTTTAAATTTTAAACAAAAAATTTATAATTTGAAAGTTCATTACTATAATTGTTTGTACATCGACAACTACAACATCTAATGTGGCTTGGAGTTACAAAAAATCTCCACAGCCATCTTCTCCCGTATGGTGCACATATCTTCTTCTGACCAGTCGAACGTCATCCTGTTCGCCAGTACGTACTCCATCAATCTCAAGGTATGAGCACCACAGTTACCCCTGCGACTCAGCACATGAACAACCGTTACAATAGAAGTTGAATAAAACAAACTTAAAGTTTAAATGATGTTCGTATAGTCATACCCTCTAGTCTGTTGGGGCACATGTGTTGTAGACACCATGCTTACCCCAAAGGGCCTATTCCGCTTCTCATACTTCGCCTCGCCCGTTGGTCTGGCATCATGAAACCCCACCTGATGCAACATCGAGGGTAGAAACCACCGCAATGGAGCGACCTGCTCTTTCCTGATCTGTAGGGGGACTTCCTGTCTGAACGGGTCTAGCAGGTGGATCGTCCCGACAGTAAGGTCAACGCTGGCCACGAGCCAATGCTGGCCACCAACGTTGCACGGAATAAGGACCTGTACCAAGTGTTCAAGATATTGTTATGGTCAAAATAAGAATTTTTAATTAAACACATTGAAACCATAACTGTATTTTGCTCACCGCGTCAACCTCGTGCCATGGTCGGTTCCCTACCGGGAGCAATCCACGTACCGTCATCAGATCTTCAGGGGACCACCTGTACTTCAACACAGACCACTTTTTTGGGGCTTTACCCACAGCATCGCGAGGCATGATTCTCCGCCACTGAAACTCCAGCATTGACTGAAAATAGACAACGAACTGAAACGTTAGAAACAGGATGAAACACAACAAACAGACGTGTGAAAACAGTACATTTGAAACACTTACATAGAACTGAGAATCTAGTAGGTTCATCCTCTGAATGTAGACAGTGGGGAATGCTCGTTGACGCTTCCGTAAAATATGCAGGTACGCGTCAATATGCTGACAATATAAACATTATACATTGTTAGTATTCTTCCATAAGTTAAACAAACTTAAAAGACAATCAAAGTAAGGAAAGTACCGTGTCCTCCAACTCCATAAAGTTGGTTTGCAACCGGTGGAACCAAGTCACAGGCACGGGGGTCATCAGATCCACATCACGTCTGTGTAATTTTCAATTATTTAGGAAAACAACTAATTTAACTTAGGTGTTTCAAAATAAATTCACAATATTTTAATACTTACAATTCCCCCGTCACGTTCCTCTTGTAGGCTTTGTAAGCCGCAAGCTGGTCAGTGTCTACCAATCCATTGGGCCTGAATGTATGTGCTGATGACATGGGCAGTGTCCTTGGCCTCTTCGGCCGACAGGGGTCAGTGTATGGGCTCATCAACTGCCAGCCTCGTTTGCGCATCCGCTGCTGCCTATGCTGACTGTGGACTGGGGGGTGTTGGGAGGAGGAACTCTGTCCCCGTGGATCACGTCGAGGGCTCCGGTGGGATGGGTTGTGTCGGGATGGACCGGCAGTGTCACTAGGGGGTGAGGTGTGACGGGATCGAGTAGAGAAGAGCGGTGTCGGATGGACCGCAGGGGTGCTCCCTATGGATCGCCTGGTCAGGTCAGGAGTGTGGACTGTACGGGAGGAGGGACTCTGACCCAGTGGACTGAACGGGTCCGCTGTGTGGTCCTGGATATAAACAGGAGGATCCACATCCTGTACCTCCATAAGCAGCAGATACTCTAATATCGCCTGGGTAACTGTCTCCCCAAATACTCCTGTATCCGTGCCACCAGGGAGTTGCATCTGCTGGTCTCGTACTGTATCTCCAGCTGTTGGACCCTGTGTCTGAGGTCCATCAGCCTCCGTCGTAGGTCCGGTGGCTGGGTCTGTCCCTCCATCTCTGTCTGTACGGGGAGAGTCTTGATCATGGGAGGGTGGACCATCCCTGCCAGACTGTGATGTCGAACCCCACCGCCCCCGGAGAAAGTCCATCACCTCCCTATGCTGCCTATCCCTTTCTCGATCACTCTTCCGGATATCCTCCCGTAACGCAGCGACTGCGTCCATCACATCTTGGATTTTTTGTTCCAAACGATCCTGAAACAAAATCATTATTGTCAGTACTAAAACCCAACACTTGTTTCAACATAAATAATGCATTACACCATTTTTTACATACCTGGCGATGCCCTCCAACGTCTTCTCGTGAATGTACTCCACTGGGCATCGCAAAGCGAACCTGTCTGCGCCTAAGAGGACTCCCAGCGACAAACTCCGGGTCCGAACCCTCCGTATCCGGCCTGTGCCTGAGGGGACTCCCACCGCCAAACTCATGGTCGGAACCCTCCGTATGACTAGGTCCGGCAGTGGTATGATGTAAGGGATCCGGTACCGAGCCGTCGTGTCCATCGGCAGCCATATATAGACTGCCTCCCTCATTTATGCCCTCGTAGTACCGTGCAACCCTCTCAGCTGCTGTCGGCACCAGTGCAGTCCTCGCAAACATCTGAAATCGTGGTTAGACCATTCTATTTGTATAATCGTAATATGTAAACACTTTAACACAATAGATCCTTACCCTGGCTAAGAAATTTTTTTTGTCCAGCTTGTCCGACCTTGTTTGCTTTTGCAACTGCCATTTCAGAATACGGGGGGACAACTCAATCTCCCTACGAGTCCCAAATCGGGTCCCAAGCTCGGGGATAACCTCATACGCAAATATCTATGTAAAAGAACAAGTTATTCAGAATCCAATCATTTATTCCGTAACTCATGGAAAAAAAATTTCAGGTTTTCAAACGATACAAATTCTAAATTCTCACCAATAGTGCGTGAGCTAGACCGTAAATGTTGTACGTCTCCACCGTGTGAACGTCAACACCTTTTTCCTGCTGTCGTCTCTCATACCTCACACGTCGACCGTTTAAGGCATTCTTGAATCCAATAATGGACTGCCTATACACGTGGGCACCCCACGGGAATGCATCAAAAGCGTCCAAGTCTTCGACTAGCCGGATCTGCCATAATGGAACTTTCTGTCTCTCGTCCAACCCCATCAATATCCAGTTTAGCATATAAAGGAGGCACAACTTCACAGCATCGTACTGCTCCTCAAATACACCGATCCGTAGAACAGCTTTCAGCTGTTCATAATCTACATCAGCTGCACCATTGAAATACCGTTGTTGTATCCCGTTCTGAACCATCTCATACCTCGTCGTGTCGGGAATCACTTCAAACTTCAATCAGGTGATCAGACAGAATTCAACCTTGGAGAACCGTACCGAACGAGTACCTAACATAAATCTCATATCATCCTGCGGCCCATCGTGATGTAGCTCGCGCAATAGCAGTCGATGGACTACGCTACCCGAAAACTTCATCCCCCGATCCATCCTAAGGAAATGACCAAAACAAGACTCTGTATACCGACGTCGGTCTTCGACCTTGAATTGTTCTGGTACACTGTCTAGTGCGACGTCGATATCTTTAAGGTCGCTGAAATGGTCATGCCGAGTGATTTTTCCATCGTACCATTCATCCTCTGGAGTTTTAAGCAAATCCTTTAGTTCACTACTCATCTGCATTTTCATAGAAAGAATGCATCAGTAAACTGTAAAAGGCTAGGACATAATAATATAAAATAGCAGAGAAGCAGTTTCAAAAGGCTCGGACTCATATTGAAAACGCTCGGACAGTGTGAAAAAAGCTCGGACACAGTTGGAAAATGCTCGGACTCATATACAAAAAGCTCGGGCACAGTTTGAAAAAGCTCGGGACCAGTTTGAAAACGCTCGAACTGTTGAAAAAGCTCGGACTCAGCTTTACAAAGCTCGGACACTGTTTCAAAAAGATCGGACACGTGTTGAAAATGCTCGGACTGTTTAAAAAGCTCGGACTCGGTTTTAACAAGCTCGGACTCAGTTTAAAAAAGCTCGAAAAATGTTTCAAAAAGCTCGGAAACTGTTTTAAAAAGCTCGGACACGTGTTGAAAATGCTCGGACTGTTCAAAAAGCTCGGACTCAGTTTAAAAAAGCTCGGAAAATGTTTCAAAAAGCTCGGAAACTGTTTCAAAAAGCTCGGACACGTGTTGAAAATGCTCGGACTGTTCAAAAAGCTCGGACTCAGTTTTAACAAGCTCGGACTGTCTAAAAAAGCTCGGCAACTGTTTGAAAAAGCTCGGACTCAGTTTCAAAAAGCTCGGAAACTGTTTCAAAAAGCTCGAAAACTGTTTCAAAAAGCTCGAAATTTTAAAAAATCTCCGGCACTGTTTCAAAAAGCTCGGAAATTGTTTTAAAAAGCTCGGCCACATTTTAAAATAGCTCGAGAACAGTTTCAAAAAGCTCGGGCATTTTCAAATAGCTCGGAACCAGTTTGAAAAAGCTCGGGCACAGTTTGAAAAAGCTCGGGACCAGTTTGAAAACGCTCGGACTGTTGAAAAAGCTCGGACTCAGCTTTACAAAGCTCGGACACTGTTTCAAAAAGCTCGGACACGTGTTGAAAATGCTCGGACTGTTTAAAAAGCTCGAAAAATGTTTCAAAAAGCTCGGAAACTGTTTCAAAAAGCTCGGAAACTGTTTCAAAAAGCTCAGACACGTGTTGAAAATGCTCGGACTGTTCAAAAAGCTCGGACTCAGTTTAAAAAAGCTCGGAAAATGTTTCAAAAAGCTCGGAAACTGTTTCAAAAAGCTCGGACACGTGTTGAAAATGCTCGGACTGTTCAAAAAGCTCGGACTCAGTTTTAACAAGCTCGGACTGTCTAAAAAAGCTCGGCAACTGTTTGAAAAAGCTCGGACTCAGTTTCAAAAGGCTCGGAAACTGTTTCAAAAAGCTCGAAAACTGTTTCAAAAAGCTCGGGCTGTTTAAAAAATCTCCGGCACTGTTTCAAAAAGCTCGGAAATTGTTTTAAAAAACTCGGCCACATTTTAAAATAGCTCGAGAACAGTTTCAAAAAGCTCGGGCATTTTCAAATAGCTCGGAACCAGTTTGAAAAAGCTCGAAAACCCAGAAAAAGCTCGGAAAACGTTTTAAAAAGCTCGGAAAAACCTCTTCAAAAGCTCGAAAAAGCTTGAAAAAAGCTCGGAATCACCTTGAAAAACCTCGGGAACCCAGATCTTCAACGAATTTACAAACCCTAACCTAACCCACAACCATTCTCAGATCAACAAACAAACATAATCTACAAGTTTAATCAACAACCAACATCAAACATGAACTTATTAAAAACAAAATCAACAACATAATCTGACTCAACTTACCGTCGATTGAAGATGCTCTCGTCTGAACACCCGATAAACACTGTTGTCCTACCGCCGGTTACTTCGACGTCTTTTTCAGACGGAAAACCACTGATCTTCCAACGCCGGTTCTTTTTCCAAGAGATGTTTTCTCTCTCTGGTTTTTCTCACTAGGTTTGAAAACGACAAAAACTCACTTGGAAGGGGTATTTTTGTCTGGACACCTATATTGGTGCCTTTTAAACATGAATTAGTAATGTGGTGATATTTGCACAACACCCACCCCAAATAGTGCTATTTATTTTTTGAGTCCTTATTAAAACTAGGGAAGCAAATGGCCAATACCCCCTGCAAGGGATTTTTTTTAATAACTGGATTAGTGGCTTGCAAGTGCTTTGGTTTTTATTAATATTTTATATTCTAAAATAATTGGGTTTAAAAAAAAGAATTGACTCGGTGATATATTCTTACGGATATAGTCCTGCTTATTTTCTTAAGGGTGGCTTTATTGCTATCCATAAAATATCTTCTTACATCCATTTTTTTTATACACATATATTAAAAATTTTAAATTATTAATTTTATTCCCTATACCCTTTAAAATACAAAAACTATCCTTCAAGTATTTTTTTTTAATTTTATACATATATTTTTTCTCATTACACCCATTTATCTTCATTTGCTTCCACCACCATAAAAATAAATAAATCTTGTATGTAAAGTTCTTCTTTCAACAAAAAAAAACTACGTGCAATTTCTCCATTCCTAACAAATATTATAAATTTTAGTCAGATAAAAAATATCATATTCAAATAAAAATTTACAACTAAGATTTTACTTGGACAAAAATAAAATACAAATTCTACTCTAAAACAAATTATTATTATTTTTCGTTGTTACTCACGGAATCAATGTATTGAATTATCTAAAAAAATCTTGAAATCATAATGGTTGACACACTTAAGCATCGTCATAGAAAACAATAACAATAATAATTAAACAAACAACAATATGCAGCTTCTTTTGTCTTAAAAAAAAACTATTTTTCATTCACCAAACAAATCAATTTTTTTTTCATTTAAAATTTTGTTTTTTTTATAAAAAAATCCACCCACCAAGTTTTTCGATTTACAAACCAAATAAATTAATAAGAATTTGTAGTTGAATTTGACGCAGCGGTGTATGGCGAAAACAAGAATGATCACTTCGTCGAACCCTGAGGCACACTCAGATGAACCTTAACGTAGCGACCGGTAGTTACCCAAGCATGGACCGCCATGCAGGGGCCATCATTCCCTAATCTTCGTTAGAAAATGGTGCTCTCGAATCCTCAAAGAGCATGTCGAATCCACGACAGATAAATGTTTCAAAGGAACGATTTTATTAAAATCAATCAAAAGGTTTAAAAAGTTTACAATAATTGGAATTAATAATACTATTTATAATAAACTAATCCTAATACGACTTGAATACGATATTTCAAAAAAAAGACTAAAACAGGAAAATATCAAAACTAATCAGAATCTGTTACAATTCATGACTCCTAACTTGGCCGGAAAATAAAGATCAAATCTTACCTAAAAGGTAAGTTTGATTTATTTCCAAAACCTAAATTTAATTCCTAATCAAACTAAAATAAATAAACTTGCTAAACAAGAAAAGACCCAAATTGAAAAAATAAGAAAATAAAGAAATTGCCCAAATCCAGTGTGACCCGCTGGTGTCTGATCGCGGTCTGGACCGCGGTTCCTTCTTCTTTGTCCTACATCACCAATTGACGCAGTACGGAAGTTCTAGGATCACAAGCGTAACCCTAACAGAACATAAACTGGAATACACTAGAAAAAAAGAACTGAAACCAAATTGTAAAATTTATTGAATACCTCGAAACTGATAACAAAAGCCTTAAATAGGCTCAGAAAACCCTAAAAACAGAAAAGACTAAAATATCCTCATCTAAAAAAAAAACGGAAAACAAATAAAAACATAAAAATCTTCGGATGCCCGATAACCTAACTTAAATAGCTCCGTTGAGGAAGTAAATGACGTCAACCGGGCAACCCTAGGTTGAACCGCTATGGAGCTCTGAAAACCCTTTCCGAAAACATATTATAATAGGAAATCTGTCAACCGAGCGAAAAGTTATGCCCGTTTCTTTGAAACACCTCTTTTGGACAATTTTCTATCCATCTCTTCTTTAAAGTCCAAAGCCAATTGTCCTACATCAGAATTAAAGTAAAATAAGTGAGTGAGTTGTGTTTGAGAACTATATACACTTTATCGAGTTCTACAACTACTTGAAAAAAGGAAATTCTATGAGACTACAACTGCAAAAAAAATTTATTCAATCACAAAACAATAATAAAAATGAAAGTAAACATACAATAATGCATTCAGAATCTTTGAAATCAATTCTTTGTTCATCCATTCCTCGACTATATGTGAAAAAAAATTATATTTCTTGATTGATGTTGGGTTTGATTATGTATATATTATTAAAGTTTATGATAGATTGAGTATTCAAACTAATGGGTATAGGAAATAAATTTAATTTCTAATAATAAAGCCATATATTTTAAGTAATTAAATGTAATGATATTTTAGAAATAATTTTTTTTTTAAAAAAAACATGGTTGTAAGAAGATGTTGTGTGGGTGGCAATAGAGCCACTCTTTTCCTAAACACGGAATTCGGGAATTATATATAATTGTTAAAAAATATATATACCATTTATTTTAATAATTTTCAAATAAGATAATATTATATTTATAAAAAATAAAATCAAACTGCAAATACATTTATTATAAAAATGAAAACTTGTGTTCTTGAAAAAGTTTCAAATTTTGTTTACAAGTAAATATCATTGAACTTATCATTCATAAAAAAAATTAGATCAAAATTCATTAAAATCAATGGATTTTAAGGCGGTCCTTACTTTATGTTAAAATGAGGAATCTCTCGTGAGAAAGTAGAGATTCATTATATATATATATATATATATATATATATATATATATATATATATAACCAAAAACAAAATGATTTAAAAAAATGAAAAAAAAAGTGAAAAAAGATGACAACTCCTATAACGAATAATGATCTTTAGCAGCATCACTGCGCGAAGACTCGATTTACCAAGAATCTCATCAAGATACAATTCTCCTACGATCTCGCCTAATAACAATTTTTGCTTGCACGTCAAGGGCTAGAGCAGCACCCTAAACCCTAAATAAACACATGTACAGTATCAAGTAGAAGACAAAGGCACCTTAAGCAATACAACGCTTGTAAATTGTAACAATTTTTTCGTAGTGAAAATTTCTCTTTCTGTCGTCAAGGTGACCATAGTTTTTTTTTTCTTATTTAGGGTTTTTTTTCTTATTTAGGGTTTTCCACGTAAAAATCTTAGTGTCTTTTATCAATTTTTCATATTTATTATGTATTCAACTAACTCGGCCACACAGTGAAAACACGATCAAAATCACACCTTGTTGGTTAATCTAAGTATCGATCGATCAACGTGTTGTTGACTAGGTGTATCCAAAAATCAATGTCAACACATGCAAAGAAAACATAGAAAACTTATAGTTCTACCATAATCTAAAGCTAAAATGATAATGTAAGTTGAATCTTTCATAACATAAGCCTAATAATTCAACACATAATGACAATTCCCTAATTGTAACTACTATTATATTGGCTCTGTCACTTTATCAGAGAAATACAATGTACTTCTAATTTATTGCAAAATGTCGGTAAAATATATCAACTTACATGTAATACAGGTTGTTTGTCAGGGACTGTAATCCATCAACTGTAAAAATTGTTTTCATCCCATAGCACATGGTAGTGAAGATACGATTCTCTTAGGATCTCGTCTAATAACAATTTACAAAGGCATCTTAAATAATACATCACTTGTAAACTGTAACAATTCTTTCATAGTGAATATTTCTCTTTCTGTCGTCAAGGCGACCATGGTTTTTCCTTGTTTAGGGTTTTCCACGTAAAATTCTTGGTGTCTCTTATCCGTTTTCATATTTATTATTTATTCAAATAACTCGGCCACACGGTGAAGACACGATCAAAATCACACCTCGTTGGTTAATTTAAGTATCGATCGATCAGCAAGTTGTTGACTAGGTTTATCTAAAAATCGACGTCAACACCTGCAAAAATTGAAAACATAGCAAACTTATAGTTTTGCCATAATATAAAGCTAAAATGATAATGGAAGTTGAATCTTTCACAACATAAGCCTAAAAATTCAGCACACAATGACAATTCCCTAATTGTAACCACTGTCATAATGGCTCTGTCACTTTATCGGAGAAATACAATATACTTTTAATTTATTGAAAAATGTCAATAAAATATATTAACTTATGTGTAACACAGGTTGTTTGTTAGGGACTATAATCCATCAGCTGTAAAATTGTTTTCATCCCACAACACATGACAGTGAAGATACGATTCTCCTATGATCTCGCCTAATAACAATTTTTGCTTGCACGTCAAGGGATAGAGCAGCACCTTAAACCCTAAATAACACATGTATCAAGCATAAGACAAAGGCACCTTAAGCAATACTACGCTTGTAAACTGTAACAATTCTTTCATAGTGAATATTTCTCTTTCTATCGTCAAGGCGACCATAGTTTTTTCCTATTTAGGGTTTTCCATGTAAAAATCTTGATGTCTCTTATCAGTTTTTCATATTTATTATTTATTCAACTAACTTGGCCACACAGTGAAAACACGATCAAAATCATACCTCACTAATTAATCTAAGTATCGATCAATCAACGTGTTATTGACTAGGTTTCTCCAAAAATCGACATCAGCACCTGCAAAAATTGAAAACATAGAAAACTTACAGTTCTACCATAATCTAAAGCTAAAATGATCATGGAAGTTGAATCTTTCATAACATAAGTCTAAATATTCAGCACACAATAACAATTTCCTAATTGTAACTACTGTTATACTTGCTATGTCACTTTATCAGAGAAATACAATGTACTTCTAATTTATTGAAAAATGTCGGTAAAATATATCAACTTACGTGTAACACTGGTTGTTTGTCAGAGACTGTAATCCATCAGCTGTAAAATTGTTTTCATCCCATAGCACATGGTAGTGAGTTGGGTAACATGACTACAGAGATAGAAGTATAATTTAGTCGGATGACAAATTTTAGCATGTTCCCTTTGGAAAGAAAAAATATTAAAAAAAAAAACTAACAGCCAATATAGTCATCAATTTGAACACAACCACTGAACATGTCGATATTCGATATAATTATCATTCAGATTGGAATAAAAATGTCATTTTGATGGCGAATCTCGATGGAACGAGAGAATTTTCATTACTTAAAATAAGAAAAAAAAAATACATATCTCTTCTGACATGTTTGTATATCACTACAAATTCAAAAGTTATGAAACAAAGGATTTAAAATCCCTTCTAAATTCAAAAACACCACAACACAAAGTAGTTTTCTATTGTTTATTTAAACCGGAAAAATATATTTAAAGTCTAAATAACACATTAATATTTAAACAAGTAAATACCACAAAAATTTTTGATTTATCAACCTAGAACTTGATATTACTACACACAATCTCATTCCATGAAAAAAAAATGTGAAAACATTGAGCTTATACTTAGTTTCAACTATTTTCCAAACCTAAAAGCAAAAAAAAACTCTAATTCAAGAAAGTTTTCTAAATTAAAATTTTAAAACAGCTCTAATTACAATAATTTATCTTAAATTAGAGAATTTGTAGCAAATAATTGAAAGAAAACTCATAAAATTGACGCGTGCTTTTTGTGCTATGGCAAGTAGCTATTGTGAATGTATTGTTATAATGATAATTTGAATATAATTAATCAATCATCAAATTGAATGCGGATTTCAAATCAAGAATCTTATTCTTGTCAAATTTACAAGGGAGGCTAATGGGTCGTTTGTTTTTTGCACTTAAAACTTAATGGATCTAAATTGAAATTAAAGGTTGTTTTTTTAAGTGGTCAAACAACTTAAAAATACAAAACAAAAAACAACTTAAAATAAAAAGTAAAAAATCTTGACTTTTAACTTAATTCCAAATCAGTAGATTGCATTTAATATATTTTCTTCCAAATTAATATATTTTAATTCAAGAGTGCAATTTCATTTTTTAGTGGACTAAACTGAAATTAATATATTTAGGCTCAATTAATTAAGAGTTAATTGGTACTTGGGCCAAATATATTGGAGTTTGTAATTAAAATAACCTATGGATCCCCAAACTTCACAAATTAAATTGGATCATTTAAAAGGAATCTATTGGGCTCAAATGTTGGGTTCAACGACAGAGACATATCTTACTTCTTTTATTTTATTTTCCATTAGGAATGAAAAATGTATCAAAATAGGATTTTGATTTAAGAATAAGTAAAATAAAATAAAAAGGAAAAGACTTCTCATAAGATTAGACTTACTAAATCAGAATAGGATTTGTGATTCATGTGTCCTATGAAAAAACAAATTATTCTTTTCTAAACCTATAAATATGTGGCTTAAGAGAAAAAATAGATTTATACCAAGCTTGTTATTCTCAGTGGCGTTGACACAAGCTTGAAAGTAAGTTGTAAGTTTCAAATTCGAATTGAGCTTTCAATCTTTTTCTTTAAGTCTTGTAGGTAGATTTACACATTGGTTCAAAAAAAATGGAGCACACACTCCTCGGTGATTCGATCTTGTGCTTAGTTCGGAAGATTTGCGGAGACTAAACTATAAAAGTAATCTCTAAATTAATTCAATTTGCATTATGTATAGAATACGATTCGTTGATGTTTTGAATTTTTTTTAAAGTTTCGCATATACATTTATTTTCAAAACGGTTATTTTTCCCTACACTTTAGACTTATCACTTTCCATAACTGATAAAAAAGAGAAAATTATATTAAAATGTAAAATAGATAGATGGATGGATCTCATCTATCGTCCATCTCTAAGATTGATGGTGGAGATAAAGAAATTATATATATAAATATATATATATATATATATATATATATATATACAATCTTTCTATTGTCAGTTCGTCTTGATATAAAATATATCAGAACAAAGAATGTGGACCACATATTATGGAGAAGTTTTGATAAGTGTATACACTTTGTGTCAAATTATGTAAATCTAATGGTCCACATTCTTCGTCTCGATATAAAATATATCAGGACGAATTGACAATAGAAAAATTGATATATATATATATATATATATATATGAACAAAATATAAACTGATTCTTTTAAAAAAATGAAAATGAAAATGAAAAATAAATTTGTGTGTGTGTGTGTATATATATATATATAAACAAAAAAAAAATTGATTCTTTAAAAAATGAAAATGAAAATAAAAAATAAATGTGGATCTCCACTGTCTATCTATGGTAGATGGACGATGCCGATCCAAAACTAATCAATTGAGATGAGAATCTTCATAGATTGAGATCATGACCTCCATCAATGGAGACAATTGAGACGAAATCCATCATCTTCACTCTCCAGTCCATCTCCATTAGATGGCGATCTCCACAGTCCTTTTTTTTGTTAAGATTTGTGTTTTTTGTTTTTTGTTTTTGTCTTTGTTTTTAATTTTTAATTATGTTTTAATTTTTAATCTCAATGGACGGTTGAGAATTTTATTTAATTTTTTACGATTTGTTTTTCTATTTTTTTACTAGTCAACTTAAGTCTAAGGGAAAATAGACTTTTAACTAATTTTGTGACCGTTGACCATCAAAATTTTGATTAGATGATCTAATTGATCCATTTTTATAAATTTAAGGATCTGTTTGACCAAAATGTAAAGATAATTAAAAACTGGATGTTTCCTAATTACTTAGGGACTAATTTGTAAAAACCCCTAATTTTGAAGGTGAAAATCAAAAATAGCCAGTGACCTATTTGATTTAATATGTGGCATACTTTTAATCAAATTAGTGAATTTATTTAATTAAATAGGCAAGTACAATTAATTTAATTTATGGTTAGTCAAATGTATTTTTTGTTGTTGAAGTAAGTTAATTTATCTTTAGTAGATTAATTCATCGCCCCTAGGGGGTAATTCTGCTGGTAGATGGACGAATTTGAGATTTGGGTAAATGACTTCCAAGTCAGCGGTTCGAAACCTACCAATGGTAAAAAAAAAAATACTTAGTCTAGATATTTGGATAAATAGATACTATTAAAAAAAGATTAATTCATCTTAAATTGACCCGATGGAACGCCTATGAGCTTTTGGGTTTGATTTTGTCTCCCTCCTCAAATCCCAAATTATATAATATTCCAAAAAAAATAATAATTAATTCATCTTTAATTGATTAAATTAGTAGAACACAATACATATTTAGTTGATTAAATATATACGTTAAATATTAATTGATTAATTAAGTAAAATGTAGGTTTAAAATTAAATAATAATAATAACAGTACACATTCAATATCTCTATATATTTTTATTAATTTATAGTTTAGTTAATAAAATATTAATTTATAAATAAATAAATAGATTTATACAGTATTAAGATTATTAATTTATGGAGGTTATATTGTATATTTAGAAAAAGGATTATATATTTCATTTTAGTTGGATTTATAACGTCAACATTATTAAGCCCTAGTAAATAAATCAAGGGATAATTTTACTTAAGTCCCTACTTTTTGGTGAAATGTCACATGTTTAAACGTCTTTATTATATTAGTAACTTAAATCTCTTGTTTAGCAAAAATACACCACTTTAATCCATTTGTCAGAAATACTAATGGTCAACTCTAACTATATATATATATATATATATATATATATAAAAGTATAATTTGACCCTTGTCAAAATGATTTATTAAGTTTTAAAAGTAAATAATATTAAAATGGTTTATAAAAATAAATAATCAATAAAAAATTATTTTCTATAAAAAATTAAAAAAAAAGAAAGAAAAAAAAGAAAGAAAAAAAATTAATGGATTATGGAAAAATATAAAGTTAAAATAAATAATAAATTGAAAGCATTTTCATAAAAAAAAATAGAAAGTATTCAAAAAATAAAAAGAAAGTTTTTTTTAATGTAAATGGATCTCCACCATTGGATCGATCGAAATCTAACGGTGGAGATCCATTTACTTAAAAAAAACTTTTTTTTTATTTTTTTTTAAATAATTTCAAATTTTTAAATGCTTTCAATTTATTATTTATTTTAACTTTATATTTTCCATAATCCATTAGTTTTTTTTTTGTTTTTTTTAATTAGTATTTTTTTTTCTTTTTTTAATTTTCTTCTCTTTTTTTAGAAAATAATTTTTTGTTGTTTATTTATTTTTATAGACCATTTTAATATTATTTATTTTTGAAACTCAATAAATCATTTTGACATGGGTAAAATTGTATTTTTATATATATAGTTAGAGTTGACCATTAATATTTTGGTCAAATGGACTAAAATGATGTATTTTTGAAAAATAAGGGATTTAACGTTGCTAATATAACAAAGACATTTAAATATGTGACATTTCATCAAAAAAAAAAAAAATAGGGACTTTTGTCAAAGTACCTCATAAATCAAATAATATTAAATCAACCCAACCAGTGCAAGAAAAATTAGTGTAAGTGATCAATATCTTTCAGATCAATTGTAACGAGAAGATCGTATGCTTTATAAACCATCCCATTTTTTATTTATTTTTCTTTTGTGGAATCCTTATTGTCTTAGTTTGTTATTGCAAAGGCAATAGTGACATTGCAAAACCCACGTCAAATGACATATTGGTTTAGGTACCGATGACATTATAACAATCACACTTAACCGCAATACTACCCTTAATTTGAGAGGTGATGCGGGACTTTATCTGTAGTGAAGTAGTTATGTAATCGGTATTAATTATATTTATTTATAGTTTTCTTCAATATCTTAAACGAAATAATATAAAAGTTGTCCATAGAGACGTAACTTAGTTGGTAGATGGACAAATTTGAGGTTTGAACAAATGACTTACAAATTATCGGTTCGAATCCTATCAATGACATAAAGTTTTAAAAAAAAATACCTGATCTAAATAGGTGTTTAGATAAATACTGTCAATCAATAAATAATAATATACTAGTTCATTGTTTGTGATTTCTAATTAGGAAAAAGAGATATTAAAATTATTATAGCTCTAAAACATAAGAACCTAATGAGAAATCCTTGAAAATTTACATCAACTTTAACTCATGTAATGTGTGACGGCAAATTATTTTGAATTAGGTTGGATCACTAGATATTAGTGCCTAAAGATGTAAGTTCATTTTGTTTTCATGGATAATGTTAAGTAAATGCAGTAGAAAACTACATGCAAACAAGTAGTTGTTATAGATTGATCTGAGAAGATTATTCAAAGTCTTGAAACTTGGTCAAAGGATTATATATAATTGAATTTGTAGCATTGTAGGTTCTCACAAGTCACATCTATTATATAGCACTAATCATACAAGATGATTGATATTTGTTAGATGGTTTTATTAATTTGTTTATTTTCACGATTGATTTTAATGGAGATGTGAAGGTAAAGTTTTATTATAATTTGTGGTATCTGAAGTTTGAATTTTTTATTCTTAAAATTTTGGTTTGCTATTTAATCTAAAATTAATTAATTATCTTAATTTTTTATTTTTTTAAAAATATGTTAAAGAAAAATGACCGTTTACAAGGGAAAAAAAAGGTTTTTGCTTAGTTTTAGTTGAACTTCACATGAAATTGGTAAATATATATATATATATATATATTTTTTTTAAACTTGAAATCAATAAAATTATTACTTTTTTTTGAACCATTTAAAAGATGAATTGTAATATACATATGTTGGATGACATCATGTCAAAACTCCTTAATGAATTATAAATTCGAGTTATATATCCCAGCGAATTTCTCAATTCCCAAACAATTCATAAAAAAAAAAAATTAATTAACGAGGTAGACTCCTCATTCCTCAACTTATGTAATAAAATGAGATGGGCACTCAAAATATCAAAATGATAATTGGTTCTCATTGAAAGAAAACAACCTTTTAATTTCAATACAAGAAATAAACACTTAAAAAAAAAAAAACTCAGCCTCTAGTCTAGATACAGTAATATGATGTGTGAGAAATATAGCGCCACAAAACAACGTTCCACCGAGGAAGAGACACGTGAGCCTCGTAGACCAATATATTATAAACCAAACAAGTTTTGATTTCGTGGCCACCGCACGGTCCACACTCTTAAATTTACCAAACAACGCCTCTACGTAACTCTAATCAAGAAGTCTAAATGAAAAGAATAACAAAAATTGTTTTTATTTTTTATAGTCGGCAGTATTTATTTATGAAATATTGAAGTTGAAATTACCTAGACTTCACATAAAAAAAATATAATGTTAAAACTGAAAAATATTTTCCCCTTTTCACCTTAATAAAAAATAAATTATTATAAATTTAAGCAAATTATTTATTTTATTTAAAATATCCTTGATTTATATTTTTTTTAGAAATTATTTTTAGTTACCTTTCATGTTAGGGGTCTTTTGTTTTTTTGTCTGAAGACTGAATAGTCCTGCATTTTTCTAAATACTGAATATGGACTGAAATCTGAACTTGAATGACATGTTTGTTTTTTGTTTCCTCACATCTGAATGTATTATCAACATGTTTGTTTTTTAAAAGTAAAATTGTCTGAAACTAAGTAATTTTACATCTATACCCACATTAAACAATTATACATATAATATAGAATAAAAACAATCCAAAAATAATAATTATACATGAACACATATGATTATGATCTTCTTCTTCAATTACAAATAAACTTCATTTTTACTAAGAAAAGAAAGGGTTTTTTTTTCAAAAAATAAAAGAGGCAGCAGGAAAACACACACAAAACACTCTAAAAAAATAATATATAAATACATCACCCAAATATCATAATAAAGTATTAATATTAAACACCAATATGAGAAGTGATTAGGGTTCTTTTTTATTTTTAAAACTATTTAAAATAAACAATATATTAAAATAAAGATTTTTGTTCCATATATAATTATGATAAAATTGGAAATATGTTATATATAGAGAATAGTATCGGAAGAAAAGATTTTGAATTGCATTTAATGCAATTCAGTGATTTGCAATTAAGTGAAAAGTCAGGATTTTTTACTTTTTATTTTAAGTTGTTTTTTTGGTATTTTTAAGTTGTTTGACCACTTATAAAAACAAACAAAACAATTTAATAATTATGATTCAGACCCATTAAGTTTTAAGTGAAAAAAACAAACGACCCCTTGATTAATGATCGGTGAGCAGCTTAAAAGAGCATTCAAAGGTAACTTACATATGAGGGGCATTATGGTCACATGAGCTAAATGTAATGTTTATCACGATTTTGATAATTTATATATATATATATATATATATATATATATGTGTAATCCAACCCAGCCAATACCAACTTACCAAGTCCATATCCAAATCTCTCTCAATAATACTGTCAGATAGACGTAAACAACAAACAAAAAACGTTTCTGTCGTCTGAATAAAAAATTCTCTGTGAACAAAAATTTTAGGGTTTAGCGTCTCTGTTTTTTCTATTGTTTCGTGATTTTAAGGTGCAGTTCGTTTTTGGATCTATAAATCTTATAGTGAGATTGTGTTCGTTTTATCTATTTTTTTGTTTGATTTTTTTGGCAAAAATATGGTGTTGATTTGGATTTTTGGTTTCTGCAGAGTTGAAGAAGATGGATGCAGCCACGGCACGTGTGGTTCGGGCTTCGATCGGAATCCGTAGACCGGCCCGTTCTGTTTCCGGTTCAGCGTTTTTGTCAGCTCACAGTCCCGATTTCGTTCGTTTTGGCGCTAAATCTCAGTTCTCAATAATGGTACGATTACTGCTATCTTTTGCTTTTCGCTGATATTAAACTTGTGGAATCAAAGTAATAGTTCAATTTTCCTTTTGTTTTCTAAAAACTGTAATTTGATTATGAGAATTTTTGTTATTTTGGGTAAAATCTGTTAGTGAGCAGAATTTGTGCTCCTTTATGGTTGTTATGTTCGATATTTGATTCGTTTTTTGTGGATTGTTGCACTGCAGCATGGTACTTCTGTTTCGTACTCTAAACCGATACTCGGAAGGATGGCCTTTCGAAGTAGGAGATGCATGTCCGTTAAAGCATCATCGTCTCTAGACTCAGCTGGGTCATCTCCAGATTCAACCGGGTCAATTGCTCCTCTTCGGCTGGAGTCACCTATAGGACAGTTTTTGTCTCAGATTTTAATAAGCCACCCACATCTCGTGCCTGCAGCGGTTGAGCAGCAACTTGAACAGCTTCAAACTGATCGTGATGCAGAGAAGACGAAGGAAGAAGCTTCTGCTGCTGGCACTGACCTTGTATTGTATAGGTTCGTTGCATATCTTCTCCACCATTATTTACATATCGAACCAGGAAAATGAAATTCCAACCATAGTAAATTATGTACAGGAAATAAACGTTATAGGCTTATATAGTTTGGTTTTTGTCTTCTAAAATACAATAAAAAAGTAGGCATAATGAATATATATATATATATATATATATATATATATTGTTCCTAGGAGTGTATACTAGTATATAAGAAATTAAATTTTATGGATGCGAAGGAATATAGAGGTAAAAGCATGCTAATATGTATTAAATACATTATACACCACCATTTACAATCAGAAAATCTTGTGCTATGAAAATTCTTTAAGTATTATAATTTAGTTAATTAAAATAATCAAGAGAGTAGTTAAGTTGATTTGCATATTTCAGTTTTTAATTTATTATTATTTTAATCATTCTGCCTGTGCATTTTATGCATCATTCAAGAGTAGTGAAAAGTGGTAGCTGTTAGTCATGTATGTTCTGTTTCTAGACGTGTATGTTGTCATCACTAATGATAGATTATTTCTTATGAGATATAAACTTAGACAGTTATGTTCAATTTTATAAATCTGTTTTTTTTTTGAAATAATAAATCTGTATTGTTATTCTTATTACAATTTAAGATGAAAATTAATGTAGTGATGAGCATGACAATAGAAATTTGAACATTCTAAATGTATAGTCTATAGATTTATGGTGAAAGTTTTGTAATATTTGGCTTCATTTTATTAGTTCTTATTAGTAGGTATCACTTAAAGTGGACATTAAAATTCTCGATGTTTAAAGCGCAAAATACATCATTTGACGATAAAATAATATCTTTTGTAGGCATGGGTTCTGCATGTCAAACAGTACTTTTTGGCATAAAGAGTTCATACATAAATATATATATATATATATATACATATATATATTTGAAAACTAAGAGTTCATACATATGGGTGTAGGATAGGTTATTATCTTCTGTAGGAATGGGTTCTGTATATCCAACAGTACTTTTTGGGATAAAGAGTTCATAAACCATACATATGGGTGTTGGAATTTGGATAGGTAGAGGATGAGTATTACTAACTAGAGATGATAACACTTGGTTACTATATCTTCAGAAATTATTCACATAATTCAATATTACATTGCAATACTTGTTTTGCATTGTTGTGTTGCAATGCTTTCAGCTACTGTGATTAGTTATGTATTTTTTATCTCAAGATTTTAGCCTAAATAATATTATTTTCCCACCTTAAAATTACCAGGAGAATTGCTGAGGTGAAGGCCAATGAAAGGAGAAAGGCTTTAGAAGAGATTTTATATGCCTTGGTTGTGCAGAAGTTCATGGATGCCAGTGTTTCTTTGATTCCTACAATTGCCCCATCTTCTTCAGACCCATCTGGCCGGGTGGACGCATGGCCAAGCCAAGATGAGAAGCTTAAACAACTTCACTCTCCTGAGGCCTATGAGATGATCCAGAACCACCTAGCTCTCATTCTTGGAAATCGGTTGGGTGATTCAGCCTCGGTAGCACAGATCAGCAAACTCAGGGTTGGGCAGGTCTATGCAGCATCAGTTATGTATGGGTACTTCCTTAAGCGGGTTGATCAGAGGTTTCAGCTTGAGAAGAGCATGAAGATGCTTCCAAATGCGTCGGAAGCAGAAGAGAGTAGTGTTCAGCAAGCATTGGGTGACACAAGACCTATTGGTGGTGAGGGATCTTATGAAGCTGTGACATCCCACCCTGAAGTCTCATCCTGGTCTGGAGGCATCAATCCTGGAGGGTTTGGTCATGGGATCAAAACCTCCCGGTTGCGGAACTATGTGATGTCTTTCGATGGGGAGACACTTCAGAGATATGCCACGATAAGGTCGAAAGAGGCTGTTAGCATTATTGAAAAGCACACTGAGGCTTTATTTGGAAGACCAGAGATCATTATAACATCCCAGGGTACTGTTGATTCTTCGAATGATGAACTCATGAAGATCAGCTTCGGTGGGTTAAAGAGACTGGTTTTGGAGGCTGTGACTTTTGGTTCTTTCCTCTGGGATGTTGAGAGCCATGTGGATTCAAGGTATCATTTTGTCATGAATTGAATGATGTTTCGCCTTCAACTTTGCTATAAAGGCACAACTGACAACTAAAATGGTATTAGCGAGTGTAGTTTTGATATTGAATACATGTTTTTGTTACTGATTAATTTGTAAATAGATTGTGTTTAAACATTTATGTGGAGGTTTGTGCTCTTAAACTTTTGATTGTCTAGGTGAGATCTTTCTCTATATTTTCCATATGTACTGTATTTGGTTGCTGAAGTAACCATATAGAGGAGAAAATCTTTCATGGATTCGTCTAATATCCGATAGTGGTGAGACGGATCGAATGAAAGTATGCCATATAAGAGAGCTATAAAAATCAAATTTTATTTTTTCTTTTACCAATTATTTGCTGACATGCGGTAAAGTAATTAAAACCAAAATTCTAATCTTACATAGATCTGTGGGACGACAAGTATACGGTGCACAAAACTGAAACAATATTATTCCCAATTTCTTGCTTTTTTTTTTGAAAATAAAATTACCCTTCAACATCAGATCTGATTATTTTTATTTTTCTCCTTTATTTTGTAACTTATCTTTCTTTGTATTTTTCTCCTTTTTAGATAATATAATATTTGATTTATTTTTTTCTTTGGGCGAAAGTTTTATATCTTATAAATCCAAAAGTTACCAAACACCAAATATTTATATATTTTAAAGGGATATTATTATTTTTCACATTCACTGTTGAGGTATTAGAAGTTTTGCACCCTCTTATTTGGGTATTGGCTATTTTCCATCACAACATTTCATTTAATAGTCAATTTCCACCATTCTTAACAGAATCGTTAAGTTGACGTAATGAATGTGAGGCTAATAAAGTAAATTAGTGATATTTATGATTTAAAACAAATTTAAAGAAGGGCAATATAGTAAAACAAAAACATAAAAAAAAAATCAAATCCAGAGCACCACCGGAAACTACCATTATCATCAACCCCAAACCTCAATCATCCACCATCATCACCACAAAACCCATAAACACCATCATCACAAACACCACCCCAAAATCAAACCATCATCATTATCACCACCACCACCACCACTATCATCTCTCTCTCTCACTCACACACCACCATCACTCTCAAGCACACACCACCACCAAACCACCATCTCTTTCTCACACACACAATTCGAACCGGATCTAGGTTTGATTTGAAATCGACCACCGGCCACAAACAAAACCCAAATCAAAAACCTCAAACCCTAAAAATAAAAAAACCCAAATTGACCGATCTCTCTCTTTCCATGATTCTCTTCTTTCTCTTCCTCTTCCAACGTTCTGGTCTTCTCTTTCTCTCCCCGATTCTCTTCTCTTTTTCTCTCCCCGCTGCTCTCTCTTTCCTCTTTCTCTTTTGCAGTCGACGGAGCCCGGTTGCTATTGGCGGAGTCCGATTTGCTGCGAACTTGTTGAATGAATGACTGATTTTTATGGTGGGAGGGGTTTCCGGGTTCGGCTGGGCGGTGAGCGGAGGAGATAGTGGTGTGTGAGAGAGATGGTGGATTGGTGTGGAGGCGGAGGCGGAGCCAGTGGTTTTTGTGTTTGTTTTTCTGTATTTTGATTGTTTGGGTGGGTCGCCGGCGAGTTTGCAGGATTGTGGTGGTTTTGGATTTTGGGTTTGGGTGGGTCACCGGCGAGATTGTGGGATTTTGGTGGTTTCGGTGTTGAATCTGAAGGTGACTATGGTGGATGGATTTGGAATTGGCTATGAATATTTTGGTGATTAGGTTAGGTTTGGTGGTCGTGCATTTCTGGGTTTTTTTTTTTTTTTGAAATGGTGTATTCTGGAATCTGGTGAATTTTCTAACGATGACGATGACGATGACGACGATGACGACGATGACGGTTGATGAACCGGTGAACTTGATTTATTTTCTTAAGTTTTTTCTTTAAATTTTATTTTATTTGTAAAATTCAAAAGATTCATTCCAAGGGCAACAATGTAATTTCACAATCTTTACACTTTTCCATTCAAGACTAACGGCAGGGTGGAAAATGGTCAATAACAAAACAAGAGAGTGCAAAACGTCTAATACGTCATAAATGAGGGTGGAAAAATAATATTATCCCTATTTTAAATTCAGAAGACAATAAGAAAAAAATATTTATATCTTTTGAAAGTTTTAATTTCAAAAAAGAAAAAAAAGCAAAAATTATGTCTTTTAAATCCAGAAGATACCAAACACCAAATCTTCGGTTCACAAACACAAACAATTTACTACTTATTCATTTTCAACCAACAACCTAGTCTCGTTTATATTTCATTTTAAAAATGAAATATAATAATTGTTTTTTTCTCTATTTCCATGATTATATGAAGTTGAGATGTGAGAGCAAGAGGGAAAAAAACCGAAAGTAGAATAAGATATGTAGGATTAAACCAAGTTATTATTAATAATTATTATTAATTATCAGTTTAGATATTAGGTTGGATTTATCCTTTAGATAATTCCTATTTATCTTTTAGTTAGGATTATCAGAGTTTTTTATTTTCTTGTTATTATTAATTAGAGGTTTGATGTTATCATATTACCTCATCCTAGCTACTATAAATAGTTGACTCTGATACCAAATGTAAAAACTCACACACTCACAAAGAATTTACCGAAAGGTTTGGTGCGTTTGAAAGTGAAAGTTAAAACGAAACTGGTTGGTGTGTTTAAAATTTGGTGCGTTTGACTTTTGTTTTGCTAATTCACTGTTTGTTCACGTGCATAATGCTTAAAGTTGTTTGGTGCTTTTATTTTTTGTCTTATTATTATTATTGTTTGTTGGCAAATTACATTGCAATTTACAATGGCCACCCTTAACAATAATAATAATAACACAATACAACCACAAATACCAAAGTTTGATGGAAAAACCAATTTTGAGTATTGGAGGGTCCAGATGCAATTATTGTTTGAATACCAGGAATTGTGGACTGTTGTTTCCAAGGGTATTGTTGGGCCAGCAGATGCTGCAACAACCAGGAAGGATTTGAAAGCAAGGTTTTTCATTAACCAGTCGCTAGATCCGGTGATTTTTGAGAAAATCGCATATACAACATCAGCAAAACCGGCATGGAACATTTTGATGAAGACCTACAAAGGAGTTGAAAAAATGAAAAAAGTTCACTTGCAGACCATGCGAAGGCAGTTGGAGCTTCTCCAGATGAAGAAAACAGAGAAAGTGGCAGATTACTTCTCACGGACATTGGCACTTGTTAACCAGATGAAGTCCAATGGTGAGACAATTTCAGATGTTTAGATCATGGAGAAGATTCTCCGAACACTGACCGAGAAGTTTGAGTACAAGGTGACTGCCATCGAGGAGTCCAAAGATCTCGAGGCAATGACGTTGGATGAATTGATGGGCTCGCTCCAAGCCCATGAACAACGTCTGGATGAGAAGTCTGAGATCGAGGTGGAGGAAGCTTTGCAGAGCCAGTTGAGTCTTAAGAAAGATAAAGACGAGACCCAGAAGAATTCTGAGGCAAGCCAGAAGGGTCAGAACTCGCAAAATAGGAGGGGAGGTGCTTCCAGATCTAGCCAGGTGAAAGGCGGAGGAGGCAATAACACTAATCAGAAGAGTAAATCGCAGATTCAGTGTTTCAGATGTAAAAAATATGGCCACTACAAGAATGAGTGCAAATCCAATGGCAGAAATTTCCAGGCTAATGTTGCAGAAGATAGAGACTATTCAGAAACATTGTTGCTAGCATGTAGTGTAGCAGTGAATGATGCCAAGTACAAATGGTTTCTGGATACAGGATGCGGCAACCACATGTGTGGTAGGAGGGAGATGTTCTCAGAATTGGATGAGACCTTTACTTCGGAAGTGAAGTTTGGGAATGACTCAAAGGTGCCAGTAATGGGGAAGGGTAAAATCTCCATCTCTCTGAAGGACGGATCCAAGAATACCATCTCAGAGGTACTGTTTGTTCCGAGTCTGCATCAAAATTTGTTGAGCATGGGGCAACTTTCAGAGAAGGGGTATGATATGCAGATTTACAGAGGGGTATGCACCATCAACGATGAACAGAAATGACTGATAGCAAAGGTAAACATGTCACCAAACCGTTTGTTTCCGCTGCATATTAACAGTGACACTTTACTATGCTTTAGTTCTGTAATCGGAGATGGGAGCTGGTTATGGCATATGCGGTTCGGCCATGTGAACTTTGGGAGTCTGAAGCCACTTTCTTCAAGGAAGATGGTTTTAGGATTGTCTGTCATTAATCCTCTTAATAGGGTATGCGAGACATGTGTTGTAGGAAAGAAGCACAGAAACCCATTTCCTACAAAGAAGACGTGGAGAGCCAGTTGGCCCTTGGAGCTAGTGCACTCAGACCTATGCTCCGTGGAGACTCCATCGAATGGGGGATATAGGTATTTTATTACCTTTATCGATGACTTTAGCAAGAAGGATTGGGTGTATTTCTTGCAGCGGAAGTCAGATGCTTGTGATGCTTTTAAGAGATTTAAGGCATTGGTGGAGAATCAGTGTGAAAGGTCTATCAAGACTTTGAGAATGGATCGGGGGACAGAATATGTTATCTGTGATGGTTTCTTGCAAAAACATGGCATCAATCATCAGTTGACAGTGAGATATACTCCTCAGCAGAATGCTGTAGCAGAGAGGAAGAATATAACAGTTATGGACATGGTCAGGTGTATGTTACACTTGAAGAAACTGCCCAAAGGTTTTTGGGGTGATGCAGTTGCTTGTGCGTTCTATTTGTTGAATAGATGTCCTACCAATAGTGTTCTCGGAAAGACTCCTCAGGAAGCCTGGACTCGACTCAAACCCAGCATTGAACACTTACGAGTGTTTGGGTGTATTGCTTATGCTCATGTACCTGATGCTTTGAGAAAGAAGCTTGATGATAAGGCAGAGAAGTGCATCTTCATCGGCTACAGTTAGGTAACAAAGGGTTATAAACTTTATAATCCAGTGACAGAAAAAGTGATAGTCAGCAGAGACGTTACCTTTGATGAGCAAGGATACTGGGATTGGTCTTGCGGTAAGGGGAGCTCTTCTGACATTGATGTTGACCTAGATGAGATTGATGGTCATCCGAGAGATGATCCAGTTCCGACCCCAGTGGCTCTACCATCCCCGGTGAACCCACATCCAGTAGAATCTTTTGGTCATCCACAACGTGAACGGGTGTTGCTAGCTCGTTTGCAGGATTGTGTTCTCAGTAATGACGATGATCCAATAGATGAAGAGTTGGTGAACTTTGCACTATTTGCAGATTGTGATCCTGAAGATGCTGCTCGTAATGATTACTGGTTGAAAGCAATTGAGGAGGAGATTCATGCGATTGAGAAGAATAACACATGGGAGCTTACTGATTTACCAGGTGGAAAGCAGCCCATTGGTGTTAAGTGGGTGTACAAGACAAAATACAAGCCAAACGGTGAGGTGGAACGCTACAAGGCGTGTCTGGTTGCAAAAGGTTATAAGCAAAAGCCAGGGATCGATTATTTCGAGGTGTTTACTCCTGTTGCCAGACTTGACACTGTTTGCTTGATTATGTCTATTGCTGCATAGAATCGCTGGAAAATCTTCCAGATGGATGTGAAATCTGCAATTTTGAATGTGGAGATAGGGGATGAAGTCTACATACAGCAACCTATGGGGTATGTAAAGAAGGGGCAAGAAAATAAGGTCTACAAGCTGAAGAAGGCCTTATATGGGTTGAAACAGGCACCCAGAGCGTGGTATACACGCATTGACACATATTTTATCCAACATGAGTTCTAAAGATGTCCTTATGAGCACACTTTGTATATCAAATCCAACTCTCGGGGAAATATTCTTATTGTGTGCCTATATGTTGATGATCTGATCATTACCGGAAATAACCTTGAGATGATTGCAGAGTTCAAGAGTGCAATGACTGGTCATTTGAAGATGACAGATTTGGGGTTGATGTCCTATTTCCTCGGCATTGAGGTGACTCAGACAGATGATGGCATCTTTGTGTGTCAGAAGAAGTATGCTGGTGATGTGCTGAAAAAGTTCAAGATGGATGGATGTAAGCCTATGGACCTAGTTGCATCTACGGGTGTCACATGGGCACTAAGGTAAGCGTGTTCATTCTTTCTAACCCACACAGGTTCCACTTTAACATTTTTAATGGTCATAGACATGTTTCTAGGTTCCCTAGGTTTATGCAAACTTGTCATATTTTTCAACCGTTTTTCTTTCATGCTCTTTAATCTACACCTCTCAATATATTTAAAGCAATTTGGTCTTAAGTGACTAATCATACCACAATAATGACAAGTAGGTATAAAAGAAGAGTTTATACCATTACATTGAGATCTCATCGAGGCATCGCCATGTTGATGAGGTTGTCTTTGATGATGCACCGGTTGGCTTGTCCTTGGAACTTGAGCCGATTGGTGATGCCTTTGTGGTTGAGCTTGTTGAGGTGGTTGAGCTGGTTGAATTTTCCTATTTGGTTGGTCATGTTTCTTATGATCACCTCCTTTCTTCATAATTGGCTTGTTGGAAGAGGTGATTGACTTCTCAAGGACTTGTCCTTTCTTCTTGGATTGCCTAGGCTTTGGTTGAGTTACCAAGGCTTGTGTGGACTTTCCTTGAGTGGAAGATTGCTTGCATGAAGCTTTGCCCTTGCCTTGAGCTTGAGGTTGTTTAACCTTGGCCTTCTTTAATTTTTCAAGGCACTTATTCTCTCTTTCCTTGACAATCTTCAAGGAGTTTTCTTTGTTGGCAAGCTCTTCTTTCATGGCCTTCATCCATTGGTGGCAATCTTCAATCTCCTTCTCATACTTGGACACATCAATCTTGTCCATCATCAATGAGTCATCAATGGAGGTATTCATCGAATGTTGAGATGGAGGAGACAACATAGGAAAACATTCCTTCACAAAAGTTGTCTTGTCCGAGGATGGCGTGGGCTCATCATCTACAAAGCCAAGTCCTCTCTTGTCATTTGGCTTCTTTCTAATACCCAACATATGGTCAATATTTTGTGAACTTGAAGTCACTTTAGTAAGTGTATCTCTTGCCTCTTCAAGTTCCTTCTCCATCATCACTTCATTCACTTTAACAAGTGACACTTCTTCATCTAACTAAGTCACTTTAGTTCTTAGTTGAAGATTTTCTTTCATCAACCTTAGAACTTCATCCTTTTTCTCCTCCAAACATTTTTGAAGGTAGTCAATGAACTCTTGGTTGTCCACCACATTTTCACAAGAGTTCCCGGAGCATGAACTCCCATGTTCGAAGCATCTACCACTAGTGGATTCGTGACTCATATCATCATCACTTGTTTCTCTCAAGTTTGCTCCACTTAGGTTTCCAAACTCCAAGTCACCAATCTTGAAATCTTCAAGTGACACATATTTAGTGATGGCTTGTGTTTCTTCATGGTAGGAAACCGGAAATGCGAAGTAGTTGTTCTCACCCTCAACCGAGCTTGTGGAACTTTCTTCAACTACTTCAACTTTGCTATCACTCCAAGTAGCGATCATATTTAAACCTCCCTTCTTGAACTTCAAGTTACCACACTTGGAGGCATTGTGGCCAATTCCACCAGACTCAAGGCATTGACCATCTATCCTTGAGGATTTTTCTTTACTTGCTTCATTCTTCTTTAGTAAGGTCAACTTCTTCTTGTGAGATTTTGTGAATCTCCTAAATCTCCCAACCATGAGAGTCATCTCCTCATCGGAGTCATATATCTTCCTCTCAACTTTAGAGGTCAAATCACCCTCTATCATCTCAATGCCACTCATAGTGTTTAGGGAATGAGATGAATGCAAATGAATGCAACAAGCAAAATCCACACAAATGCAAGACACACAATCACGAGCAAGGATCACCTAAGTATGTCTAGGAACCAGCTCTGATACCAATTGAAAATATAGCTCAAACGTGTGTCTAACAACCTAGAGGGAGGGGGGGGGGGGGGGGGGGGGGGGGGGGGGGGAGGGGTGAATGGGTTGTTAATCAATTATTACCAACTTTTTCGATTTGTCAAAATTAATCACAATTAACCCAAACAATCAAACAATAAAAATCAAGTAAAGTGCAGAAATATAAAGAACCCTTGATTTTTACGTGGAAACCCTCAAAACGGGAAAAACCATGGGACTAGCCATGCTAGCCACTTGAGCCACATAAATCCACTATATGAAAAGAAAGTTACACCCTCAAGTGATACTCGGACTCTCACTCTCGATAACCTCAGGCTATGGACACTGCCACTCGCCACTCTTGGTTCAATCCCTAGTGATATCCCCCGATTCACTACTCTTGGCATGAGCACCTCCTAATCTACCCCACGGGCCTTTTACAGAGGCTCTTGGTAACCAATGCTTGCCAACCAACCTTTGGTTGCAAGACTTCAATGCTTGTGCAACTTCACCTCGAAGCCACAAGACTTTGAATCAATGAAGAGTATGAAATGTCTATGTGACCATGTGAAATGATGCTCAATGCAATTTATGCTAGACTACACAAATTGCTCAACTAGAAGTTTGTAGAAACAAATCCAAGTTGTTAAATGTCTAAATGCAAAGCATAAAGACTTAGCTAGATGTTATCAATAACAACCATCCTAGCTATCACAAACAATCACAATGAATCAACAAATATGCTCACAATGTATTCAACATAAACTTAGCATATATTCATGTGATTGAGACAAGACATTTAATCATTCACTAAATGCAAGTCTTAGACAAAAGTCTATCAACAAACAAACTCAATTAGATTTGTAGAGAATTTGCAACAAACTAATTGTTACACAAAATATGCATAAACATTCAATAAGCTTAACTAGTTGATTAAGAATCAATATTTCAACCTAGTTATCAATGAATCACAAATGAATGTTCATGACCTAGCTTTTAGGCAAAAATGACCTAATCAATTTAGCTATCACAAAACAAACACACATAAATGTTCAAGAACTTGACTAGATGCACAAAGTCAACCTAATCATTAATTAAGTATACATGAACATTTATAGATTAGCTATTTAGGCATAAATGACCTAATAATGCAAGCTATCACAAACAAACAAACCCAATCATGTAATTTAGACTCATAAATATATGCAATAAAGTTAGTCAAGGTATTTAATTAAGCAATAAATACCTAATCTAGAGTAAGAAGAACAATAAATGATATTCAAAGAAGTTCTTGCTTACCTAGTCATGAAACAATGAAGACCCATGCTCAAATGATGTGGAATGATACAAGAATGAGATGGGTTTTGGGTTTGGAGAGTCAAGGAACAAAGCTTGAAGCTTGAAGCTTTCTCTCTCTAGGGGAGCTCTTTCTCTCACTAAGAATGTAAATTTCAGAGCTCTAGGTCTGATTGGGGAAGAAGAAGATGTATTTATATAATCCAAGTGAAGCCACGTCGTTTTGGATAAGGAAAAAACTGATTTCTGGCGACAAAAGGCGACTTGTCAGGCGACATGCACAAGTGGCCTTGCATGTCGCCTAACACACTGGACATCACAACAGCTCTGGTTTCGAGCGACCAAAAACAAAACCAAACGATATCGAAACCATTCAAATAATATACCGTTGGAAAGGTATGGAAGTCTACTTTATACTCATTTTTACAGAATCAGGTTATGATATTTTTATAAAGAGTTATGATCAAAAGAGTGACCAAAGGTCAGATTCTGACAAAAACAGAGTTGCCATGTTTTAGTGGTCACTTTGGAGATTTCAAAACCAATCCAAACGGTCATGAAATATTACGAATAATATACCGTTGGAAAGGTATGGGTGTCTAGTTTATCCAAAAATTTTCAAAACTCATTTTGGATTTTTGTATAAAATGTTATGGTCACAAAACCATACAAAGGTCAGTTTTGAAAAACATTTAAAACATTGAAAACCACTCTTTTGAAACTAGACACTTTACTCCAAATAACCAAACCAAAACTAACACTTAACTAAGAGAGGAATGAGACCTTCTCAAATGGTCAACCATCGCACTAAGACATGCACACCATCGTGCAAGCGCGGACGTTTCCGATCACACAAATGGAAACGAATTACACCACATAAAACCACACTTAGATCTAACAATGAGGTGCAAGTGTGAAATGTGTAATGGATGCACACATATAAACAATTAGAACACAAATGCAAGATGAAAAAGGCATGCATGAAGTGTGTGTGTGTGTGCACCTAAACTCTTCAAGAGACAAAGTCAAGTGAGTATACCTTTTGCTCTTGAAGTCATGGAGATGCTTGGAAGCTTGCCGACACGGACCTAAGCTACCCATTACACAATCATCCTCAATGTGGTGTGGTTTGTCATGAAATAAGGCAATCATAAAATCAAGGTCCTTACAATATTAGATTGGATTTATCCTTTAGATAATTCATATTTATCTTTTAGTTAGGATTATCAGAGTTTTTTTTATTTCCTTGTTATTATCAGTTAGAGGTTTGATGTTATTATGTTACCTCATCCCAGCTACTATAAATAGTTGGCATTATTTCAATGTAAAACATCAATTCAATAAATATGTCTTCAGTAAATTCTTTGTGAGTGTGTGAGTTTTTACAAGATAAAAATTTGAGAAGAAAGTGTATATTAAAAACTAGAAGAAAAACAAAAAACAAATGATCTGGGAAGAGATGGTTGTGGCATGTGTTGAGAAGAAACAAAAAAATTTGAGAAGATTTGGGTAAAGATGGTTGTGGCGAGAAAGATGGATGTCCAAAAGAAAAGTAATTATATATTAGGGTTTTAATTAAAATTTTTATGTTTTTTACTTTGCCACATGTCAACAAACAATTGGGAAAAGAAAAAGTAAAATTTAGTTTTTATAGCTCTCTTATGTGGCACACTTTCATTGGGTCTGTCTCACCACCATCAGATATGAGATAGACCCATGGAAAATTTTCGCCCATATATAGGCTTGCATTTAGTCGAATCGTACTAATCAGTAATGCTAGGAATTATCAAGTCAGGTTCCTGCACGAATGAGTTGTATAGCGTTACTCATTTTTAATATCAGTTTGAGTGTTAGTAAATTTTTATCAGGTAGACGTACAAACAAAGCTTCCTGAAGCACTAAGCAAGCAAGCAAGGCTACGGTTTAGGGCGGCCAAAATTTAAGGGCCTCAGTATTTTTTTTCTTTCTAAATTACTTATGAGTGGCGATAATGGCACTCCTCAAAAATTGTATCTACACGCCTTTCGTAATTATACCCATTAAAATTTTTAAAAAATCTCTAATTTGTAAATAAACCTCACTTAATACCAAAAATACCCTTTTTAATTATAACATATTGTATTTTTATAAATACACACCACCTATAACTATTATAATGTTATTTAATCAACTTTATTATTATTTCAGATTTTGTTGTTATCTTTAATTCTCTTACTATTCTTTCTCTTCTCGTTTAAAAAAAAAATTTAAACACCATTTTTCGTTAAAAAATCCATTTAATGATTTTTTTTATTGGAGAATCACTTTCTGTTTGAGAGAGTTTTAGAGATATAAGAGCATCTCCAATGCTATTATGCATTTGGAGAAAATTGAATACCACGTAGGATAGTTAGATAATGAGTTAGAAAAACCTCTCAAATGCAATTATCTAACTTGATTATGGAGATGATGTGGCAAAAAAAAGTTTTAGAATATGGAGTTGAGTTTCTAATTCTAGAAACTCTCTTAGAAATGCTGACTAGGATTTCTAACTTTTTTCCACCAACAATATTGCACCTCATTTAATGGTAAAATAAAAGAGGAGAGAGAATGAGATAAATGTTGTAAAATGATTGGTTAAAATGGGATACATATTTGATTTTAGATAATTGCATTGAAGATGAGAATATGCATTTCTTAAATTGTTTTGATAAAGTGGATCCATATTGAATATATAAATAAATAAATATATATATATATATATATTAATGTTTCACTAGTTAGAAATCCAAAAATGCATATTTGTATTGAAGATACTCTAAGATTTGTGTTATATCCCAATTGATATGGAAGTAGATATGTGTTAAATGATATTTAAAAAAATATATATAGGTGTTCGAAGAAATTGAAGAACATCTAATATATATATATATATATATATATATATATATATATTTAAGAAAGAACATCTAATATTGATAAATAAAAAAAATTCTAAAGTGTGTTTGAAATAAATAAATAAATATAGATAATATAGTTAATTTAAAAGACTGTTTATATACATAATAATTTTGTTCCTCTAATAAAAATAATTTAAAACTTACTTTTTTACAACAAAATTTGTCTCATGATTTTGATTTATTTTTCATATTTATACCAAGCAATTTGTATTTCATTAAAAGATATTGAAAATATATTTAAAAGAGAATCTAAAATTTAATAGAAAAAGTTTTTATGATATACGTGAATATCAAATTATTAATTGATTTTTTTTTATAAAAGATTAAAATAGCAAACTAATTAATAATTATTGGTAGGTATATTAACAATCAATTAACCCTCTTAGTAATTTTAATCAAGGGTATTAATGAATTTTTAAAAACAAACTAATTTAGATTGTACACACGGTTCGAAGGGATGCAAATATCATTATTTATTACTTACAAAACTATTAAATTGAAAGGCCTCCTTAATATCCAGCTATGGAAATATAACATCTCCTTAAGTTAAGGAACTTGTACAGGCGCGTAGAGGAGAAATTGGCAGATGACGAGGAGGCAGAACAGCTGTTGGTTGCATTTGCTGAATTGGAAGAGAGATGTAAGGAGTCGGAGCGCTCATTCGTGGGGTTCGAGAAGCAGTACCTACGGAGACCGAGAAGGGATTGTTGGGAAGAGGAGGGCGGCTCCATTAACAGACCCCAGAAGAAGAATAAAAAAGAACACAGTCCACTGTTGACTGTCCCCAGCCACCACTTGGTTTCTAGTCATTTCCATAATTCCATGTAAACAAAAACAGCTTCGATTCATTTTTTATTTTTTCAATTTATATGGCTGCTTATCTTTCATGGTAAAAGAAAATACTGCAATTCCCCACAATAATTGAATATTAAATAATATTGAGTATCTCGACAACTAAACTATTAATTTCGGGAACTGTTCAACTAATATATATCTGTTAAGATCTATAACGTACTGTATTCATGTAGTCAGGGAAAACAAAATGCATGTAATTATATGTATTAGAATGTGACTGTTATTTCTTCCATTGAAGATTTTTCCATCTTGGAGGTGCTAATGGTTAGAAAATATTTATTGGACAGAAATTACAATAATATTTAATATCTTGCGATTGCAAAAGAGTCATCCGTGGCAGCTCTAATGTGGTTAGAGAGAGTTAAAGTATGCAAAACTTGTCCAAAAACATTGTAGAAAATGATGTTTGCCTGAGCCAGTTTGAGCTCAACAGACATAAAACCTTGGCCATCATAATAAAATTTGGTTTCGTTTTTGGTCAGTTTATCATCATCAATCACTCCTCTCCATGCCTTTGATCCTCCTCCACTTGTCAAAAATTGGATTGGGCTGCATATACCCATATATATATATATATATATATATATATATATATATATATATATATCAGTCAAGTAAATGATCTAGTCCATGCACAGAAGCATTTAATATAGAGTTAAATTTTTAAACCTGAAGAATAATATATGCAACGCAATTTCAAATGCCAAAAATTTGTATAATGATTTTAGAAGTAGACAGTGTTGTTACTTTTAAGGTAGAAAATACCTTGTACTGCTACTTATATGTTGCAAGCAGTGATCATGTCCATTTATGTAGAAATCAACATTGTTAGCCTGCAAATTTTCAAATCCAAGTTTACTTTAATAGAATAAAAAAACAAAATCCACTTTTATATTTAGTTGTATTTTTATTTTGTATAGTAGAGTACTAGAGTTTACCTCAAGTATTGGTAGAATCTGGTGTATAAGCTCCTTGGTATCACCATGATGCCCAATGCTTCTGATAGCATGATGACCAATCACGATCTTCCACGTTGCAACTGAACTCTTCAATGCTGATTCCAGGTCCTATTCACAAAATCTAATGAATTTATTTCCTCTTGGGAGATAAAATTTCAAACTGAAAATAGATTTTTTTTTTACTTGAACTAAAAATAGATTTTGAAAAGTACTTTTATCAATTAAATAAATATTAATCTTAAGCCTACTGGATACTAGAGAACTTTTTTTTTATAACATGAAAATTTCAAGAACAAGCTTCACAAACACGAGTATGAAACTTGGAATCTATCGAAATCCTATAATCTTTGAGAAACACGAAATTCATTGTAATTTCTCATGTAGATGGTCCTAAGTAATTCAACTCTGACCTTGTGGTGGTAAATTGGAGGTATGGATAGTGCAATTGTATATGATGTAATGTATAAAATAAAAAATAAAAAAAATAAAAGCAATTCCATATGAATTTTCAATACTAGATAATATTGATGTGTTATTTACCTTTAAAAGCTTGGTGAGATAATTATTTCTTGGAATAACTCCTCTCCAATCATAGTGGTGTTTCTTTGGCTTCAAGAAGTATTTATCCACAAATGGAGTTGTGTCCACAAAGAACAACTCAACAATTTCTGATAATTGAAAAATAAAAATCCAAATACAATTATTGTTCATTGTTTTCTATAAATAATAAATAAATAAATAAAATATTTTTAAAAAACTATCAATATAACCCAGCGGGTTGAACTAAATTAATATAAAAAATTGATTTAAATTTGTGACTTCAATATTTATTCTCACAATCCAATAATGCAAAAAAGTAAATGAATTAAAGATTAATGACAACCTGAATTGAGAAAAAAATTGATAAACGGATGGTAAAATCATAAATTTAAACAAAATTTTAAATTGATAAAGCATAATCAATTGATAACGAATATATTTTTACCCGTGTTAACAATAAAAGATCGGAGGCAAAGCCATCTACGATCCGTCAACCTTAGCATTGGGCTCAATTGGGCCTCCACATCTCCCCTGTAATCGTGGTTGCCTAACACTATAACATATGAAAATTTTAATATAAAAATGAAAATGTTTATACTTTATTGTACATACTTTAAAGTTTAAAGGACCGGTAAAATTTAAATAAATCCAAAATTGCACATACATACTTTATTGTATCTATACTAAATATGTCTGAAGTAATTAGTAACAAATAAATATATTTAAATAGGCATAAAAGCAAGTGTTTGTTGTGAAGGAATTTACCAGAATACCATTGCTTTTGCAGACTATTTGCAGTGTAGATTTTTGAAAATGAATCCTCAAAAAAAGGGTCATTCGTTCTTCTCAATCCATTCTCATAAAAATTGTCTCCACTTGACACCACAAAGTCTATTTTTAAATCTTCTCCAATCCTCCCCATCTACAAAATGTAACTTGCAATTAATTACACATGGCTTGTTTTCCAATACCCATTTTCATTTTTGTTTTCATAAAACGGTTCAAAAACTTGGTTGGAAACTGTTTTCACATAACTTCCCAGAAAATACATGAAACAAAATTCTGACAGTGGACTAGTATTGAACTATTGAAGTAAGGATCTCATAAATTAGTTGGACAAATTTGCATTAAAAGTTAAAACTTTATAGGGAATATAACTATATAAGTAGTTTTAGTTCCTTTTTATTTTTATTATTTTTATTTACAGAAAACACCCATTCAACTTATAATAAGCAATTTGATTTGAAATGATTGTTTGGTTAACTATGAAAAATAATGTAAATTAAAAAATATATATCATTGAAATAATCTAGTAACTAAGGGGCCGTTTGGTATAGGGTAATCAAAATAATGTGATTCTTGGGAAAGTGAAACCCAGGAATATGATTCTTGGGAAAGTTGTATACGTGTGTTTGGTTGTGCATGGGAACATTATGTCGGATTCCTGGGAATATTAAGTAATAGTGTTTGGTATACATTGGAATTTGTTTTTTTTAATTAAAAACTAAAAAATTAAAAAAATTAAAAAATTCAAAGTCCACTTATATGTTAAAAAAAAACCCAGAACATGTTTTTTGCCATCTTCATCTCTTTCACGAAAAGAGATCCCTTTCAAGAAAAGAAAAAAACCTCCGTCCAGCCTCCACGTCGTCGCCGTCGATGTCGCCTCTAGCCGGGTTCGTGTTTTTCGTCGTCGTCGTCGCCTCAGTCCGGCCGAGATCCTCGTCGTCCTCGTCCTCGTCGAAGCTCCACGTCCTCGTCGTCGTCGTAATCATCGAGCAAACCCAGGTCTTGCTGCAATCTTTTTTCTTTTTGTGTTGGTGATGGAATTTGATATTGTTTGAGTGTTTGTGTAGTGAGAAAGTGTGAGAAAATAAAAGAATAAAACTGGAAATTTGTTGGAAGAAATTGATCGATTGTCAGAATTGGGATTTGAGGCTGAATTGAAGAGGAGACGATTTGATCTAGGGTTTGATTGATTGAAAATCGAAGAAGAAGAGGTTAAGGATTAGGGATTCCAGTGAAATGAAATTGGGGATTTTTGGTGTTAATTTTCAGATGGATCGTGAAGAATGAAGAAGAAGAAAATAAAATAAAAATAATTTTTTTTAATGATGGTGGGTCCCACTGTGGGAATCAGATGGAGGGTAATCTAAAACCCACCTATTGAGATAGGGTAATGTGATTCCCATGGGATTCACTTTCCCGGGAAACCAAAAACCTAAACCTCCTACCAAACATGGAAATGCTATGAGATTCACATTCCCATGTAAAGATGACGGTATACCAAACGGCCCCTAAATAAATGATGTTAGAGAACCCATATGTGAAACTCAAGAAGATGAGAATAAATCTCATATTGAAAACACATATAATAAGAGAATGATATATTTACTAGTGGATGTCATAACCCATTAGACTAGTCTTTTGAGTTGTAACTTGTAAGGCTGTCAACAAATATATATACCCATTCTCATAAACACGTAAACATACAAATATTGAAATTTAACAAATGAAAAGCTAAAATCTAAAAAAAAAGAACAAAAATTGATCATATACAACTGTGTTTTTTTTGTAATTAATTTTAAAATATTTAAAATATTTTTATCACTATATGCATATTCATTATTTTGTCATTTTGAATTACTTCTACAATATGTGTTTTCATTTTGTAATAAATAATTAAATTTTAAAAAATGCTACCCATGCTCGTTCTGAAATTATGAAAATAATGAACAAAAACACTAATTTTATTTTCTTAAATGATAGTAAACAGTTTCATTTAAAAATGATATCAGTCGTATTCTTGAATTATAAAATCAACGGATCAAAAACACCAATTTCACAATCTAATTAAATGATCACAGAAAATGTTACTTGAAAAACAATATAGAAATTTACCTAAAAAAGAAGAAGAAAAACAATACTTATGCACCTTGCAAAGGATTTCTGAAAATAAAAAACACTCACACAAACAAGAGATCTATTAATTAATTAGATGTTGAATGAATCAGGTAATTTGAAAAGATTTCTCCTCTTAACTGTACTCAATCCAAGAATTAATGGATTAAAAATAAATTGCTAGAATATTCTAAAAGAAAAAAATTAAAAATTATAATTGAAAATCATTAGAAAGCAAAAAGTAGAAGGAAATTAATAAAAAGAAGAAATGGAATACTAATTTAATTAAGAAAAAAGAAAAAAGAAAAAAGAAAAAAGAAGAAGAACCTGAAATGCAACTTGAGATTGATTGAATGCTCCTCTTCTTCCCCAATCTCCAACCACCAAAAAGCTAAGTGACCCATCGGCTTTCACAGACTGTTCAAACCTGGGAAGCTCACCTGAAACTGATATTGAAAAATAAAACACACACAACCAACCAACCCACCTCACTAATATTGAACCCATCAAAACTTTAACACAATGGCAGCTTAAGAGGAGTTAGAGATTGGACAAAATATTTATAAGGTGGTGAGTGGTGACGTCTTATTTTTTAAAACAAGAAAAGTTTGTCATTCAATGAGTTGTTTATTAAAGAATTTGTAAGTTGATAAATTAACTATTTTTTGGATAGTCATTAAATGTATTTATTTAATTTTTAACGTATAAATGAAAGTATAATGTAATTATTTATACTAAATAATTAAGGATATAGATTAAGGTAAAAAAAGTACTAATTAACATCTGAAAAAAAATAATTAAAAAACCTAATATAAAGTGAGTTAATGACAAGTCACAAGTGTGTAGGATGAAAGTGAGAAGTTCAAAACTACCAAGAACACATTTAGTTAAAAGTTTATATACAAATGGACAAACGAAACTTAACCCATTTTTTCATTTTCTTTTTTAATAAACTCAACAAAATTTTACATATTTGCCCTATATATCCTAGTACACAATTAGTATGTGATGAAAATGGAGCTTATATTACATCACACTAGCATGAATTTTCCACGAAACTTCTCATGTACATATCACAGTTGTACTATGTTTTGGCCTATCTGCAAGTGTTATAATTATATATTGTAAGTCTTTTGTTTGATATTGATCATATTTGATGGACAAAACTCAGAAGTGGACACAAGAAAGTTGGGATAATCTGTAGTATATACACATGGTTAATTTTTGGATATCGTATAAGTTTACATTTTCTTCAAGCATAGATAATTAATTTATTGTAGCGGTTGAATATATATGAATCAATGCCTGTAATTTGAAATGAAAATAGTGTTAGGGTTGTATTGGCTTAGGGAATATGCACAATCAAATCACACAAGCAAAAGACAAAATAAGAGACATGAGATTTTACGTGGTTCAGCCTAAGCCTACGTCCACGGAGCGTACCTGCACTCAACTTCCATTATGAAATCGGTGTTTACAATAGTGAAGCACTATCTCTTTCCTTACGGCTCTCAATATTCTTTTCTCTCTTCTCTATGCAGCACACATTCTACACACAAGAATTACAGGAGTATTTATAATAGGTCTAGTCTAAAACTAGTAGGAATCCTTTCCTAAATAAAACAATAAAACACTCCTAAGTAGAATAGAGAACCAATCCTAACATAATAGGATTCAGGCTTCATAACCCAACAATCTCCCACTTGAAGACTGAAACTAGAGTAGACTTCTTCCTCCATCTTCGATGACTAGTGGATAGGTGCGGTGTGCTCATCCTCCACCGTTTTCAACCTTGAAGACCTACTGAAGTTGCGCACAGCTCCAGTTTCTCCGTAGTGACAAGCTTGGTTAACATATAAGCTGGATTCTTACTCCCTGCGATCTTCACAAGCTTCAACACTTTATCGTCGATTAACGACCGAATGAAATGATACCGCAGTCCTATATGCTTGGTCCTAGAATGGAATGCTAAATTCTTGGCCAAGTGTATCACACTCTGACTATCACTGTGCAACACATTCATTACTTGATCGAATCCCAACTCAACTAACAATCCTTGTAACCAACAATCCTTGTAACCATATAAGCCCCTTGCTTGCTTCTGTCACAACTATATACTTTGCTTCAGTTGTAGAGATTGTTGCTATCTTCTGCAACTGGGACACCCAACTAATCACGGTACTTGCCATTGTGAACACTTATCCGGTGGTACTTCTTCTATGATCCACCTCTCCAGTAAAATCTGAATCCACATAACCTTCTAGCTTGAGTTCATCTCTTCTGAAGGTTAGACATCTCTCCGTTATACCCCGCAGGTATCTTAGGATCCATTTTACGCCCTCCTAGTGAGGCTTGCCCAAATTTGACATGTATCGGCTCACAAGTCCCACTGCTTGGGAAATATCAGGTCTTGTGCAGGTCATGGCATACATTAGACTTCCAATGGCTGAAGCGTAAGGCACACTAGCCATGAAGTTCTTCTCTTCTTTTGTCTTCGGACTCTGGTATTTGGACAACTTGAAATGACTAGCCAAAGGTGTTCTCACCGATTTCGCATCACCCATGCTGATTCTCTGTAACACCTTCCGAACGTACTCTGCTTGTGAAAGCTTCAGTGTACCTTCATGTTCATCTCTGCTAATCCTCATTCCAAGAATTTGCTTTGCTGCACCTAAATTCTTCATCTCGAACTCACTCGAGAGTTGTTTATTCAAATTGTTAATCTCCTCTAAATCTGCACCAGCTACTAACATGTCATCAACATAAAGTAGAAAAATAATAAAACTTGACTTAACCTTTTTGAAGTAGCAGCAGTGGTCAGCATTGCATCTCTAGTAGTCACTGCCTTGCATAAACCCATCAAACTTCTTGTACCACTGTCGGGGAGCTTGTTTTAGACCATACAAGCTCTTCGTCAATCTACATACCAACTCTTCCTTGCCATCTTCTGCAAACCCCTCTGGTTCCTTCATGTATATCTCATTCTCCAAATCACCATGAAGAAAGACAGTCTTCACATCTAACTGCTCCAAATACTCAACACTAACCGGATCGTAGTTAGTTTAACAACAGGAGAGAAAATCTCAGAGTAGTCAACACCTTCAATTTGTTGGAAACCTTTGACTACTAGTCGTGCCTTGTATCTCTTGGAACCATCATGTTCCTCTTTGATACGAAACACCCACTTATTCTGTAGGGCTTTCTTTCCTTCAGGCAGCTTGGCTAACTCCTAAGTTTGGTTAGATACCAACGACTTCATCTCATCCTTCATTGTAAGCTCCCACTTTCTCGTATCTTCTCCTTGACATGCCTTATCATAGCACTCAGGTTCTCCTGCATCTGTCAGCAACATGTATTGCAAGTACTTTCTATTTGGTATAGGAGTTCGAGTTGATCTTCTCAATGTACTTTGAACCTGTGTCACTGGAACGACTCTATGTGGGATAGGTTCTTGAAGCTGGGGCTGCATACCTTGCTCTTCATCATTCTGTTTAATATGTTCCATGATCCTGCTATCCGGTACATCATCAGGCCCAAAATACTTTGGCTCTTCTAGCTCAGACACCTGTGTGTTCCTGTCTTTGTACATAACTCTTTCTTTGAAGACAACATCTCTACTTCTAATCATCTTGCGGTTTTGGTCATCCCACAGCTTGTAACCAAATTTATCTTCTCCATAGCCCACCAAAGTGCACTTCACTGATTTGGCGTCTAACTTACTCCTCGCATGATCACCTACATGTACATAGGAAACACACCCAAACATTTTAAGATGAGAAAGTTTTACCTCTTTCCCAGTCCAGATCTCCTCTGGTATAGCGAGGTCCAAGGGCTTTGATGGTTCTCTATTGATCAAATACGCTGCTGTATTGACTGCTTCTGCCCAGAACTGTTTTGGCAACCTTGAATGTAACCTCATGCTTCTGGCTCTCTCAATCAATGTCATGTTCATCCATTCTACTATGCCATTCTGCTGTGGGGTTCCAGGAACCGTCCTACTGAGCTTTATCCCGCTTTGGTAGAAAAACTTCTTGAACTCATTGTCTTCATATTCTCCACCGTTGTCTGAATGCAGCTTTTTGATCTTCAACCCTTTCTCGTTCTCAACCCTAGCTTTCCATCTCTTGAAAACATCAAACACTTCAGACTTGCATTTTAGAAAGTAACCCATACCTTCCTGGAGTGATCGTCGATGAACGTGACGAAATACTATTTACCTCTGGTTGACGAGACTGAAGCTGAACCCCAAACATCTGTGTGCACTAGTTCCAACTTCTCCTTTGTCTGTACTCTTCCGGTTTTCTTGAAGCTCACTCGCTTCTATTTTCCTAATATGCAGCTCTCACAGAAATCAACCTCAACACTTTTCAAATCTAGCAACTTTCCTTTCGAATGTAGATACTTCAGCCCCTGATTACTCATGTGCCCAAACCTCTGGTGCCACAAGTTCGGCTCATCTTTACCTTTCGCCATAGCGATTGAACCACAACCATCTGTGGTTGTATAAAGCGACCCATTTTTATTTCCTCGGGCGATTGTCATAATACCCTTCGAAATCTTCTACTTGTCACCTGTGAAAGTTGTCATGTAGCCATCTGACGCCAGTTGCCCAATGGAGATCAAGTTCTTCCTCAAATCCGGTATGTGACTCACATTGCCGAGTTTCTAAACTGACTCTTTCAGATGAATCTCCACATCTCCCTTCCTGGTAATATTGCATGCTTGATCGTCACCAAGATACACATTACCTAAATTTCTGGAGACGTAATTCTCAAACAATTCCCTGTAAGGTGTGGCATGGAATGACGCTCTGAATCCAGAACCCAGGACTCCGTCTTGCTTTCCAATGAGCAGATTAGGCAGTCATCTGACTCTTCTGATACACAATTCGCGCTGCTCTTGCCCTTATCCTTCTTCTCAAATTTACACTCATACGAGAAGTTGCCCTTCTTACCACAATTCCAGCACTCTACATCTTTTTTGCTTCGTTGCTGATTTCCCGAATAGTTGACATGATACCTGGATTTAGATTTCCCTATTGACTTTGATCTTCCCCGTTGAATCGTGTTTCGATTTCTGTTTCTGCCTTCTCTACCTTCCACATTCAGTGATGAAGATGTAGATGCCCATAATCCCTCTTCATGCAACCTGATTTCTTCGGTCATGATCATGTTCACAACCTATTGGAAGTTCAACTTTTCTTTCCCAAACGAGTTGGCAATTGACTGACTTGTCATCTTCCAACTTTCTAGCAATTGGGTAAGCATAAATACTGCCATAAACTCCTCATCGAAACCCATAAACAAGGAACATAACCCACCCTTCACTTTGTTGAATTGATTCAAAAACTCTTTAAAGTTCTGACCTTCCGCCATCTTCAAAGTTGATAACTTCTTGACAAGATGGACTTTTCTTACCGCAGAAGGCTGTTCATATAGGTCTGATAGAGTATCCATTTGATCTTTGGCAGTCTGTTGATCATTTACGTTGAAAGCGACCTGCTTCGTCAAACTGAGACTAATTGCTCCCAATGCTTTTTGGTCCAGGAGTTCAAAATCACCATCATCCATATTCTTCGGTTTCTGCTTCTTTGACCAATCTTCGTCGTTCATATCCTTCGGTCTCTCTTTTATCGGCTAGTGCAGATCCTTCTGGTACAGATAATCCTCTATCTGCATTTTCCAAAAGCTGAAATTCGTACCGTTGAATTTCTCTATCTTGTATGTATCATTCTCAGACCCCATTGCTCCCACTCAAACTAAGAACGGCAAGCAACCTGAGCTGGTCAACGAAAAAGTCAAACTGGGACAGAATCCTGCCGAAATCTGAAACTTTCCGTTTCAACGTAAAAAGTACCGAATTTGGGAGATTTCACCACGCTGAGTCTGATGGTGGTGTCGATTTTCTCAGATTCACGACGGATCGACGTAGATCTGACGATAACCGTTCGGTTCTTCAAGACTTCGACGACCGATTTGAGGACTTTCTGGTGCTCGGTTGACGACGTCCCAGAAGACAATCTTGAAGATTGGCTCCTTAAGATTCTTTTAGTGGTGATGGTGTCATCCAACTCGCCGGCGGCAACTGGGTGGCGAAACGGCTCCTCTTCAAACTTCGTCGGCCGATTTGACCACTTTTCGGTGATCTTTTGACGACGGCCCAGAAGGGAAACTTGTAGATCGGCTATTTCTGATTCCAATGGTATGGGAGGTGACAGCTCACTCTCTATGGCTGCCGACGGCTTCTCATGTGCTGCTCCGGCGGCGCGTCAGGTGCGCGGCTGCTGTTCTGAACTCTTGGAACCTTGTGCTGCAGATTCCTCAACTCTGGATCCTACCTAGTACACCCTAAGCCTCGAACCTAGGCTCTGATACTAGTTGTTAGGGTTGTATTGACTTAGGGAATATGCACAATCAAATCACACAAGCAAAAGAAAAAATAAAAGACACGAGATTTTACGTGGTTCAGACTAAGCCTACGTCCACGGAGCGCACATGCACTCAACTTCCACTATGAAATCGGTGTTTACAATAGTGAATCACTATCTCTCTTCTTACGGCTCTCAATATTCTTTTCTCTCTTCTCTATGCAACACACACTCTACACACAAGAATTACATGAGTATTTATAATAGGTCTAGTCTAAAACTAGTAGGAATCCTTTCCTAAATAAAACAATAAAACACTCCTAAGTAGAATAGAGAACCAATCCTAAACATAATAGGATTCAAGCTTCACAACCCAACAAATAAGGCACTAGGGGTGCGTTTGGTACGAGGACGGGACATGACGGGACGGGACGGGACAAGACAAGACAGTATATGACAGGACAGTTGTTCCGTATTGTGTTTGGTATGTATGGGACAAAGCTGTAAACTGTACTGTTATGCGTTTGGTATGGCTGGGACAGGACGGAAAAAGAGGTTCAAATAACCATAATACCCCTCTTATATATAAATAATATTAAATAATAAAATATATAATATATAATAATGTAGTATATTATATATTTTATTATTTAATATCATTATATATTAATATATAATATTATATACATTATATATATATATAATAATATGATATATTATATTATTATATATAATAATATATATAAGATATGTATAGATATAAATAATATTAAATATTAGTACATATAAAAAATATAATATATTATTATATATATTAATAATATATATTATATATATTATATATGAATCCTATATATATGATATATTAAATATTATTATATTAGTACATGTATATTAATATATATATATAATATCAATATATATTATATATTGTTACTGGTATAATTTGGAAAGATAACAAGTCAGCATAAACAATGTGAATTGCGGGAAAAGCAAGTGACCTGTCACCACAAAAGAGCTAAAATCAGCCAACCTAAAATGATCAGTAAATAACCCCGTACGATTGATCAAAATCACCTAGATGGTCGGGTGGGGAAATCCCGACCAAGGTAAATAAATTGATCGGGTGTAGCAGTTCGATTGGGAATGAATCCCTGGTCGGGTTTGGTAGATGATTGGTTAAGCAACACGTGTACAACGTAAAGATGTCCTCAGATGACCTGATATACTTAGAATTCAGAATTCAACACAATCACGACTCAAATACGCAGACAAAGAGTTCAACTCAAATAAGACATCTCGAGGCATATTCTGATAAGGAAACAAACTATCTTATAAGTAGCAGAGTCTCAATCAAGCAGCAAATTTAAGTCATTCAATTTACACAAGATGTAAACAACTCCGATAAGTCAGAAGTTTATTAAACATGTATCATCTTTTACCTTATTTGTACTCCGAGAATTAATGATTATGCATGTATAAATAACCCTTGAGAACATCCAAGAAGGGGTTAATTTATCATTAGTTTATGAGAAAGATCAAGGGAGGCTGAGTGTGTAATCAAACTTATTCATAATGGATTTCTATCTCGCCGTTTGACAACCGTGGATGTTTCCTCACTTTGAGGTTTTACCACGTAAAATCTTTGTTGTTTGATATGTTTGTTATTTATAATTTCTTATTCAATTGTTAGTTCGACATATTTTGTGTGATGCGTGATCCATATAGTTCGATCCAAAAATCACCGACAACAATTGGTGCTAGAAGAAGGGGGGAACCTCCGAAGAACTTGTGAAGCAGCAATATGGCAGACAACAGGGATGAAAGTCGATCCCCACGTGACACTAGTTCCCCGCGCGATATCAACAGCTCCGATCCAGTGAACGCCTGTATTGCTGGAGGAGGCTTACCTCTAGTGACTCCAACTTCGATTGGTCAAGCCGCCATAACTTCCACAAACACTCTCCCAGCAATCTCCTCGGATGCATTTCAACAGGTTCAAGAGTCCCTGCGGAGAATCGTCGAGGACGCCGCTGGACAGGGAATCAACATAACTGCCACCGTAAATTTAACTTCACCATTCCAGTTACACACGCCCGTAGTGGCACTGGATCCCAGAATACAGTCTGAGATAGTAATTCCAACTTCAGACGCCTCACAGAAAACTGATAAAAATAAAGCAAATCTCTACGAAAAGAGAGATCGATCCCAAAAGAAGGTTGGCCGGCATGGTTACCAGTACCACAGAGGGAATGGAGACCAAACCAGCTAGAAAAGAAGGGAGCGCAGCCCGCATGATGACGTCATTAGAAGCCAAGAAATTTGATGTGAGTTATGAACGAAGGGACAGATATGACGGATACATGAGGAGGTCCCGGTCCCCTTCAACTGACAAGGAAGAACCCCCAAGGAGGCATAGAGACCCGCTCTCAAATACAATGATCGAGATACTCAAATCATAGGGCGAACATCTAGAGACCCCTATGGTATCATCATCCGTCAGAAATTTGATGAGCGCGGTGAGCCAAAAGGAGAGCGCGAAGTTCTACTAAGAAGGATATAAGCGTTGGAACGAAAACAGGGATGAGGAAATTTGCTGATAGGTAATTTCGGAAGTCCGTTTACCGCTTCCATAAGGCAAGCCCATTTTTTGGAAAAATTCAGGATGCTGCATGTGGAACAATTCAAGGCCAACATCAACCCCCAGGAGCATGTCAGGAGATATCAGAGTGCGATGGCACAATATGATTATGATTATGATGACGCGCTCTTATGTAGAATGTTCCCTCAGACATTAGGTGATCAGGTGTCTAGATGGTTCGGTGGCCTTGCGAGCGGGTGGATTTGGAATTTTGAGGAACTAAAACAGGCCTTCACTAGGCAGTTCATGGGAAACATCCAACGCAGGAAGTCAATATCCGTCCTTTCAACCATGAAACAAATGAAGGACGAGAAGTTAAAGGACTACCTTGCCCATTTTCACAGGAAGTCTCAGAGGTGCAGGACCCCAATGATGATGCGGTTGTAGCATCATTAGTCAACAGTTTGCAGCATAGCCAATTGTCACTCAGTCTAAGACAAAAAGGGCCCAACCACTTATGCTAATATGGTGGATGACGTAGGAGGATATGTGATGGCCGAAGAAGAACAGATAGCTCATGGAGGGGAATTGATACATAGAGGCCGGCCATGAGAAAATCCGAAGTCCAAAGACAGCGGCCCGAAGGGAAACCCCAAAGGTGACCAGAAAAGTAATTCTGGGAGAGGTAAGAAATGTCGCAAGGAAGATGATCAGAAGAGCAACAAGACTTATAAGACGCAGTCTACGAACTATACTCCTTTGGCTTAGAGACAGGAAGAAATTCTGAACTTAATTGAAGATAAGAGTTTATATAAGAAGCCTCCAAAACAGTCCAGTTTTGCTCGAAGAGATACTTCTAAATACTGTTGTTTTCACCGAGAGAATGGTCATGAAACTTCTAAATGCTACCAGCTGAGGGACTATATTGAAAAGTTGATTAGAGAAGGACACATGAAAGACGTAATTCTCAGAGGAAATGATGATCGGCCGAACGATCCCCCAAAATCCGACCAGAATTGGAAAGAAAGTCCAAGGGGAAGTTCAGATGCCGGGGCTATCAACACTATTTTTGGTGGACCATGCACGGGAAAAAGTAACAGGGAAAGAATGTTTGAAGTCTGTGAAGCGATAGACGGTCAAAGAAACTTGGAAGTGAACTCAATATGTCCCGACCAGAAGAAGCTCAAGCAAGGTTGAGACCCGATCATTTTCTCCGAGGCTGATGCTCATGGATTGGAAGTTAAACTGAACGATGCAATTGTTGTTTCAGTTCGAATTGGTCATCGGGAAGTGAGAAGAGTGCTGATCGACAATGGGAGCTCGAAAGATATTCTGAGTGCCGGGGTATTTGATCAGTTAGGGCTCCAAAGAAAAGATTTGCAACCATTAGCAATTCCTCTCAGAAGGTTGGGGGGGGGGGGCGACGTGAGGTCATTAGGAACATTCAAGTTGCCAGTCGAAATAGGAAATTTTCGATGTCAAAAAGTAGTGTTGCTTGACTTCGTGGTTGTTGACACTGAGAATTGGCCATATAATACTTTATTAGGTAGGCCATTCTTAAACAAAACGAAGACAGTTACAGCAACTTACGCCCTGACCGTTAAGTTCCCAATAGAAGCCAGAGTCGGAGTATTGAAAGGGTCCCATGAGTGATTGAGAAAAGCTAACCTGGCTATCTATAGAGAAAGAGTCGAGCCGAAAGTAATGCAGATCGACTCCGCCGAACTGAGAAAGAGCTCAAAAGATGATAAAGGAGAGGAGAGGGCTGAAACGCCAACCCAGTTTGACTTAGATTCAAGAGAATCATGTCAAATAGGTGAAGAAAGCTGGGAAGAAGAGCTGACTATAGAAGTTATAATGGACAAAAGAAACCCTAGACAAACGGTTAGGCTGGGAGCACAGCTAACCGAACAGGTACATGGTCAACTGATCAATCTATTGAAAGAGTACATGGATGTGTTCGCCTGGAAACACGAGGACATTCCAAGAATCGATGCCAAGATAATTTTCCATGCTCTGACTATTGATCCTGATCACATACCAGTGATACATAAAAGGTGAAGATTTAACCCTGAAAGGAGCCAAGCGATCAAAGAAAAAGTCTAGAAATTATTGGCAGCAAGATCAATCAGGGAAGTTCAATATCCCGAATGGGTCGCCAATGTAGTTCTCGTAAAAAAAAAAAGAATGAGCAGTGGAGGATGTGTGTAGACTTCACAGATTTGAACAAAGCATGCCTAAAAGATAATTTCCCTTTGCCCCGAATAGATCAGTTGGTCGATGCAACTGCAGGCCATGAGCTATTGAGCTTCATGGATGCATATTCAGGGTACAATCAGATCAGGATGTTCAGCCCCGATGAAGAAAAAACTGCTTTTATAACAGATCAAGAGCTTTATTGCTACAAAGTGATGCCTTTTGGTCTCAAAAATGCTAGGGCAACTTACCAAAGATTGGTAAACAAGATGTTTGCCCGACAGATCGACAGAAACATTGAAGTCTATATAGACGACATGTTAACCAAAAGTGTCACAGCAAGTAAACACACTGCAGACATGGAAGAAACATTCTAAGTATTGAGAAGATACAGTATAAAACTCAACCCGAACAAGTGTGTCTTTGGGGTACCATCGGGAAAGTTCCTCGGTTTTTAAGTGCACCAAAGGGGGATCGAAGCGAATTCTGAAAAAAATAAGAGACCTAGAAGAGATGAGGTCCCCGGTAACCCTAAAAGACATCCAAAGGTTGACGGGATGTTTAGCATCGTTAAATCGGTTCGTTAGCAAGTCAACCGATAGATGTTTGCCATTCTTCAAAGCGATAAGAAAATGAAAGGGTGTAGAATGGAATGGGAAGTGTGAACAAGCATTCCAGAAAATCAAAGAACACCTAGGCAAGGCCCTGATCCTCTCAAAATCTCTGAAAGGAGAAACTCTGTACTTATATCTATCGGTCACAACCGTAGCCACATGATCGGTACTCGTCATATTAGATGAAGAGGTGCAGAAACCAGTATATTATACTAGCAAGGCTCTGCTACCAGCTGAAACAAGATACTCGGCAGCCGAACATATGGCACTTGCACTTGTAACGGCAGCAAGAAAACTTAGACCTTATTTCCAGACTCACAAAATTGGGTCTATACAGATTGTCCGTTAAAACAGATTTTATCCAAGCCAGAGGTATCAGGAAGACTTACAAAATGGGCGGTGGAGCTTAGCGAGTTTGATATTGCTTACTTACCAAGGGCCGCAATAAAAGGCCAGGCGGTGGCAGACTTGATTACTGAGTTCACTGAGCCACACAGTGAAGTGATCAGGATTCTAGAAGAAAAAGAAAGAAAAGTCTTCAATTGGAAGCTGCACGTTGATGGTTCGTCAAACACGCATGGCAGCGGGGCATGTATAGTGATATCAACCGCAGAAAATGATCAGATAGAATGCGCCCTACGATTTGACTTTAGAGCTACCAACAACATGGCCGAGTATGAGGCGCTGTTGGCTGGACTACGAATATGCACATCATTGGGAGCGGACGAAGTAGAAATATTCAGTGATTCACAAGTCGTGGTCAACCAAATCCTAGATGAATACCAAGCAAAAGATCCTAACATGGTGGCATACTTAGAGATAGCCAAGACACTCATGGGGAGATTCAAGAGTCATAGAATCATTTAGATTCCGAGAGAGGAGAATGAGAAAGCTGACGCACTATAAAAATTGGCATCAGCAACCACTGATATCTGCTCCAGAATGATTCCAGTGACTCATCTTGAAAAGCCCAGCATCAAGAAAGAAGAAAATCTGACAGAAGAAATGGTGGAGAAGGGGTCAGTCACCTGGGCCACTCCGATCATCGAGTACCTAGAAGATGGCACGCTCCCAAAAGATGCGGTTGAAGCAAAACGAGTCAGATACAGGCTGCTCGGTACTCAATTATAGGCAATGAACTTTATAGAAGGGGATTTTCGAAGACCCTACAAAGATGTGTTAGCCAAGAAGAATGAGATAAGATCTTGGCCAGCAAACACAGTGGTGTGTGTGGAAACCACACTAGGGGTAAAAGTTTGGCCCATAAAACCCTTAGACAGGGCTTTTATTGGCCAACTATATTTCAGAATGCTAAATTGGTAGCTGAGAAATGCGGTACTTGTCAAAGAATCGCAAACGATATTAGGCAACCACCTGAAACTTTGAAGAATCTAACCTCACTCTAGCCATTTGCTATGTGGGGATTAGATCTGATCGGCCCCATGCTGACATCAACTAAAGGAGGTGCCAAGCATGCTATTGTGGCGGTTGATTATTTCACAAAATGGGCAGAAGCGGAGACACTGGTACACATAACCGAGGCTAATACCACTAGCTTCGTAAAGAAGAATATTATCTATTGATTCAGGATTCCGGATACAATTGTCACTAACAACGGGACCCAATTCAATAGTGATAATTTCAGGGAGATGTGCCGAAAGTACCACATAAAGAATTATTATGCCACACCAGCTCATCCTCAGACCAATGGCCAGACCGAAGCTATCAATAAGATCATCAAGCACACCTTGAAGGCCAAGCTCGACGGAAAGAAAGGAAATTGGGCAGACAAGTTGCATGAAGTACTTTGGGCATACTGAATAACTGAAAGGACTGCAACAGGAGAAAAACCTTACTCCCTAGCGTTCAGAACTGAAGCCGTCATCCCGGTCGAAATAACCCATACCTCCCCTAGAGTTCAGCTATATTAGCCCGACTCCAATATAATGACCTTAGAACAGAGCCTAGATGAGTTGGAAGAAAAAAGGGACATTGTGAGGGTAAGAAATACGGCTTACCAACAAAGAATTGCAAGATATTACAACTCGCACGTCCGGATCACAAAATTCCAACTCGGAGATCTAGTTCTTAGAAGGGTATCTCAGAACACAAGGGATAAGTCGGTCGAATCATTAGCAGATAAATGGGAAGGGCCTTACCAGTTGGTCGGATCAGCTGGGCATGGAGCATATCGCCTTGTCCGATCAGAATGAGGAGAATTACCTAGACCATGCAACGCTCAATATCTGAAGATGTTCTACCCTTATGCAGTTTTCCAGTTTTTCTTTTGCTATTTTCTTTTCAGAATTTTTAGATATTTTGAGTAGGTATAGATCTTACTCATGCCTAATCATATGTTTCTCATTATAGCTTTTAAGGAAATCAATAAAAAATCCTTCAACGGAAACTCGATTCAAGAAAGGTGCTCAAGTATTGCTTTCGTTAATAAAAGCAAATCCCGACAAACTTAAAACAGTCTCTCAAGGGGTTCAGTGGTGGAACCAAAAGCATATGGGGTTCAGTGGTGGAACCAAAAGCATATGTCGCAAAGACAATGCACGTTCACAGAAACTAAATGGGTGCAACAGAAGCATTGTTAGAGCACTTTCAGGAGATCAGATACCTGATGGGATACTCAAAAAGTCTGGTGAGTTAATCAAGATCTCTCATCCGAACGCCAGTTAATAAAGATACTTGGCTAAGATAAGTTGAGATAATGAGATCATGAAAAACCTCGCGCCAGTGAATCTTGAGTAACAGACTACTGGGAGACGTCCCGGTGACTTAGTTACCAGATAAAAGACAAGAGTCTATAAACTAGATACCATGCAAATGGCCCATTAAACGAACACCACTTGAACAAATAACTGAATTTCAGCAAGCAACCAAAAGAACAACCGGAGAAGTCAAAAAATATTTTAACCAAGTTCGGTCAGCCACATGATATAGCTGGTCGGGTTAACAATCAATCAAATTCGACCGGTTCAATCACAATTGGTTTTAAAAATAATTAACCTAGAAGTGGCAACCAGCAGAGAAAATTGATCAAAATAAAGAACATCATATAAGTAAATTTCAGATCGGTAACATTAAATTAATAAATCAATTGTTCATACAATGCTACGAAGAGTTTACAAAACATATGATAAAAAAGAAAAAAGAAGTCATCAAGCATCTGAAGGTCTTGAAGTGCTGCCAGGTCCCGAGGTGCCAAGGTTTTTGCTTTCCTCTTCATAACCCTTTGTCAGATCTTTAAAATCTGGCCAGCATATGTCATCTTCGGGATCTTCAACCATAAAAAGAGAATAGTCGATCTCAGATAAAGGTCCAGCATCGATACCCTTAGATGTTGCTCCATTTTCCCCGACCGCATGAAAAACGACCAGAGAAGATTTGGAGGGAAACTCTAGATGCATCTTTTGAGGTTCTTTCCCAATAGACTTGCAATAAGCTATCCACCTTATCCTTTGATTCTTTATTGCACTAAGAGACTCAGCCTTATGCTTTTTGATCGATCGATCCCATTTACGGCGAGCCTCTTCAGTAGACCTCTTCTTACCCCCGAAGAATACCCGAGCAGTGGTGAGACCACGTTCAAACTCCCTCAGCATAACCACATAAAAGGCATGAGACTTCTTATAGCGATCATCGCTCTGAATCTAAAAGGCTGATCTAGCCTCTTGAGAAAGAACTTCCACACTGATCTTTTGCTAATTTAGGTCTTCAGCCAATCTTTCGTATCGAAGCTTAGCCTTCTCAGAACCCAATTGAGCTTCAAGCATAGATTGTTGAGAAACTGCTAAAGTTTCTTTAGCAATCCGAGCTTCAGCCTCTTGATCAAGAACCGCCTGTTCGGACGAGACGACCCGATGCTCCAACTCAGCACATAGCCGCATAGCTTCAGCTAAATCTGCTTCAAGTTGAATATTTTTCTTGGTAAATTTAGAGAGATTATCTGAAGCCGTACTGGCCCGGGTCTCGGCGGCAGTCACAACTTCTTTCAAAGCAGTTTCGGTCAGGTCACCCTGCCTCAGCTTCTCTTCATAAGACTCCTTAAGTTTCAATCCGTCAGTTGAGGCGGAACCGATCACTTTCTTTCCCCTTTCAAGCTCCTTTTTCAGCCGTGAGATTTCAATGGCTTGCTTTCTCTGAGTTATCATAGCTCTGGTCATCTCTTCTACGGCCTGTTAAATAAAGTAAGTCATGACGACATAACTTAGATATATAATGAATAAAGGATACCGAGTAAAGAATACATACATAAACACCATTATTATAGACAGCACGGACTCGGTCCATATCGCTGGCGCTTCTAAAGTCGGACTAATAACCTTCACTGACATATCCTCTTCGAGCTGACATGGATTTTAACATATCCAGAGGGTCAACCGACATCTCCTTTGGGTTTGGGATACCGATCGCATCATTTGCTGTTCCCGAGCCCTGATGTTGACTATCGGTCTGGGCTGGACTTGGAACTGGAGTAGATTCATGAGCAACTATTGGGGAAGCAGCCACAGTCTGCCCTTGATTAGCAGACTTGATTGAACCTGTTTCATTTCCACCCACGAGGGGAACCTCGATAACATTAGGAGCATATTCGAGAGGATGGGTCGGACGAGCATGCATTTTATCAGAAGGATCTAAAGAGGAGGGACCGTCTTGTGCCTTCTTAAATTCAGCTTGTTCCTCATCGGAATCTGAGTCAGTAAAGACTATCTGCCGTGTGACCGAAAACTTCATCGGTAACTGGATCGGAAGATTTTTTCACTGTTTCCCGATCAGAAGCTTCCGGAGACGCAATAGGGTTAGGCTCATATTGATATTCCACCATAACTTGCCGATGAGGAGCAATTCCTTGAGCTAGTTGGGCAGAAGACTCCGCAAGACTAACTTTGTCAAGATTTTTTTATCTTTTCAGCCTGCTCGCCCGCCACAATATCCACCTCAGATACTTTTCAGGAAAAAAGAAAGAGGAGAAACGTCAGAACAATTACAATTCGATCTAGCTAACAAAATCAAATAAGAAAAAAATTATAGCGTTTGCGGTGACTTGAGATTGGGGGAAACAACCCCAGATCTAGAAGGTCTTTCTCAACGAACATTGTACGCCGATCCCTGGTTTCCCAGGATGTCTGAGCTGCTTCAATGACATTTCTGGCTTGATCTTCGTTCAGAAAGGCAGTTGTTCTATTCCATTAGTCAGGACTACAAAAATACCCGGGGACAATATTTCTGGACAACTCTTGACGAGGATCGGCAACCACTGTTTCTCCCCAGTCTCCCAGAAAAAAAAGCTAAGTATTTTTCCAATACTTATTGGAAGTAGGGAACCCCTAGATGAAAAGGGGGGGTCGGCTTTTGCTTATATCCTTCAGGGATCCAGTGGTTGATCGAGCCAGATTGAAGATAGAAGGTACACCCGTTATCCGATTGATTCAGGGTGTAGAAGTTTCGAATCTTCTATGGGGTCGGGGGGTATTTAGCACCGATCTTTTCCAGAGATGCCATAGGCTCATTAGCACTCGGTAAGAATTTGGGGAAAGCTGAGCAGAAGCAATCCCGGCTTTAGCCAAGAACCGAGTAATGAAGGGCTGAAGAGAAAATGTAATCCCGGATGTAAGAATTGCCCCATAAATGGCTACTGCACCCCGGGGAGGGTTCCATATTGCGCGTTGGCCGCTCAAACAAAGTTCAACCGATCGAGGGATGTCAAAACGATCGGCATATTTTGCCAACTTAGATGCTTCTACCACGTTTACTTCTGAGTCAAAAGCACTAGGGTGCTCGGAGGAAAATTTAAGCAATGAAGATCGACGTCGCTTGGGAACTTCTTCCATCTTCAACAGTTGAGATGGGATTTTCAGATCCACTGGGGGTGAATCTTTTGAACTTGGTCTGCTTCCCCGACCGGATCCAGTTGCCTTTGACATAACTGGGCGTGTATTTGGAGAAGAAACAGTAGGGTTAATAATATTAAAATCAAAAGAAGAGGGCTGAAATTCAGGGAGAGCCATGGAATAATCAACAGTAAGAACTGTGGGTTAAACCGGATGAGAGAAATCTTGAAAAAATCCCTCTAAGATAGATTCAACCCTGGCAATGTTCTCCTTATCGCCTATCTCAATATAATGTATCAAGAGTTCTACATAACGATGACGAGTGGCAGAATCCATACCTGGTGATTAACGTAAGACGAAGATCTGATTTGAAATCGAAGAGTTGTGAGCAAAGCCTTTGAAGCAGAAAGAAAAATTTAGAAGACAAATAAGTTGTATAAACTGAGAGGTTAAATCGTGTGAGAGGGAAGGTAGAAGGGTTTTGAAAATATATAGGCAAGGATGATGTCACATGAGAGTGGTGGTTGATATGCAAATCCCGAAGATCACGCGCCGTTTGAAATTTGAACCGCCGCCGTCAGCTGCGTCATTCGCGTCAACTCATATAGGCAAATCAAACGTTTGTGGCTGAAATCAAAAGATAGCCGTTTGGCATTAATGAGTATATGACAAAATGCTCCTAAGATTAAACATGTCTCGCCGAGCGACCTATCTTCGTTTAGTGAGATGCTCGCCTTGAATGCTTAAGGGGGTATTGTTATTGGTATAATTTGGAAAGATAACACGTCAGCATAAACAACATGAATTACAGGAAAAACAAGTGACGTGTTAACAAAGAAGAGCTAAAATTAGCCAACCTAAAATGATTAGTAAACAACCTCGCACGATTGATCAAAATCACCTAGATGGTCGGGTGGGGAAATCCCGACCAAGGTAAATAAATTGATCGGGTGTAGCAGTTCGATCGGGAATGAATCCCTGGTCGGGGGTGAGCGAGATCTGGTCGGGTCTGGTAAATGATTGGTTAAGCAACACGTGTACAGTGTAAAGATGTCCTTAGATGACCTGATATACTTAGAATTCAGAATTCAACACAATCACGACTCAAATACGCAGATAAAAAGTTCAACTCAAATAAGACATCTCGAGGCATATTCTGATATGGAAACAAACTACCTTATAAGTAGCAAATCTAAGTCATTCAATTTACACAAGATGTAAAACTCCGATAAGTCAGAAGTTTATTAAACCTGTATCACCTTTTTCCTTATTTGTACTCTGAGAATTGAGGATTATGCATGTATAAATAACCCTGAGAACATCCAAAAAGGGGTTAATTTATCATTAGTTTATAAGAGCGATCAAGGGAGGCTGTGTGTGTAATCAAACTTATTCATAGTGAATTTCTATCTCGCTGTCTAACAACCGTGGATGTTTCCTCACTTTGAGGTTTTACCACGTAAAATCTTTGTTGTTTGATCTTTTGTTATTTATAATTTCTTATTCAATTGTTAGTTCGACATATTTTGTGTGACGCGTGATCCACATAGTTCGATCCAAAAATCATCGTCAACATATATTAATATATATATAATAATGTTTAATATATCATATATATATATATATTATATTATGATATATAAAAATATATAATATATTATTAAATATATAATAATATATTATATATTATTAAATATATAATAATATATTATATATTATTACATATAATATAATAATATATATGTAATTATAATATATATATATTTATATATTATTAATATATAATATATTAGACATGTTTGTAATTGTTTAAAAATTTAAAGGGTAAATTGGTCTTTTTGACACTTGTCCTCGGGTCTTGGGTAGGATAGATTTTTGTGATTTTTGTCCCACATTGTCCAGTCCCGTCTCATGTTAAGGTCGCGCCAAACGTGGGACAAGGGAAAACTGTCCCACGTTGTCTTGTCCCCTTGTCCCGTCCCACGTACCAAACGCACCCTAGAAGATTACTCTGGTCAAGGAATCTCTTGTTTGGTCTCTCTCTAGAGATGGTTTGGTTTCTTATAAGTCTGCTTACTAGGAGATAACCCAAGAGATTCCTCAGGTCTCGCGATGGAGGGACATTTGGTCGAGTTTTAGTCCTCCTTCTTGGCCAGCTTTGTCTTGACGTCTGTTGCTTAATAGAGTTCCCACAGAAGATTGTTTTATGTAAGACATGTTTTCATCTTGCTTCCCGTTACAACATTTGTGGTAGCAGCAGTGAGACGGCTGAGCATCTTTTTCTTCTTTGCCCTTTGGCTGGTTCTCTTTTGGGAAGCGATTTTTCTGTTTTCTAGCATTGGATTTTTGGTGACTCTTGTAAAAGGTTCTTTTTGAAAGCAATGACTGTTTCTTTGAATGGCAAGATTCGAATCTTACGAAAAACCACTATTCATGCTGTGGTATGGAGTGTGTGGTTTACTCGCAAGTGGAAGATTTTTGATGATAAACCTATTGATTTCCGGTTTGCTTTGTCTTTTGTCTAGCGTGCGGTTAAGGATACAGATCGTTTAAGTCTTTGGTGTATGCATAATAGTGTGGATTTAATCCTCGGGCATTTTGGTCTCCGAGATCGCCCTCCTCGTGCTCCTGTCATCAAAAGTGTTGTTTGGTTGCATCTTTCTTTTGGTTAGGTCAATGTTAATACAGATGGGGCTGCTTTAGGTTCTCCTGGTGTTAGGGGTTGCGGAGGTGTGTTTCGCAATTGTCGTTCTTTCGTAAAAGGTTGTTATGCCGCTCCGCTTGGTTCGGTGTTTGCTTTTGAGGCTGAATTGTTGGCAATGTCAATGGCTATCAATTATGCTTGGATTAATGATTGGTGTCGCATTTGGCTTAAGAGTGATTCTTCTTATGTGGTTCAGCTGCTTTATGCTCATTTCTATCAGGTTCCTTGGTGTGTTTGGTTGGCTTTGCATATGTGTCTTTCTCAGATTACTCATATGGATTTCCAAGTTTCTCATATTTTTAGGGAAAGTAATCAGGTGGCGGAAGCTCTCTCTAAGCATGCTTTGAGTTTGGAGGTCTCTTTGTGGTGACCTTCTACTCAGACTTTTTGCTTTTCTTTGGTTGGCAATGATTGCATGGGTAAATAGTCTTTTCGTTTTCGTTTTCGTTTTCGTTAAATGTTTCTTTTTTTGCTTTTTGTTGTGGCCTAAGTGCCTTTCTCTTTTTGTTGTTGAGTCTGTGTACTCTTGGCCTTTTTTGCTTGACTATTTGTTTTTCTTTGTTTTTTATTTTCTTTGCTTATATATAAAGATATTGTCTACGAGTTTTCAGCATATGATCTTCTGTGATGTTTTTTCTCTTTAGACCGGTCCAATTTTAGAGTAAAAATATATACTATAAATAATTAAGTTACTAAATTAACATCTTTACAAAAGAGTCAGGGGTCGTTTGTTTTTTTTTTTTTTTTCTGAAAACTGAATAGTCCTGAATTTTTCTAAATACTGAACAGAGACTGAAATCTGAACTTAAATGACATGTTTTTTTTTTCTCACATCTGAATGTATTGTCAATATGTTTGTTTTTTAAAAGTGAAATTGTCCGAAAATAAGTAATTTTACATTTATACCCATGTTATACAATTATACATATAATATGTAATAAAAACAATCCAAAAATAATAATTATATACGAACACTTATGATCATGATCTTCTTCTTCGATTACAAACAAACTTCATTTTTACTAAGAAAAGAAAATGATTTTTATTTTCAAAAAATAAAAGGGGCAGTAGGAAAACTCACATAAAACAATCTAAAAAAATAATATATAAATACATCACCCTAATATCATAATAATGTATTGATATTAAATACCAATATGAGAAGTGATTATGGTTCTTTTTATTTTTGAAGCTATTTAAAATAAATAATATATTAAAATAAAGATTTCTATACCATATATATAACTATGATGAATTTGGAAATACGTTATATATGGGGGATAGTATCGGAAGAAAAGATTTTGGATTGCATTTAATGCAATTCAGTGATTTGCAATTAAGTGAAAAATCAAGATTTCTTACTTTTTATTTTAAACTGTTTTTTAGTATTTTTAAGTTGTTTGACCACTTAAAAAAAACAATCAAAACAACTTAATAATTATGATTCAGACCCATTAAGTTTTAAGTGGAAAAAACAAACGACCCCTCAGTCAACTTCAAATATAATTAAATATTTAGTTCATATTGATAGCAGTTGAATGTGATTCAATGCTTGTAATAATGTAGATCATAAATATATACACTATCAGTCAGTCAATTTTGGAGCCAATATGTATATTGTGAATTTATCAAAAAACGAAATTGACATGTTGAATTGTTGATGGTGAAGACAACGTTGAAATTACCAAGTGCACATGATCACGTGTGTATATTGAAGCTTTTAAAGAACTGGACAAACAATAGCAACCAACTTCTGGACTTTTAATTTGCTCTATTAAATCCATGGGTGATGACTGATGAAATGTTGTTATATATCACCATCATGTATATTGTCCTCGAAATTTCTCAATTGTACCATATTTGTTTTGGCTTGTCCATTTTTTTTTGGAAATAAGTTTGTCATTGTTATAAGTTTGTCTTCTTTTAGCCAATTAGCCTTCAATTAATTTAGAGTGACCCCCTTCATATTACAGTAGCTCATATGCTCTGTTTTCTCTCTGTTATAAAAAAAAATCCCATTTGTTTTATAATTATTTTAAAATCCTCTCATGAATTGCACACCAACTCTCAGTAGAATTTGTTGTGCACTCCCTGTCCATATAGAGTAGTGATAAAAATTTGAATCCCACTTCGTTTATAAAAAAAACAAGTGTGGAAAGATCATGACTTTTCTCTGATAGTAAAAATAGTTATCCGAACTAAATATGTTTATTAATTATAGTACGGATATAAATTTTTGGTGAATCTTCTATTATTTTAAAGGGTAATCAGTGCCAAAAAGATTGAATTACAAGCTATATACAGTATTTCTACCAACCACAAACAAAAAAAAAATCAAAAAAAAATCTACAAATTATCTCTTAGCAACTAAGTGTAGCTTATAATTATATTGATGAATGAAGCTGCTTGAGCTTATTCAATCTATGTAAAACTTGGCCAAAAACATCATAAAACACAATGTCTGCTTGGGTGTGAGTCAACTGCACAGACATGAAGCCTTGCCCATCATACATGAACTTCAATCCATCTCTGTTTTCTTCATTAATGTCTCCTCTCCATGCCTTGGACCCTGCTCCACTTGTCAAGAATTCTATTGGGCTGCAAAAATATTTAATAACTTTAAGTCATAATTTAAAACTAATTAATTGAAACTTTTCTATAATATCTCTTGAAGTTTGATTAAAGCATAATCACAACAATTTTAGAAATTCTATACTAATAAATAATTTTTTTTTTTTTACCTTTCTGTGTCACTGATATGCTCAAGGCAATGGTCATGACCATTCATGTAGAAATCCACACCATAAATCTGAAAATAATAATAAAATTAATTAATATTATTATTGTTCAAATTTTGCTTGAAGTAAATTATTTAGTTACCTTAAGAAGTGGGAGAATATGCTTTATAAGTTCTTTGGTATCTCCATGGTGCCCAATACTTCTTATTGCATGGTGACCAATCACAATCTTCCACTTGGCAGTCGATTCTTTCAATGCTAAATCCAAATCCTGAAAACCAGTTCAAACAATTTAAGAAACCATTAATCGTCTAAAAATACTAAATTTTATGTAATTATTAATTTCTTAAAACTAATTTTACCTTCAACAGGTTGGAAATGTAAGATTTGCGAGCATTAATACCCCTCCAATCGTACTTATGGCCTTCTTCTTTAGTAAAGTACATTTTTACAAACGGTGTCGTATCCACGAAAAAAATCTCAGCCAATTCTGTATAAAATAACATGCCACGAATAAAATGGTTAGTTATATATAAACAACAGCAAATAATTGTAAATATAGACTTCTGTATGAGAGAATAATACTACTCACCTGTATCCACAATAAAAGATCTTAAACAGAGCCATCTAGAATCAATTTTCCTGAGGAAAGGACTCAATTGGGCCAATACATCTCCCCTGTAATCATGGTTGCCTAGAACTGCATGCATACATCAATAAACAATGTCATTTTAATTGAATATATATATATATATATATATATATATATATACACTTGTAAAATATTAAAATTTTACGAAACAGAATGATTTGTTTGTAATTACTAGTCAAATAAAAGCTATACATATATAGTAAAATTGGTGGTTAAGATGAGAGAACTTGCCGCTGTACCACTGCTTGTGGAGGCTATTAGCAGTGTAGATGTTGGAGAATGATTCTTCAAAATTACTGTCGTTTTCTCCGGTCAATCCATCTTCATAGAAATTATCGCCGGTTGAAACTACAAAATCAATGTCTAGCTTCTCTCCAATCCTTCCCATCTACAATAATCATAGAATCAAAAATATGGAATTCAGGAAGTGGGTTCGAGGGATTTCTGGGTTGAAAAAAAATGAATATATAATAAATGAAGAAAGTAGTAGAAACCTGAAGGGCAACTTGAGATTGGTTGAAGTCACCTCTCCTGCCCCAATCACCAAGCACCAAAAAGCTAAGTGATTCATGAGTTTTCGTGGGATGTTCAAATCTTTGAAGCTCAGCATATGCAGCATAGAAGACCAAATTTGTGATGATGAAGAGAAACCACAGAGATTGAGCCATGACTCTCTCCAACTTAGACCAGAAGAGAGTTTGTTTGAATTTTAAGAACAAACCATGAAAGGTGGAGGGTCACCCTTTTATAACTAAAACATATTTTGTGTAATAAAGGTTTTTTAAATAGTATATAAGAATATTCTGCATAAAAATTAAATAAATAAATTATATCCTCAACTTAAAAAAACAACTTTATTTTCCTTTTTCCATATTAAGCATATATTATTAGTAGTATAATAAACCAATATTTAAAAAATATAATATTTATTACACCATAATGGTTGTGCTCTTCCTCCTCATTTACGTGATAGAGGCTTAAATTAAATTACATTATTGCCTATTAAAGACTTCTCCCTTATATTAGGAGTTATATTTTAGACCATTGTTTGATATTGTTATGTTCTGATGGTTACGAAATTATTGTCTGGTTGGGGAGGGATGAAATGCGTACAGAGACATGGAAGGAAATTGTTTTTGGGAGATATGCGAATATGCGAAGAGTGGAATGGTATAAGTCTTGAAATCCTTGGAATATTCGAGTAGACCCAAGTGGGTTGGGGGTGGGTTCTGCTCAAAATTGGCATCAATCATTGACCACTTATGTCTCACAAAGCAGCAGGCGGTTTCATAATTTTCTTTATAAACGTAACCCTCGACAGTCGACACCAATGATTTTTAATATTATACGTAATCTAAAATAGGATTCTTATTAACCTTTTACATTCTTAATTTAAGTGTAATAAGAGTATGTGTCAAATTTAATCATTTTCTAATCTAATGATTTAAATATGAAAACATTGTCTTTACATTAAGATGCGTAACTAAATTGTTTACTTGAAAGTTGAGATTAAGAATAATACAAAGATTAAGATAAGAGTATACGACTAATGGAAAGATTTCAATTCCAATACAGATAAAATCAATCTTTTTATAGTTTTTAAAGGTGGAGTGGTTCTACAGTAAGGGCATCCTGAAATTATAAATTAAGAATGTCTAACCACGGTAACACACTCATACTGGGTGTGCGTATTTGTTAATGTGGAGCTATGAGTCCAATATAAATATGTGAATATTGTTGGACGTCCTGAAATTATAAAGTCTGGACGTTATGACTAGAGAACCACCGTTTAAAGGTATAGGATTTGAAAATTTTTTTTTTTAGAATTCTTATTTATCATATGACACTACAAAATAATCTATGTGATAAATTAAGATCTCAAAAAACATGTATAGTTTCACATCTAATAATTATTAGATAAATATATAGATAAAAGTTAAGGTAATCAAGTGGTAAACACCTCACATTCATATAAAAAAAACTATTTGTTTTCATGTCATATCTCGTATCCTATTATCTCTGCGCCCCAACTCCTAAATTTGTAGATTACAAAACATCGGAACAAAAGTAGATATAGAATGAAAGTATGTAACTGTTCATTGAAAATCATAGGTTGTTGATTTTATTATTGAAAAAAAAAGGAGTATAACTTGACTAGTTTCGTAAATTTTTTTTTTTTTTTTTAAATCTAATCAAATAATTGAGAGTAGAAAAAATAATTGTGAATGAATTAAATTAACTGTAAAAGCCTTAAATTTGATTTTTTTTATTTTAATTTCCATAGATTTGATGTTGTATATGAATATATCCAACATATATGAGAGCATACACACATGTACTAATGCTTTGTTAATTGCTCCAAAATGGCAATTGAAATGTCAGGCATTTTGGGCCTGGCCCATTTTTCTTTCTCTAATAAGCCCAATATCAGTAAACTAGTAACACTTTATTTATATTATTTCAGATTTGAACCAAATTCAGGAGTCATGCTACTGTTTTATCTAAAAAGAAAAAATAAGGAGTCATGCTACTGTAACATATGTGTGACTAACTATACTGCATAATGTTTGTATCCATTATATTTTAGACCTACTGTCCAAAGAAATGAAAAGTTTTAAAAATTGAATGTTGAAAATAGATAACAACTGTGCATTACCTATCATATAATTAAATTATAATATGTAGTTCTATTATATGCAGATTTTAGATGATGACTTTGACAGTAGCTTCACATCAATTAATGTACACTTTTCTTTGAATGACATTTTTTTTCACGAATTTGGATATGGTTTAATTTGTTCCGCGTAGAACAAAACTAAAAGATAAAATTACGTCAATGTTTGATTTTTTTATTATTATTAATGAGATATAATTATTAATGAGATATGATGTTAATAGGAAAATAATAATGTCCAAAAACTTACGACATAATCATCTAATACAATTTAATTTAATCTAGTCCATCTATTGTAATCTAAAACATTTAGGTATGCTTAGGAATTGCTACACATAACCTAACTAGTAACTTAAGTTGCATGAATTTTCTTTTATATCATAAAAGAAAATTAACAAAAGGAGAGAGGGGACTTAAGAGGAAGAATGCGTTTAGTGATCAGAGGTGGATTGAAAAGATTGTTCAATTCAAATATCTGTGAGAAAATTCAATAAATTTGACTAGTAGTTGTAACAGCTCGGTTTACAAATTTTTTCGGTCAAATCACACGTTGGATGTACAAATTAAAGATCTTGTTGATAAGGTGGTGGCAGAAGAATGATTGAAGTGTGGTTGGTAAGTTGCGTTGCGTGGCAGTTGTTCATGCTTTGATTGAAAAATTATTGTGTTTACATTCAATGGAATTGGATAGACATTAGACAATGGCATGCATAATGCATTGAAATCTGTGCAACTTTATTATTCAAATCTGTGCAACTTTATTTTTAGTATTTAAGTATTTCCAATTCTCAGAACAATATCCTGTCGTTCCAATTATAGACAAGGTTTAATTCTGTTTTTGCCTTAGATTCTGAGCAAATCTTATTCTCAGACTTATATATATATATATATATATATATATATATATATATTCATCTGAGACTGGGAACTATATATATATATTTTTTATATAATTGAATTGATTCAGAGAAAAAAATACATCACAAGTGAACATATAAATCTTTGGATAATATCCATCCATATAATAAAAATAATAAAATGAAAAGTAATAGCACCTAAAACCAAAATAAACAATCTCAATAAAAACATTGACACGCAGGCCACAAAAAACAGGAACAGAAAACATCAAGAAAAACGAAAAAAACTCTTGACCCATGCAATCATTACCAACCAACAAAGAGTAGAAAGACGAGGTATTTGCTCACCACGAATCGACCTCCAACCTCAAAGTATGCCTAGAAAAAGCTTCTGCAACCTGATTCCTTTCCCTAAAGAAACTCCATTATCGATATATGATAGATACAGCGCTGCCAAGCCTACCGAATTCGTCAAGGAACCTGCTCGGAGCGAGAGGAAAGCAACTGAACTACATAAGAAGAATCACTTTCAAGCCAGATCCCATATCAGCCATTCTGCCAAGCAAAATTAATGGTCATCGAAGCTGCAAGAAGTTCAGCCTCAAACGCAAACATCTGACTGAGAGGAACAACAAAACAACCTTTCACAGAAGCTCTACAATTACAGAAGATACCCCAACAACCCCTAGCACCTGGAGAACTCAAGGCTGTACCATCGGTATTTACGGATGCGACCAAATCACACTCTTGATAACCGGGGTCCTAGCGGGACGACCACGGAGATCAAACTGACGAATAATCAGAAGATCATCTATACAGTTACGCATACAACCAATCTCTAACCGGCTAGTGTCAGACACCACATGCCAAACCAAAGATAAAGCATATCTGAAATCCATAGCCTTACTCTCAAAAATCTACTAGTTACAAGCAAACCACACACTCCAAACCACAACATGAATAGATTTACCTTTCTTAAAAGTTGGTTTTACCTTTCTTTTCAATTTGGTCACCATGGAAATTCAATTATTGTCAAATAAGTAATCTATTTCTTGTTGTAACATGGGATCTACTGGACCAAGATTAGAATTTAAAGCATGAATACCTTGACCTTCTGATATTTTTTTCCAAATTAATGTTTCATCTTTTATCTCTTGATGTTAATTCCATCCAAAGCTTGCTTTCAAAATTCTGGATTCTCATTATTATCTTCCAAATTTAAATACTTGGTATTCATATCATGGGAGATATTAGTATTAATTTCCGTATCTTGATTAGGAAATTGTTCAACTATTTGAATTTAAATTTGAATTATGTGATTTTTATTTTAGCCATCTGGAATTTATAATTTAGGAGGTAGATAAAATGATACGAACACACAATATGATTAATATAGCCCGGTAAGGAGAACTTACCACCAAAGTGCTTCAATTTCCATCTGCAATGTTTCTTTTATCATTATTAACATTCATTATCTATAGTTTAGCAGTCAAAGTTATATAGCTTTACTTCTGATTAACTCTGAATTGATTTGCTAACTAAAGTATGACTCACTAAAAACAAATTAAGAAAAAAAATTCAATCTTTGATCTTATAGGTGCATTATTGTTCTTCTTTTGTCAATATTGACAAAGTAGCTTGTATGATCTTTTCATTGGCAGGCAGCCAGGCAGGCAGACATATATATATATATATATATATATATATATATATATATATATATATATAAATTATAAAGTCCAGACCTTTTTGCAGAGCCTCCTTTATAACTTTGCTGAATATATATATATATATATATATATATATATATTTATTTATTTATTTATTTATTTATTTATAGGTCATTTTTCTGTCGTACCGATAAAATTATATAAACACATTATATGTGAGCCACTCATTTATAAAAGAGATTTGACAAGTCCATACATACCAAATCAAAATACATAAAATGGGTGACTTACATTTAATATACTTATATAATTCTATCGGTGTGCACTTATATGATTCAGAAAAGTTCAAACAAATTACGAAAAGACTTGGCATGGACATGTATAGATTATAGATAATTGTTCAAATAGTGTTAAGAAATAATACATTTCTCAACTACTATTTCATCAATGTATTAATTAATATATCGACACAGAAGTATATATCACTTATTTTTTAATTATGTTGAGTTGGCAAACGATATGATATCAACTAACCTATCTATCCATTACAATAATATTATAATAGATTTCTTCTGTGCAATATTAATCGAATAAGGCCTTATTGGTAAGTGCTATAAAGATCTCGTGCATTGGAACCACGGTTCTGGATTGAAAAGTAGTAGCCTATTTCTCCAACAACTTTATCATTAGGGATATTCTCATTCCCCCCCCCCCCCCCCCCCCCCCCCCCCGATGTTTGCCCTATTAGAAGGTGATGACAGAATTTTCTTATATTGACCGTTAATCCCTCCGAAATAGACATATTATTCAAAAAACTCCTTCTGTTAGGCATTCCATCCAAAAGCAGCGTTGACCGTTAATGTAGAGGGGCTAAACTCACCAGTGGGAACATAAATGGTAAATTGTGCTGAAGGTTATAAAGGTAATTTGATATATATACAATTAATAATATATTAAATTAAAAAACAAATGAGTGAAGGAGATCATGCCACGTTACTCTTCCACCCATCTAATTTTTCTTAAAGAAGTCAACAAGTCAAGTGGTCTCTTTCAATTCTCAAACAACTCTTTCTCTCTCTCTCTCTCTCTCTCTCTCTCTCCCAATACAACTATTTCTCTCTCTCTCTCCCTCTCTATCATCGATCATCATCTTCTCCACCGAATCACCACCACCAAATTCATCTCCACCAAATCACCACCACCAAATTCATCTTTCTCTCTCATCACTCCGATCTAGAGGTGTCCACGGTTTGGTTAAACCGTGGGTACCAAACCGAAACCGACCACCCAAAACCAAAACCGAAACCGTAACCGAAACCGCCGGTCACGAAACCAGTTGACAACCGATTTCGAGCCGGTTCGGTTACGGTTAGGGATGTCCCAAAACCGGCGGTTTGGGGCGGTTTATATATTAAAAAAAAATTCAACCAATAGAAAAGTTCCACGTGGACAAAAAAATAAAAAAACACAAAAACCGAAACCGAAACAACCCAAAACCGAAACCGAAACAACCCAAAACCGAAACCGAAACCGCCCAAAACCGGCGGTTTGGGGCGGTTTATATATTAAAAAAAATAAAAAATTTCCAACCAATAGAAACGTGCCACGTGGCCACAAAAATTGAAAAAAAAAATAAACTGAAACCTAACCACCTAACCGGCTGTTCGAAACCGAAAACCAAACCGGTTTTATCGATTCGATTACGGTTTGGGAGGCCACGGAACCGAAACCGCCCCGAAACCGAACCGTGGCCACCACTACTCTGATCTCTCTCTCACACAACAAACTTCGATTTGGACTGTGGTTTTGATTTCGGTTTCGATTTGGGGTTGTGGTGGTTGGGATTGATGGGCGGTTGGGATTGATGGGCGGTTGACTGGGTTTTGGTCTGGTGGTTGAGTGATACCGATTGACTGGGTTGTTGACCGCCGGAGATGAGCTACTGCCAGAGATAAGTTAGCAACCACCGGAGACGAGGTTGTCGGCATGGCTGAAGAGTGGCGGTAGTGGTTGCAGAGCGCGGCTGAAGATATGCAAAAAAACTTTCCAGATCTCATTCAATTTCAGTTAGGTTTTGGGTTTCTCTATTTTTTTGTCTTTTTTTCCACATTGAAGAGAATTGTTAGTAGAATTTCTGTTGATGATATTTGAAATTATTTGTTGGGGTGTTTGTTTGTTGTTTTTTTTATATAATTTTTTTATGTTCAGGTTATCTTACTTAAAACCCAGATTTTGTATTCTCTTTGATTTTGAATATCATTTTCGTGATAATTTAATTTATATCCACTAGCTTGTTCATGGATGATTTAGTTTAGTTTCTGAAAACTTATGGTTATAAATCATGTTTGGAATATCTGTTGTGATCTGTGGAACTTTGAAATATATGAGAATTGTTGAATGTTGTTTGTTGTTGGTTTTGATATATTGCAGGAAGAAAGATTGATTAATCTGGATTCTAGATAGTAGTGATGATGATGATGTTAATTCGTTTTTTTTTTCTTAAATTATTAGATGATTATTAAATTATTAGATAATCCTTTAAAAAATCGATAATAATTTAATTTATATTTTTCCTTTTAAAAATAGATAATAATTTAATTTATATTTTTAAAATTAAATAAATAATAATAAAAGATATCTCCACCATCCATCTAAAAGATGGACGGTGGAAATCCATCTTCTTTTTCTTATATATATTTTTTATTTAATAAATATTTTGAGGGTTAAATGGTCATTTACTAATTATATTAAAGGATAAAACGGCCATTTGTTTTGTATTTAAAGGATAGAAGGGCAATTTTATCTTTTCACCTGTTGAATAGTGTTAGAGTTAGCTTTTCTGTTGAAAACGCTAATAGAAAGGGGTCTTTTAACAATATTTTGAATTCAGGTGGGAGACGGGCCAATATAAGCAAACTCTGTCCTTAACTTTCTAATAGGGTAAATGTTAGGGGCAAAACGATATTTTCCCTTCTCATTATTATTTTTTCCTCTCCCCATTTAACAAACAATTCTTCATTGTATATATATATAAATGTCTTTGTGCAACTAACATTTAGTTTCTGCGTGTGTGTGTGTGTGTGTGAGAGAGAGAGAGAGAGAGAGAGAGATGGCCAGTGGAGAAGTAGTGAAGAGAGCTGAGTGTGGTTGTTGTGGAATATATGAAGAGTGCACCACTGATTACATTTTGTGGGTACAGCAGCGATTTGGTGGGGTTTGGGTCTGTGGGTTGTGCGAGGAAGCCATCAAGGAGGAGCAAGCTCGTCAAGGCGATGGCATCGGAGTAGAAGTTGCTCTGAGGCTCCAGGCCGCCTTCAGATCGGAAACCACCATTCGCATTGCTCCGGTATCCATTCTCCAACTCATCAAGAAGATCATGTCTTCCTCCTCTAACTCAGCTTCTTCACTTTCTAAGGTGCCTTTGGCATCACTTTGATAATATTCCTATGGCTTGATAAGCATGATATCTCATTTTACTTGTACAAGTTGACATGACTTGATTAATTATCTTATGCATCAATTTTGGCTTTAATTGATTCTTATCGTGTTTATCGTACGTGTTTGATTTCCTGTTCATGTCTTGTATCAAATTTTGTACCGCCTTTTAACACGAGTAAATATACACACGACAACTGAGTTATTTATGCAATCGAATTCTAAATCAGTTACGACTTACGACTTACAAGCTCACATAGGTCTTTTAGTTCCAAATTTTTACAAGAAGCCAAAGAAACGTGGAAAAAAAATATCTTATCATCATAAACTGTTGGTGTGTGTGTATGTATGTATATATATATATTTATATAGTGTGCACTAATATAAAATACATCAGTACACTGTATGTGAGCTATAGATTATGGATAAACACTGACAAATACATACAGATTGGATCAAAACAATTGAATCTAATGGTCCACATGCAACGCACTGAAATGAAAATTATCATATATATATATATATATATATATATATATATGAGTGCCGGCTTGACGATATTGGATGCCCTAAACGAAAAACTTTGAGTGAAGCCTTATTTTATATTTATCATAAAATCAATTTTTATATTAAAAAATTATTTAAGATTTATTTTTCTTCTTATGTGATACAAAAATGTTAATTATGAAACCCCGAAAGTGCCAAAGTGGAAAGAATGATCCTTCTAAAGAAGTTGTCTTCAAATAACTCAAAATATTAAGATTTGATTTTAAAGAAATTTATTGAAACAACTTGGAGCTAAGTTAGGGAGAAAACATGGTTATAAATAGCAAGTACAAAATTAGTAGAAAATAAATAAATGAATAAGATAGATGCAAGACAAAAATTTTATCCTAACGTTCATAAACATGTCTTTAAAAAAACATTCATAAGCATGTGTTTTAAGGAAGTATTTTGGAATTAAAAAATCATAAAATGAATGATTTATTGTTTGGAACCAGTAAATAATTAAATTATAAATAGAAAGTTGTTTGGAATCAGAAAAAAATTAAATTCTAAATAAATAAATAAAAGATACTTATAAGAATTTGTTGCATAAAAGATGTTAATATATATTAAAAAGGAATTTATATCGGAGATGTTATATTTTCATGGCTGTATATTGGGAGGTCTTTTAATTTAATATTATATATAAGTAATTAAAAAGAAGAAAAAAAACCGGAGGCCCTAAGCCACAACCTTGCTCGCTTAGTGCTTCAGCCGGCTATGATATATATATATATATATATAGTCTTTTTCTCCTCGATGCGTTACTGATGTAAAATACATTAGAGCATTGCATGTGAGCCATAGATTATGGATAAGCACTGACAAATGCATGCATATTGAGTCAAAGCAATTGAATATAATGATCCACATACAACGCACTGATAACTATTTGTCAGTACGGACTGAGATACAAAGTTTCATATATATATATATATATTTAGTCTTTTTCTCCTCAGTACGCACTGATATAAAATACATCGGTGCATTGTATGTGGGCCATATATTATGGATAAACACTGACAAGTGCATACATAATACTGGATCAAAGCAATTGAATCTAATGATCCGTATATAACACACTCATAAATATTTATTAGTACGTACTAAAGTGAAAAGTTTCTTATATATATAAATATATATATATATCATACACTCAAGTAGGGCTAAGAGCCCAAGTCCATACATGAGTGGTCTAAGCTCATGCATTTATTATTTTAACTGCTTGGTAATGGTGTTTTTTTTGTCAAATTGTGTTGGTCCCACTTGTGCGAGTATGAGATGTTGGTATATATGTATTTGGGTTAAAGACCTATCATACACCCAAGTAGAGTCAAGAGCCCATATCCATGCATGAGTGGCCCAAGCCTATGCATTTATTAGAGTAACTGCATTAGCAGTTATCTAGAAATAATTGTTCAAACAGTTTTTTTTTTTTTAATGACAAATATTATTAGAGCAAAGCAGGAAAGACACATGCACCGAAGGAACAAGAAGCCCTGGGGGCAAGCAAGAAATAACCAACAGTAAAGAAACCACACCCAACAACAAAGACATACAACCCAAAGAAAAAGCCACCCAATAACCACACCAGATTCACAAAACAAAAAATCGTGGCGGAAAACGAAAAACTTTACGGACGACCACGACGAGAGGTCGACCGTGAAAACCCCTGAAGATGATGACACATCCAATAAAAGAACAAGTTAGTTGTCGTCCAAGGCAGTAGAAGGGCTGTGAATTTCTCTGGAAAAAATCATGATAGCCACTAACGCCCCAAAACACTTCAGAACCACTTGACCCCCAACCGTGTTTTTTTTATGGGTGTCTGGCAGTATTTGGCAGAGTGTGTGTGAGTGTGAAAACAAGAAAACACAGAGTTAAGAACTCATACGGTTACTCTAATAAATGCACGGGCTTAGGCCACTCATGTATAAACTTGGGCTCTTGGCCCTACTTGGTTGTATGGTGGGCATCCAACCTATATATAAATAAATAAATAAATAAATAAATATATATATATATATATTTATATATTAATTTTATGTTCAGCGCCCCCTCATTATTTTACAATCGGCACCTTTTAATGAAAGCATGTGGATTAATCCAAGGATTGTTATTAAAACAATTATCATTTTCTTTTCTTATTTTGCAAACTAAAATAAAAAGCTTATCCTTTTATTTTCTTATTTTACAAAAACAAATTAAATAAAAAAACATACAATAAACGTATAAAAATAAAAAACAAGAGCTATAACCCAGAAATTTTAACTAGGTGGAGCACTTGAACAAAAAAACATTTATATAAACAAATAATTAAAATTTAAAATCATAATAAAATGAGTTTTTTTATATAAAAATTGATAGTATAATGAATTTTAGATAAAATAAAATAAATAGAACACTTACTCGAGATGAATTAATAATTTTACATTCAAAAGAATTAAAAACAAGAAACACAATATTAAAAAATAAATAATAACAAGAAAAATAGCATGGATAATGAAAAATTATAATATTTATTCTTAAAAAAATTTAAAATATAATTTTATAATAAAATATTTGTTTTGTATTTATAATGAATTCATTTTAAATTTATATAAAAATAATTGATTAATAAATATTACTAGACATGTTTTTTGAAATTTTTATTATTCTAGTTATTGATTCTAAATAAATTAAAATAATAAAATAAAGAAAAATATAAATGATAAAATAAAATGAATCATAATAATAGATGAACTATTTTCATACAATAAATTTAAATTTGAGATTTTAGGGTTTATTGATTAGATGTGTTAGGTAAGTCAAACTAAAAATATTGGAAATAAGAAAAATTCAAAATAATAATATATCATTTACTATAAAATAAAATTGAACTAATTAAACAACAAATTAAGAGTAGTTAAGAATTTGGCAATGATGGAAATAGAAAGTGTATTATTTTATTGTAGAAAAAGACAGAAATTTGAAAAAAGAATCGAAAAATAGTGTATATTAAATAATTATTTGTTTTACTTGTAGTGAGAATTTGAACCCCCCACTGTTATAAGTGAAATGGAGAAACTCTACCATTATGCTAAGTAATGATATGTTCCAAAGTAAATATTTAATAAACAAAAATCAAATTTTTTTTTTAAATTTGAGGTGGGGCACGGGCCCCACCTGGGTCCACCACCGGTTACAATTGATCCAGAAATCATATGAAGTCATCTCTTATGTATAGTTCTCAAATAGCAGAAATAGAAAAAATTTGCAGAGTTGAATCAAGATCATCATGTTTCTCTTTTTCATCTTCCTTTTAAAAGTTATAACTCTATATTTAGTTAATAAAAAAAAACTTATATAAACCAATAGTAATTATTGAAGAGTGAAAATTGAGCAAACAAGGTATAATCAATTGAGTATGAATTCTGGTTTTCTACACTTGAATTTTCGACATATTTGAATTAGATTTTTTTTCTATAAAAGAAAAAGTATATATGAAAGTAATATTTCTTACAAACACCCAAATGATCAATGCTATAATTACCACTGACATATTTTTATTTATTTAATGTGTATCAATACTTGCAATTCAATGACATTAACCATATATATATATATATATATATATATATATGTGTGTGTGATATTTTTTTAATATTGGTTTTGAAATGATGTAAAAGCTATGAAGATTATAATACTGGGTGTTTAGAACATGTTGAAATTATAATTATGAAAGAAAACAATGGTGGAAATGTAATAAGTAGGCTTTGTAAGTGGTGACAGATTTCTAGGATATCAATTTTGTTTTAATAAATTTGACATAAAAAATCTAGTATCATCTGAGACTACGAAAGAGAGGGAGGAAGAGAAACGTAATGATTTGACCTAACTCTGTATTGTTTTTTTTTCCTTTAGCTCTGCATTATTTTTTGTTTTTCCTTTCTTTCTAGCTCTTATGATTTCCTTGATCGATTTTAACTTGTTATATAACGTTTTTTATTATTATTGCTATTTGAGAGTTACACGGGAGAGAAAACTTTTTATGATTCCTTAATCAATTATAACTCTTGTTTTTTGTTTCTGTATGGTTACTGTTGTATGTTTCTTTTTATTTAATTTGTTTTCGTAAAATAAGAAAATAAAAGGATAAGGGTCTGTCCTGTAAGCGTTTTTCAGTGACTATTTTTCGAAAATAAAAATGAAAATGAAAACAGTGTTTTTTTTTTGTTTTTCGAATTCTGAAAACGCGTCTGGTAGCATATACGGGAAACTGTATGCTGAAATTGAAAACAGTAAAAACGCGTCTGGTAGCTTCACTGAAAGCTGAATTCTGAAAATGAAAACAGTAAAAACACGTCTGGTAGAATAACTGAAAAATATCAAAAATTATAATTTTTCTTATATTTTTTCTATTGCAATTTTTAATTTGAATAAAAGGGAGCTAATAATTCATTCCAAATAATTATCAAATAACTCATAATTTAAAAATTGTTGTAAAAATAAAGAGAAAAATATAATAATGAATTAGAGAAGAAAATTGATTCACCGAATACATACATATATACATATACATATATATATATATATATATATATATATAATTTGAATAAAAGTGAGTCACCAGAACATTACACATGAAATTCAGTAAACTGGAGTTAAGTTAACAAAATCTGGAGTTAAACGTGCTACCGGTAAACTCATATCTCCACATTTAGCAAACATACCAACAAGACTAGTTCCTACAAACTGATTAACACTAACTTCACTCCTGATAATCAATGCATGATATCTTCTTCTCAGTTCAAGACATCTTTCATTGCTACAAAATTTTAAAACACCAATCACAAAACACCTATCTAGTAAACTCCCTGAAGAAGAACATGTAGGGGCATCATTAGTACACACATCGTCACTGCAATCATCATGAAAAGTACCATTACCTGTAAAATAACCATTTTTAACCACACCCTTTTCAACATCAATCACATATCCAGCGTAGTTAATTGGAATCAATTGTTGAAACACCAATTCGTTTAGGACTTCTATGGAACAATGTATATACAACTTTTAAAGGAATATGTTCACTAGCCATAGATGTCATTGGGAGGCTGGAATTTTTAAGCTTGAATGAGTCTTTTACACTGGAAATGGAAGGAAAGAAAATTGAAAAGCTGGTATTCAAACAAAGTTCAGTAAAATTTCAAGGAAAGGAAATTTTTAACTTCGCTGGATGACTAATAAGTGGACTCAGCGAAGAGGAAGAAGAAGAAGAAGAAGAAGAAGAAGAAGAAGAAGAAGAAGGAGAAGAAGAAGAAGCCGATCGGAGGCGGAGAAGAAGAAGAAGAAGCTGATCGGCGGCGAAGAAGAAGAAGAAGAAGCCGATTAGCGGTGAAGAGGAGAAGAAGAAGAAGAAGCGGATCGGCGAAGAAGAAGAAGAAGCCGATCGGCGGCGAAGAAGAAGAAGAAAAGGAGTCTAGAAAAAGATGAAGAAGAATAGTGACGGGAAGATGGAGAAAAGTAAGAAAAAAAATGATTTTTTTTTAAAAAAAAATAAGTGAAAAACAAAAAAAAAAACAAAAACGAAAAACGAAAAACAACTTTCAGATGTTTTTCAAATTTTTCACTTTTAACACTAATTGTGTTTTTCAAATTTTTTTTGTTTTTCGAAAATAAAATGAAAAACAGTTAAACGAACGCGAATTAGAAATCGTTTTTGGAAAACAAAAACGAAAAAAAAAACAGCTGCAGGACGGGGCCTAAGCTTTTTATTTTATTTTGTAAAACAAGAAAAGAAAAAGATAATTGTTTTAATAACAATCATTGGATTAATCCAAAAGCTTCCATTAAAAGGTGCTGATTGTAACCCAATGAGAGGGTGCTAAACATAAAAGGTAATGATTGGATTAATCCAATGACTTTCATTAAAAGGTGTTGATTGTAATACAAGGACAGGATGTTGAACAGAATATATATATATATACCAATATAAACTCTCAATATATATATATAGTCATTTTCCTGTCAGTGCGCATTGATAGAATTATATAAGGACATTGAATGTGAGCCACTCATTTATAAAAGAGTTTTGACAAGTGCATACATACCAAATCAAAATATGTAAAATGAGTGGCTCACATTCAATGTTCTTATATAATTCTATCATTAAGCACTTATGTGAAAATTATTTTATATATATATATATATATTTACCGACATAAACTCTCAACCTAGAAGAGCAAGAAGAAATTTCCTATAATTGCCTGATGTCTCCGAGTGAACTGCATCTTGCACCGGCTTCTTGTATTTATTTAAGTACTCAGCTTTTACATAATGCAAATCAATCTCAGCTCTCGACACAATAAGCCTTATAAGTGCGGTGTCGTTCGTTGGCTTTCATTAACTTGTGTAGTTCCTGCAGAACATTATGGAGTCAGAGCTTTCTGACTCCATGTTGTTTTTTTTTTAAGTACTTTTTTTCTTCTTCATTGTTTTTTAGATTGGAGGCCCGACATCCCTCTTCCTCCTCCTAAATTTTTTTTTTAAAAAAATTTCTTCATTATTTTTTAGATTGGAGGCCCGACATCCATCGAAGGTTCGGATGTCGGGCCTCCAATTGATGGAGGTTAGCAAACTTCTAATAAAAAAATTAAAAAGTTTTTTTTGAATTTTTTATTTTATTTTATTTTAGAAATCATTAAGGGTATTATTGTCTCTTTAGTGAAAAGTTTAGTTAAAAGGATTTTTTTTCTAAAGTATTTTATTTTAGAAATCATTAAGGATATTTTTGTTTTTTCAGTGGAAAGTTTGGTAAAAAACAATCAAAACACTAATGATGGGTAAAAACAAACTCCACTAATTATATGGTTAGTTGGTTAGTTTCAATTTTAACCATTTTTTAATAGTATATTAGTATATAAGAATAAATAATACTCTAACTCAAAAAAAAAAAATTTAAAATCTGACTTTGAATCAGAAGTCGGTTGGGATTATAAATTAACTTGAAATCAACAGTCATATAAGTTATAGATCGATATTTTAATGGATTAAAATTGAAACTAACCATATAATTACTGGAGTTTTATTTTTACCCATGTTTTGATTGTATTTACCAAACTTCCGCTGATGAGACAAAAATACCCTTAATGATTAATCAATTAAACACACTAGTCTTTTTCAATTAAACACAACGGTCTTCTTCAATTAAACAAACTAGTTTTCTTTAATTAAACACAAGTTTTCTTCCATTAAACACACTACCGGTTTTCATCATTTAAACACATCACCAGTTTAATTCCTAATATGTTTAATCTGTATGTTTAATTTCCAGTGTGTTTAATTTGTATGTTTAATTCAGTGTATTTAATCTGATATATGGGTAAATTTGTCTCTTCACTATAAAGTTGGGTAAAAATAATAAAAACACTAATCTTGAGTAAAAATAGAAACCCCCTCAATTTTTAGTTAAAAAGTGATATTTCCTCTATTTTAATATATAAAAGTTCCGAACAAGATTCACATGATTATATTGTGAACATTGAAATTTTTAGAATTGTTTTTTAAAAAAACATTAAATTCTTAGATACAGATATTTATATTTTAATAAAATTTGATTTTGAATGGTCAATCAATTTAATATATTTGATGACTTTATTTATTTATTAAAAATTTCAATTATTTATTTGCAAGTCGAGTCGTCTACTCGTAGTTGTGTTATTCCCTTTCACTTATGTGATAGGGGTTCCATTCTAAACTGAATTTGTAGTGTTTTGATATTGTTAGGTCTTGATAGAATCTGGTCCGATTGTTGTCAAATTGAACGGCTGGAGCCTAGAGGGATGAGAAATTGTTTGATGGGATATGCGAATATGCGATTGGATCGAAACAGTGGAATGGTATAACCGTATAAGTCATTAAGTCTTGAAATCCTTGGAATATTCGTTTAGACTCATGAGGGCTTTCTCCCTTTATACGAAGTTTTCTCCTAGTTTGTGGGACCTCAAATGTATTGATTGATCTTGACAAGTCTCTGCAGTTGGATTGTAATACTTCAAAAAAAATTTGTAAAGGGATTATTTGGTGCGAGATTCAACACTTTTTTCTCTTTTTGCGGAATTCATGTTTCATGTTTATCATAAGGTGCTACAAAATAATTTATTAGATGTGATAAATTAACATCTCGTACGGAAAAAAATATAGGATCTCACTTCTAATAACTATTAGTTAAATGTATATAAAAAGGGAGTGGGTGTTGACACCCATAAAAGTTATTAATACATCCATTTTTATAAGTACACTCATATCTAAAATTTAAAAAATAAATATTACTATAAGCACTCATCGTAATGCCAATAGTATTCTCATTGAAATAAATATATTCATTTTAACATATATTATTTAAAAACACTCTTAAATTATTATCAAACTCAATTTATAAAAAAAATCATATTATTTTTGGAATCAAATCTTCTTTTAATGATGGTCCAATTTACTTTTGAAAATATCTCGAATGTAGGAGCCTTATAAAAGGGAATATGTGGAACCGTATATGGAGTCAAGAGATTTTCAGTCTAGAATTCTCTTATTTATACAAATATTTTTTATATAAAACAAACTTATTGATATCTACGGCTATCTTAAAAAAGAACTTGTTAATATCTACGGCTATCGTTACAAATTATATTTTTTGTTTATTGATAGAGTTCATACATATACATAAAAGAAAGACAAAAATAATATGATAATCATGTGATGATGAGAAAGTTTGATATTTGAAATAAAATTAGAGTTTAATTAGAATTTATCACAAAAAATAGGATTTATCATAAGTTTTTTTTAAAGGTAAGTTTTTTTAATAAAGAAATATAGTTGAAGATATTTGTGTAATTAATGAATGTATATAGTATTTAGTTTATTTTTAATTAAAGTTATTTGTCTTTATTGGTAAATTTTTATTATGATATTTTTATAATTAATTTTTTTTAATAAAATATGGGTGTACTAATACGTTTTATTGATGTCAATATTCCCAACCATATAAACAAACCCCTTATACTCATATTAAAAAGTTTGTGTTTTCAAGTCATATCACCATCTTGACTCCTAAATTTGTAGTTAAAAAAGCATCGGAATAAAAGTAGATATGTGACCCGTAAATGTTCATTGAAAATAATTCAAGCATAAGCTGTTGATCTTGTTATTGAAAAAAAAAAGTATAACTTGAGTATTTGTGTGTATATATATATATATATATATATATATATATATATATACAGTCTTTTTCCTGTCAGTGCGCACTAATAGAATTATATAAAGACATTGAATATGAGCCACTCATTTATAAAAGAGTTTTGACAAGTGCATACATGCCAAGTCAAAATATGTAAAATGAGTGGCTCACATTCAATGTCCTTATATAATTCTATCAGTGCGCACTTATTTGAAAATTATTATATATATATATATATAATCTATTCAATCAATTGAGGGTTTGTTTGGGAAAACTTTTAAGAGGCCCAAAACTCTTTTGAGGGCCAAAAGCTCCTTCTGGAGCTGTTTGGGTAAAATAAGAAAAGTGTTTCTTGAGCTTAAAAGCTTTTTCTATTGGAAGCACTAAAAGCTCCGTTGGGAAGAGTTTTTACAAGTATATCTTTAGGAGTAGATCTTTTAAATTAGACATTCTACAAGTAGAGTGTCTAGTGAGAAGATATTGGTCGTTTGGTTGTCAATTATAAAAAGTTTTTTTAAATGGTAGGATTACCAAAATATTCAAAAGCAATTTTAAAGGATAACATTATATTAGACATTTTAGTATTATAAAAAAAGCTCAAAAAGATCTACTTGGAAATGCATAAAATTTAAGCTTCTTTAAGTAGATGTAAAACAACTTTTTTAATCATCCAAAGGCTCTACTGAGTGACAACCAAACGACACAAAATATTTGGAAGAGTTTTTTAATTAAAAAAATTTCTTTTATCCAGTAGACAAGTTTTTTCAAACGGGCACTAACTTAAGTGTTTCTCTAAAAATTACATCTAAAAAACACGCTTGAAATACACTATCCAAACAATAACTGAAAAGCTTAGGCTTTTACTTCTCAAACGAGCCATGACTGTAGAACAAAATAATAATAATAATAATAATAACAACTTGGGAATGAATTCAAGTTAATTGTGAAAACCTTAAATTTGATATTGTATATCCAACATTTTTGAGCATACACACACATTGATGCTTTGTAAATTGCACCAAAATGGTTGGAATGTCAGGCATTTTGGGCCTGGCCCAATTTTCTTTCTCCAAGAAGCCCAATATCAATAAACTATTAACACTTTCTATGAAATGTAGATTTTTTATTCTACCAAGTTTATGAAATGTGGTTCTACCAAATATAGTAGAGATATTCACACATCTTTATCGGGGTCAAAAAATAAATAGCGCTATTTGGGGTCGGTGTTGTGCAAATATCATCACATTACTAATTCAAGTTTAAAAGGCACCAATTTAGGTGACTAGACAAAAATACCCTTAAAAAGTCACTTTCCTTCTTGTCGTTTAGCGAAACAGTAGAGAGAGAAGAGAGAGAGAGAGAGAGAGAGAGAGAGAGAGAGAGAGAGAAATGTATCGTCCGCAAAAGCATCGGCCTGAAAATTTGACGGTGAAGAAACCGGTGGTTGCACTACAATCCTGAAGTCGACATTTCAGACGAGATTGCAATTTACAGTGGTAAGTAGTTATCGTTTTTGTTCTTCCTTAGTTTATGTGTGTGATTGATGTTGAATGTTGTTTAGACTTGTAGATTATTTTAATTAGATCCCCAAATGTGGTTCTGGGTTATGTTACGGTTTTATTTTTTGAAAAAAATTTGGTATAAGAAGATGAAGATCTGGGTTTCCGAGACTTTTAAAAGTGGGTCCGAGCCTTATCTAACGCTTTCCGAGCCTTATTTAAAATTTCTCTGAGCTTTTTTGGTTAGGTTTTAAATTATTAATTTTTTTTGATGATATGGATTTTTGAGACTTTTAACACTGTATCCGAGCCTTATTTAACACTGTCAGAGCCTTTTTAAAATTTCTCCGAGCTTGTTTGGTTAGGTTTTAAATTATGAAAAAATTTTGATGTTATGGGTTTCCGAGAATTTTAACATTGTATTCGAGTCTTATTTAACGCTGTCCGAGCCTTTTTAAAATTTCTCCGAACTTTTTTGGTTAGGTTTTAAATTATGAATTTTTTTTGATGATATAGGTTTCTGAGACTTTTAACACTGTATTCGAACCTTATTTAACGCTGTCCGAGCCTTTTTAAAATTTCTCCGAACTTTTTTGGTTAGGTTTTAAATTATGAAATTTTTTTGATGATATAGGTTTCCGAGACTTTTAACACTGTATCCGAGCCTTATTTAACACTGTCCGAGCCTTTTTAAAATTTCTCCGAACTTTTTTGGTTTGGTTTTAAATTATGAATTTTTTTTGATGATATGGGTTTCCGAGACTTTTAACACTGTATCCGAGCCTTATTTAATACTGTCCGAGCCTTTTTAAAATTTCTCCGAACTTTTTTGGTTTGGTTTTAAATCATGAAATTTTTTCGATGATATGGGTTTCCGAGACTTTTAACATTGTATCCGAGCCTTATTTAACGCTTTCCGAGCTTTTTCAATAGTTCTCCGAGCTTTTTTGGATAGGTTTTAAATTACGAGAAATTTGTGATGATAGGGTTTCCGAGACTTTTAACAATGTATCCGAGCCTTATTTAACGCTTTCCGAGCCTTATTTAACGCTTTCCGAGCCTTTTGATATAATCCTCGATCTTTTTACTTAACTCCTCGAGCCTTATACTTAACTCCTTGAGCCTTTTACTTAACTCTCCGAGACTTTTACTTTATTGCCCGTGACTTTTACACTTTACTAATGCTTTGTGCTTTATTTATGTGACAAATGCAGATGAGTAATCGGCTAAAGGATTTCCTTAAAACTCCAGTGGGTGAATGGTATGCTGCAAAAATAACTCGGCATGACCATTTCAACGACCTTAAAGATATCGACGACACATTGAACAGCGTACTTGAAGATCTCACGATCGAAGATCAACGTCGGTATACAGAGTTTTGTTTCGGTCATTTCCTTCTGATGCATCGGGAGATGCAGTTTTCGACTGGCATAGTCCATCTGCTGCTTCTGCGCGAGTTGCATCACGATGGGCCGGAGGATGAGATGAGATTTATGTTAGGTCATCATTCGGTCTGGTTCTCTAAGGTTGAGTTCTGTCTCATAACCAGATTAAAGTTCAGAGTGATTCCCGACACGACGACGTATCAGTCGGTACCGAACGGGATACATGAGCGGTATTTTAAAGGTCGAGAGGAGGTAGAGTATGAACACCTTAGGGTTGTCATGCGTCGAGGTATTTTTGACCAATAGTACGATGCGGTGAAGCTGTGCCTCTTGTATATGCTGAACTAGATATTTATGTGGGTGGACGAGAGAGGGTAAGTTCCAGTATGGCAGTTCAGGCTAGTTGAGGACTTGGACGCTTTTGATGAGTTCCCGTGGGGTGCACATGTTTATAGGCAGTCCATTTATGGTTTCAAGCATGCGTTAGACAGTCGTCGTGAGAGGTTTGAGAGAAGACAGCAAACAAAGGGCGCCGACGTACACATTAAGGAGACGTACAACATATACGGTCTAGCTCACGCACTCCTGGTAAGAATTTAGAATGTCAATTTGTACTAACTGTTAAATGTTTTTATAAATGTATTGGATTCTTATCATATTTTTGTTTACGCAAATTTATGCATTTGAGGTTATCTCAGAGCTTGGGACCAAATTTGGGACCCGTAGGGAGGTTGACTTGTCTCCCCGTATTCTGAAATGGAGGTTGATTAATCGACCAAGGCCGGACAGGCTGGCAAAGATTTTCAAAGCAATGGTAAGTATATATTGTCTTAATGTTTATACTTATTAGTATATATACAATTACAATGGTCTAACTACGATTTCAGATGTTGCGACGACTGCATTGGTGCCGACGAAAGCTGAGAGGGCTGAACGGTACTATGAGGGCATAGACGAGAGAGGTAGTCTGTATACTGGCGAACATGGCAGAGTTCCCGTTGTGGTACCTGATACTGAGGGTTCTGAACCGGAGGTAGGCGGTGGGACTCCAGTGACCAGTGATTCCGAGGGTTCTGAGATAGAGGCTCGCGGTAGGACTCCCGTGAGGCATAAGTGGGTTCGATTCGAGACGCCCGCAGATAGAACTGGGGGTGATTCATAGTGAGGCATTAAAGGACATGTACATGTACGTAACAACATTTCTATTGCATTATTTAATTCCAATAAAGTGAACGATTTTAGTTCTGACAATTTTGAAATCCTTTCAGGAGCCATGGGAACGTAAACTCGGTGAAGTGATGGATGTCATTCGAGATTTACGTGAGGATCTCCGAAAGAGTAATGAGGACCGAGATCGGAAGCACAATGAGTTGGTGGATATGATCCGAGCGCTTTAGGGTTCGACTTCGCAGTCGCAATACCAGGCACAAGATAAGGATCGTCCATCAGATGGTGATGGTCCGCCTCCAAGGGATGGTCTAGCGGATGGGGATGGTCCAACGGTTTGGGATGGTCCACCTTCAGATTACCGAGAGCTTAGTCATCACGAGGGGACAGACCCAGAGACCGGGCATGATCAGCAGAGACCTCAACTTCCAGCAGCGCACCCATCATCGGAGCGCACCCCTCCAGTCGATCCACCGGGACAGAGTCCATCACCACAGCTTGCCCTTACAATCGAGGCCACCAATAGATCCTCTGGTACATAATTTGTCCATCACAGCGCACCCATCCGATCGGTCCGAGTGGTCACACCTCCAGGCGATCCCCAGGGACATAGTTCGTCCTCTCTTCGCACACCTCCAGGCGATCCCCTGGGCCAGAGTTCGTCCTCTCATCGTCCACCTCCCGGCGATCCCCAGGGACAGAGTTTTTCATCTCATCGCCCACCTTCAGTCGATCCCCGGGGACAGAGTCCCTCCCCTCAGTGTCATGTACAGATTCACAAGCGAGGTTGGCAGTTGCTGAGCCCATACACTAACCTCTGTCGGCCGAAGAGGCCAATGACACTGCCAGCTGTATCAGCACATAGTTTCAGGCCCCATGAATTAGTAGACGGTGACCAAATTACAGCTTACAAAGCTTACAAGCGGAACACGACCGGGGAATTGTAAGTATAATATGTATTTAGTTTTATAGAACATCTAAGTAAATCTGGTTGGTTATCTAACTTATTAAACAATTATGAAGACGTGATGTAGATCTACATGAGGCAGTTGGTGTGACATGGTTTCAGCAGTTTCAAACAACTTTATGGACTTGGAGGGTACGGTATGTTCATCCTACCATACCTGGAAGAATACATGTATTATTTGTCCAACTTCAGTTACAGTTCCATCTTAATAATATATATTGTTGGAAATGCAAGCATATCGACACGTACTGTAATATTCTGCGGCAGCGTCAGCGAGCATACCTCAAAGTCTACGGCCAGAGGATCAACATACTGGATTCCAAGTTCTATGTAAGTGTTTTTATTGTACGGTTTCCGATTGTGCATTACTTTGTCTCATACATCTGTTACCTAACGTGTTGGTAAATTTTCTTTGTACAGTCAGTGTTACATATTCAATGGAGTAGAATTATGCCTACTGGGGTCGGCAGCAAACCCCCAAAGGGTTGGTCTGTGCTGAAGTACCAGTGGTCCGATGACGACCTTATGGTGGTGCATGGGTTGACACCGTTAGGAACCCGGCCATGGCACGAAGTTGACTGGGCCAGTGTTTAATTCGCATGGTTTAAATTTCAATATGTTACGTAAAATTGACACTGATGACAGTGATAACACTTTGTTGAAAAATATATAGGTTCTGATTCCTTACAACATTGGACGGCAGCATTGGCTCCTGACCAGCGTCGACCTGAATGCAGGAAAGATCTACTTGTTAGACCCGTTCAGACAGGAAGTCCCATCCCACATCAGGTCAGAGTAGATCGTGAGCTTAAGGTGGTTTTTACCATCGATGTTGCATGGGATCCAGTTTCACACAAAGAGGCGGCCGGCAGATACGACGTACCCCATGCAGGATAAGCCCTTTCGGATGAGCATCGTGTCTACATCACGTATGCCCCAACAGACCACAGGGTATGGCTGTTTCAATATATTATTCTATCACGTTTGGTTTTAATAACATTTCCATTCTAATGGTTCCTTCATGTGGTGAATTGTAGGGGTAACTGTGGTGCCCATACATTGAGACTGGCAGAGTACCTCTTCGCGAACAAGGTAGAGTTCGACTAGACGGAAAACGACATGGGGACCATCCGGGAGAAGATGGTTGTGGAGGTTTTTTGTAACTCCAAGCTAGTTTTTCGTTACTAGTTCATGTACATAACACTTAAGTAATGAAATTTTAAGTAATGAAATTTTACATTTTTTAATAACTGAGGTAAAGAATTGTTCCATACCTTGCAAATAATTGTAATGAACAAGTAACCATAACCACATTACATGAACAAGTAAACAACATGATTTAAATGAACAAGTCATTACATTCATAATAATACAAATTATATTAATAATATCAACAGCTTCATTCATTCTACAGTAATGTCTTTGTTAGGGCACGTCTGTTTGTTATGTCCAACTGAATGGCATATGATACACTTGCGACGGTATTCCTCGGAAACAAATTTGCTCAGACATTCATTAATCAAAGGTGGATTAGAACACCTCCTGCTGTTATGACCTGATTGTCTACATCTTCTACATGATTGAGTGGTTGTCCTCTCCGAACACGAGGCATGTCGGCCTTCCATCGGGCGACCTGATTGCCTTTTTGACTTTGGATATAAAACCACTCGCTTCGTGATGTCGGATGGCACTACCCATGAAGAAGGATGGTCAACATGTATAATAGGAACTGAGTATGCATCAATAAATGTTTGTCTCTTGTAGTAGTCTGCACAAAGAGATGTGAAATCCACGTTTCGCTCCCTGTAAGAACACTGAAAACATTTAGATTCACGTTTGGTTAATACAATACAAACATTAACTTTTAATGTACCTTGCTGCTGCGAGTGCGTGAGAACACGAAAAATGATCCATTTGGAATTTATTGCATGTGCAAGTCTTCCGGGCTAAGTCAACAGTCCATTGCTTTCCGGACCGTTTGACTGAGAATATGTTCCGATCAACTGGATTGACGGTCATATAACTGCACTTCGTCACATGTTCCAGTATCACTAGATGTGCTGCGTCGGTCAACTGATGACGCATGGACTGTACAGCTCGATGGCGATTGTGAAACCAGCGCTGTAACATATTCCTAATGAACTCTGCCAATGTCAACATAAGGAGTTACCGTGCAAATTTCAGGTATGAGTTTATGCACTCTGCAACATTTGTTGTCATCACCATGTACCTTCATTGGGGACAGTGTACACGGGACCATTTGTGTGGACCGGTGGCTTCAACATAATCGAATGCATTCTTGTACAGGTAACGTAACTCGCCTATGTACCGGTTATATTTCAATTCAACGTACGTTCTAGCTGTTTTGTCCATTATGGAGGCAACATCTTTTCTATGAAATCGCTTTTTAACATTTTCAGCAAAGTGCCAGCAACATATGGTATGGGTTGCATAAGGGAACACTTTAGAAATCCCTGCTTCAATGCTTGCATGTCTATCGAAAATGAAAATCAGATCATCTATATGACCAAGGGCACCCTTCAAGCAATCCAAAAACCATTTCCATGAAAGGTTGTTTTCTGAGTCGTCGTACCCAAAATAAATTGGATACACATGTTCGTTTCCATCTTGTGCAGTTGCAACAAACATTGTACCCCCGAATCTTCCCTTCAAATGGGTACCATCAACTGCAATAACAGGACGCATGCACCTCCGAAAACCTCTAAGTGAGGCACCTAACGACATGAAAAAGTACTGAAATTTACCATCGTCAGCGCACTTTAGGTCAGTGATTGTGCTAGGATTTTATTGTTCTAGCACGTAACCAAAGGAGGGCAGTAGTTGGAAGGTTTCTTCATGTGTTTCATATGTCAGTGACAATGCATAATGCAGTGCTTGATGTTCCTTACTGTACATAATTTGGATGCCATACATTATTTTCATATCGGCGATTATGTCCTTAGGACGCATGAGGCGACCATCTTGTTGTTGAAGTCTAGGTGCAACAACTTCTCCGATTATAACTACACTAGCTTGTTGGTGGCGATGGTGAATCTCTTCCAAGTGACAACTGTGTTCGTTGACAAAACTTCTTACTTGGAAGTACGTCCCTTCATCTCTCCTTACCGCTCTTAACTTCCACGTACAGTTGTCAATCAAACAAACCAGATGTAATGTTGTCTTATTGGACCTTTTCACCTTCCATTCAAAGTTCTGCCGCATTTCAAAAAGGCCAACTAGTCTCTTCAAATCCTTTTTAGTCGGAAAGAACCGACCTTTATAAATCATGATTCTAGTTTCTTCTGCTACCAATGTGCTACTTCTACCTGTCCCAAACGAGTATGAATCTGCTCCTGGAATAACCCACGTTGTGGCATTATCAGAATCATCAGCAGATACATTATGGCGGACCTCGGAAGTACCAGACATATCTCCTGCAGTGTAACTAACTCCTTGTACATGTCTTCCACGTCTTTGAATTTGGGCAGGCTCTTCATCAGTGTTCTCTACGTGATCTACTGGATGAATATTTGCCTCATTATCCACCTTCTCGTTCGGCCCAACGTTAGGTTCAGTGTTCAGCTCATTGTATATGTCATTGTACATCTCAATTCGACAACCAAAAACATAGTCGAATTGAGATTCAACTACCGGTTGGTTACAATCGTCGACCACTACCGGTGAGATAGCACATATGTTTCCCCCATCTTCGGTGGCACTCCTTTGTGTGAACACTTGGTTGCTACCGCTAGCGGTTCCAAATTGTTGTGTATTTTCATGAGAAGGAATCTCGTTCCCTATCCCATCTCCAACTACCCTCTCATATAGACTAACACATACTTGAGGGATCACCCGATCTTCCCCTAGCATAAACTGAACATCATCGTCATTTCTTAAAAATGTACGACATGTAGCGCCATGAACGATTGATATTGACTATAGATCAACACAGTATTTGTTTACATCATACTTCACAACGGTATGCACAATCGACATCAATTCTTCGTAAGTCATATTCTTTGACACATACATTCCTTGGTTATCGGATCCAACAAACCTCTGACTTTCGTCGTGTAACTGCTCCCATTGACCGTTGTAAGATATTACTATTCTCACCCGGGTCATTCTCCTGTAAAATTCATCATCACAAACTAGTATTAATAAAAATTATTTTAATATTTTCACAGATGTCTCAATAAGATGCTAACAATAGGCTCAGGAAAAGGTTTATACAAAAGGCTCGGGTCAGGTATTTAAAAGGCTAGGAGACTATTTAAAAAGTCTCGGAAACTTCACCAATAGTCTCGGAGCCTTTACAAAAAGTCTCAGATCCTTAATCAAAAGGCTTGGAGCCTTTGGCAAGGCAAAAGTCTGGGAGCCTTTGGCAAGGCAAAGGTCTTGGAGCCTTTAGAAAGAGTCTCGGAGCCTTTACTAAAAGGCTCGGAGCATTTGGCAAAAGTCTCGGATCCTTTACTAAAAGGCTCAGAGACTTTGGTAAAGCAAAAGTCTCGGAGCCTTTAGAAAAAGTCTCGGAGCCTTTAGCAAAAGTCTCGGAGCCATTGAAAAAAGTCTCGGAAACTATATTACAAGTCTCAGAGATTCAAACTTCACAGATTCAAACTTAACAAAACCTGCTTCATGTTTACAAAACGAATGGTTAAAGCGTTACAAGACTCAGAAATGCAGGTTTAAAAAAGAAGTATTTCAGAAAAGTTTATTTTCAGACAAGGTTGTTGTAGAGAGAGAAAAAGAGGAGTTACTGAGCTCAATGTTCCAAGTGTGAAGATGGAAATACAAAGCTAATAAAAAATGATTATTTAAAGGCAATTTTGGTAGTTCATCATAATAGGTGCCTTTTAAACATAAATTATTAAAGTAGTGACGTTGGTACAACGCCAGTTACAAAATGTGACATATCTCACCATTTCCACCATCTCTAAATCAATAGTACACGGGTTACACCCATTTTATAAGTACACCCACTTCATTTATATTTTTTTTGCAGCAGTTTTTTTTAACTAAATTTTTCTGCAGTGGTCAACTAATAGTTTATTGACTCAATATGTTTATTAGTTGTAACTTGTAGCTCAGTTAAATTTTTCAAAATGAAATATTTTTCCTAGACAAAATGTATTATGTTTATATATACCTTCATCAATATTACAAACATTTTATTTATGTGTTTTTTTTAATATACAGACCATATTATATAACTATATATATATATATAGTCATATACATACACGCATGTATGCATGTATACACGTTGGATGTACAAAGACCATGTTGATAAGGTGGTCGCAGAAGAATGATTGAATTGTATTTGGTAAGTTGCGTTGCGTGGCAGTTGTTCATTCTTTGATTGAAAAATTATTGTGTTTACATTCAATGGAATTGAATTGGATAGACATTGCCATGCATAATGCATTGAAATCTGTGCAACTTTAGTATTTCCAATTCTCAGAACGATATCCTGAAGTTCTGTGCATGTCAACATTCGGATCTTCCTATATGCCAAATTAATATACAAATGTTAAGTATAAATCTCTCTCAAAACCCTAAAAAGATCAATATGTTTGATAACTTTTTTAACTATTTGGGATTAATAAATTAGGAGAGAGATAAAATAATACGAACACATAATATGATTAATATGGGTATATGGAGAACTTACCACCAAACTAATTAAATTTCCATCTACAATGTTTCTTTTATCATTATTAACATTCATTATCTACAGTTTAGGGGTGAAAGTTTTATAGCTTTAGTTCTGATTAACTCTTAATTGATTAGCTAATTAAAGTATGACCCACTCAAAAAAAAAGGATTAAGAAAAAATCCTACCTGTCACCCTATAGTGCATTATTGTTCTTGTTTTGTCAAATTGACAAAGTAGCTTTTATGATCTTTTCATTTGCAGGCAGACATAAAAGCCCAGACCTTTTTGCAGACCGTCCTTTATAACTTTGTTGAATATATATTTTTTGAGAAAGTCTTGGCATGTACATGTATAGATAGATTATTGTTCAAAATATTGTGTTAAGAAATATTATATTTCTCAACTCCTATTTCATCTAATGTATATATGAACTAATTTACACTAATGTATCACTAGCTATATGATCATGGTTGTTTTAATTAAGTTGAGTTGACACTGGTATGATATCGACTAACCCATCTATCGATTGCAGTAATAATATAATTAATTTATTCGGTGTAATGATAATCGATAAGGCCTTATTGGTAAGTGCCACAAAAATCTCCTTGGAACTCATGGTTATGATTAAAAAGTGTAATATTATTTTAGTAGCCTATTTCACATCTTTCTCATTATAATTTTGTTTCCTCTCTCTCTCCCCTTTTAACCAACAATTCTTCATTGTATATAAATGTCTTTGTGCAACTAACATTGAGTTTGTGTATGAAAGAGAGATAGAGATTGCAAGTGGAGAAGTAGTGAAGAGAGCTGAGTGTGGTTGTTGTGGAATATATGAAGAGTGCACCACTGATTACATTTTGTGGGTGCAGCAGCGATTTCGTAGGGTTTGGGTTTGCGGGTTGTGCGAGGAAGCCATCAAGGAGGAGCAAGCTCGTCTCGGCGATGGCATCGGAGTAGAGGTTGCTCTGAGGCTCCACGCTGCTTTCAGATCGGAAACCGCCATTCGCATTGCTCCGGTATCCATTCTCCAACTCATCAAGAAGATCATGTCTTCATCCTCCACAACTCTTCTTCACTTTCTAAAATGCCTTTGGCATCGCTTCGATAACATTCCCATGGCTTGTTAGTTGTTAAGCTTGATGTCTCATTTAACTTGTAAAGCTTGATGTCTCATTTAACTTATACAAGTTGACATGACATGATTAATTATCTTCTGCGTCAATTGATTCTTATTGTGTTATCATAGTGTTTGGTGTCGTGTTCATGTGTTGTGTCAAAAATTGTACCACCTTTTAACACGGGTAAACATACACACTGACAACTGATTTATTTATGCAATCGATTTTTTTTTTTACCAGTCATAGGTCCTTTAGTTCCAAATTCTTACAAGCCAAAGAAAAGTGGGAAAAAAAAGATCTTATATAATCATGAACTCTCAACCCAGAAGAGCAAGAAGAAATTTCTTGTAATTGCCTGATGTTTCCGAGTGAACTGCATCTTGCACCGGCTTCTTATATTTCTTCAGGTACTCAGCTTTTATATAATGCAAATCGATCTCAGCTCTTGACACAATAAGCCTTATCAGTGCGGTGTCGTTTGTTCCCATACCTTTCATTGACTTGTGCAGTTCCTGCAGAACATTATGGAGTCAGAACTTTTCCTGATATGAAAATTACGATAATGGAAAAATACGCAATTAATCACAACGGTTAAAATGAAAACGTTAAGGCAAGCTCCCTTAATGCATAATAACAAAAATACCTTAGCAAAGTATGCCGCAGGGTTCACAGCACATTGTAGGATTATCGAGAGACACTGCATAAAATTTCCTGATGTTTCCTTCTTAATCACCTGATATTAAGTCAACATGATTAAAAACTTATTGCCAAAATTTCAAGAAGAGCAATAAAAAGGACTAGAGAAAAAAAATTACCTTTTTAAGTGGGGTTCCATACATATTGGCATAAGCAAAAGAAACATATGCCAAATGTGCAGAGCTTCGTCCACTGAATATGCGGATGAAAGTATTCTCATCAGTTCCTATTTTCCTCTCCCCAGCCTTGTAGAGTGCCTTGGCATCCTCATCAGCTGCCATTCTATCAAATTCCGGGCCTTCGTACCGTAGTGTGGTTACAAGTGAAAGCAAAATCTGCAGCGAGTATATTACGTAAATCATCAATAATTCTGTATACAAATATAAAGCTGCATGCGACAAGGATTCAGCCTGAATTTTTTTTTTAAATAAAGCACATGGTATAGTATAAATCAAATATCCCACGGATAAATAAGACCATTGTGTGAAATTTATCTGGAGCTATGGCAACAAATATTTTGCTCTCTCAACAATGTCCAGGAAGAGGTGCCCTGCCATTTGATCACCAAAAGTCATCCGATGCAACCATTAGTATAAGGTCTCATCCATTTTAAATATTTTCTTTTTGGGATACACCATGCAATTTTGCAGAAGAAATAGTAATATGTTATAACTACTCTGCCACGAAAAAAGTACTTGTTACAGCACAATCACTAATAGCAGCATATTTATGCAATACCTTGTACTAGATAGATTATTCTATATCAAGTTGCAATTAATTACTTTGCTTTAAGACTTTACTATTGTAAAAGTTAGCACTGCATCAACAGGATCTGGCTCCTAAAAGTAGGGTACTAACAATAACATAAATATGCTGATTTTAAAGACTTTTTCAGGAATTGTAAGTAATAGTTGGATGAAAGAACCATCTAGAGCAATATTCCCCAAGAGTAGATGGTTTGAGGTCTTGGATTGGAAGCAAGAGTTCTAGTCAATCCTCCTCAACTAACCTTCGGAGGGGCCTTTAATTTAATTTGAGTTGGTGCATGGGGTTTATGAACTAAGAAGAAAAAAAGGGTCTGGAGCAATTAAGAAATTCTTGATATTAATATGCTACACTTTGAGATGTAATGGAAATTCTTCATTAATGCTTATAGACAATAAGAAAGCACGAGCAATATATACAGGTTAAAAGGGAAATATTTTGGATCATTACCAAAACAACTTAAACAAGGCAGCTGATTGTACTGCATCACACAAATATTTAAACCAAAATGCCAAATATAAGATTAGGGAAAGCAGAGAGAGAGAGAGAGAGAGAGAGAGAGAGAGAGAGAGAGAGAGAGAGAGAGAGAGAGAGAGAGACTTTACCTTTTGATGATCACCAGAAGTGTAATGTCCAATATCATTCTCAAGGGTAGTCCCAAATTTTGAATGATAATATTGTTTAATTGACTGAATCATGGATGCTGTCCGGGAGCAGATTACTTCGTTGGCAGGCTTTGGATTGAATGCGGCATTAGTCAACGAATCTCTGATAAGTGTTGCATCACGTTCTGCCGGGTTTTGCATCCAGAGTAAAACTGATTTCTGATGTGAGAAAGAATAATATAAGTTAATATTGATCAGTTAGCAAGACGCAGTCACTATCTAGAATTTCTGAACAGATAATTCACAAAAAAAAAAAAAAATCATTATTACTTGAAAATGTTATTGGAAAATAGAATCCATAGTAAATTAACAAACCGAATGAGAGAGTACTTCAATATAAATGATCTTAAAGTACTCAATAAAACCAAATAGCTGAGGGTATCCAGTTAGAAGTGTAGCACCTCAAAGTCACCAGAAAGCTCTGAAGCCAAGCGTTTCATAATGTCTTCATGATATATAGTCTGGTATTCATGTTGGATGAGAGCACGCTGTGCATAATTTCGATGGGCAAGAATATAAATCACCGCAGAATTATCACATCCAAATCCTGCAATTAAACAAAATTACAAATATTTGGTGAATCAAATCTGTGTTTACTCTTTTGTTTCAACTGGTTACATAAGAAGAATATTGATCATTTGTTTGTATGCTGATTCTAAAGTTAATCGGTGCTCAGGAACCAAAAATAGTATGCCACTCTAGAATATTCAAGTAACATGTTTTAAGGTTTTGAAGTACCAAGAACTCTGCAAATAATTGTTTAACATATATATTTTAATATTGAAAATAATGACATCGGCCTACTATTTTCCATTTGCTTCGGTCTTTAAAAGCAGTTTATACCAGTACAAAGATGTTTGATTGATCGAATATGGGAAAGTAAATCATCTCAAGTTTAAAGTTTAAACTGTTAAATAAAAAATAGCAGCAATGTTCCTCTGATAATAGGAATAATTCTACATACTTGTATCCGATATAAGGTCATATTATATAAGAAAGCATAACCATCACCCTGTTATGGAGGATACCAAAAGAAAATGGCCAACTTCAATTTTTCTCCTTTGATTCAAGTAACAAAACAATTCCATTAGCAAGCATCATATGACAGAAAAGTAGTCTTAAAACGGGATTCTTAAGATATTCTTCCAACAGTGAGACATGACTAGAGAGCTTAAGCTTAGAGGGTCCAGTCATACGGGAAGGAAAATTGTCGGAAAATATGACACCAGACTACATTAACAAAACGCCGCCTTATCAAATTTTACCACTAAAACTAATGAGGTGTACCAAAATATACTTGCCATGTAAAACCAACATCCCATCTTTTGAATTCTTTGCTCTAATCACATACTACCTGTGGATGGCTCTAATCTAATTCTTCAATTAAAAGCTTCTTTCACAGTTCTTCAAAAAGAAAAAAAAACTCCCCAAATTTGTTAAATCTAAACAAAACCAATTTAGTTTCTATGAAATCCCACCAAGAAAGCTCTAAGATAATTCATAATCTACCTCAATATGCCACACAACACTCCCTAACAATTAGCAAAACCAACACATGATCATCACAAAATTTTCTAATTACCGCAAAAAGTAAAAAGAACATCCATATAAAAAAAAGGAAAAAAGTATTAAGAAATATCTGAATTTCAATCAAAATAAACATACCGGCCTATATACATATCTAATAATACTGGGTTTGCATTGCAAATACAAAATTGAACAAATTTCCAAAAGAAGCAACTCGAAGAGAAGAACCAAATCGAATCGAAATCAAAATCAAATCAATACCCTTAAAAGCACGGTGAAGCTGCATGGCATCGTCTCTAGGAGAAGCGTTTGGAGGACAGTTTATACTCGCCATTTTTTTTTTCTCTTTCTTCTTCTTCTTCTCTCTGTTTCAAATTTCAAATTTTTTGGTTTGGACTGAAAACAATTTATGTTGATAATTTATTGTGGGTATGGCAAAAAAACCATGTCGCGTAAATTGAATTACAAATCTCAGCAGCCAGCAGTACCACTGATTAAAGAAACTTTATAGAGACGCTCTTTATAGATAAACTTTAATAAATAGGACGTAACGCGTAAGAGCAATAAAATCATGTCGCGTGTCATTAACAAATTGTCTCAGAATATGATTGCATACACAGTCACGGACTCATGATAATTAAAAACTAAATATCACGTTTAACACGTATCTATCCAAAATTTAAATAAGATTTATAGCCTGTTTAATTTTCCCCGTCAACACTTAACAATATTTAGGAGATTGTATTCAATTACGATTTCAAAAGTCTTTTAATGACTTTTTTAAGTGGATGACTTTTGTAGATTTCATGGACTTTTATAGACTTTAAAAGAATTATTAAAAACTTTCATAGGCTTTCATTTTAAAACGACTTTCATAAACTTTCATTTTAGTAGACTTTCATACACATTTATAAATATTTATTGATTTTTAAATATCATACTGTATTTTAGCAAAATTATATAGATTTCTCATATCAATACAAATATTTTTTTTTTAAAGAATAAAAAATTCATTGTTAATTAAACTTGACAAAAGCATTCTTGCCTATATATGTGATTTTAAAATTTTTATTTGTAATTTTATTATATTTTACATCATAAAGACATTATACACCTATTTTTTTAATAATTAATCAAAATTTTATTTGTTTTTTATAATTAGTCAAAATATTGTAAATTTTATTTTTGAATAAATTTAGCAAATCGACAATAATATTAACGTTTATATGTCTCTACGAAAATATGGTAACGATTATAAAAAATCTACCAAAAATTAATTCAAGTTACTAAAAAAAACATAAAAACTGCACATAGTTCTTGAACAATCTTTATGCATAAAAATGAGTGGTTTAATATTGATCATAATTACATGGAGCCACGCTCATAAGCGACTTTGATTATGGCATATTGGCATGATTGAGTAGTGATTTTTGTCTGTTATTATTTTTAATTAACATAAATGAAGTTCGATTGATTTGTTTTGGTATTGTTTAGTTGCTTTGAAAATTGAGGTAAATTTTTTTTTTTGAAATCTCTCATCCTTAATTGCATAGTCTATAGAGAGTTTTTTATATTACTTTTTAGTTAATTTTTTTTGTTATAGATCGTTAATGTTTGTATGCTTTTTTTATAATGTTTATTCATTTTAAAAGTTATTAATTTTATTTTATTTGTAAAATTTATTAAGAATGTATATTATTTTACATGAAAATATAACATATGTTTGATGGTTAACGTTTTTCAAAGAGTTTTATGTTTTTCTTTTAAAGTGAAATTCTTTTTATTTATTCCTTTAAAAAAAATTCTTTCTATTTTTTTTTTAAAAGTCATTCAAAGTTTTTGATAGGAATGAAAAACAAATTGTGAGATTTGTTATAACTAAGGGGGGTGTATTCAATTAGGATTTCAAAAGACTTTTAATGATTTTTATGGAATTAAAAAGTTTGGGTGTATTCAATGTAGACTTTTAAAGACTCTATAAAAGTCATGGGACATTCAATACAGAATTTAATAGACTTTAAAAAAGTCTTTAAAAGTCATGTTGTATTCAATCAAGACTTTTTAATAATCTATGAAAGTTATGAGGTATTCAAAATCTCAATGATTTTTAATGACTTTTAAATAACAATGACTTTTAATGACTTTTAGTTATAACAAATCTCACAATTTGTCTTTCATTCCTACCAAAGACTTTGAATGACTTTTTTAAAAAAAAAATAAAAAGAATTTCACTTTAGAAGAAAAACATAAAACTCTTTGAAAAACATTAATCATCAAACATATGTTATATTTTCAAATAAAAGAACACACATTCTTAACAAATTTTACAAATAAAATAAATAGAAAAACTTTTAAAATGAGTAAACATTATAAAAAGAGTACAAACATTAACGATCTATAACAAAAAAAATTAACTAAAAAATAATATAAAACAACTCTCCATAGGCTATGCAATTAAGGACGAGATTTTTTTTTACCTCTATTTTCAAAGCAACTAAACAACAGCGAAACAAATCAAACGAACTTCATTTATGTTAATTAAAAATAATAAAAGACAAAAACCACTACTCAATCATGTCAATATGCTATAATCAACGTCGCGTATGAGCGTGACTCTATGTAATTATGATCAATATCAAACCACCAACTTTTAAGCGTGAATCTTGTTCAACAACTATGTGCGGTTTTTATGTTTTATCTTCAGTAACTTAAATTAATTTTGGGTAGATTTTTTATACTCATTGACATACTTTCATAGAGACATGTAAACGTTAATATTATTGTCCATTTGCTACATTTATTTTAAAAGAAAATTTATAATATTTTGGCTAATTATAAAATAAAATAAATTTTAGACAAATTATTAAAAAAATTAGGTGCATAATATCTTTATGATGCAAAATATAATAAAATTACAAATAAAAATTTTTAAATCACATATATAGGCAATAATGTTTTTGTCAAGTTTAATTAACAATGTTTTTTTATTCTTTTTTAAAATATATATTTTTATTGATATGAGAAATCTATATAATTTTACAAAAACAAAGTATATATCATATTTAAAAATCTATAATATATATAAATGTCTATGAAAGTCTCCGAAAGTCATTTGAAATAAAAGTCTATAAAAGTCATTTAAAATGAAAGTCTATGAAAGTTTTTTATAATTCTGTAAAGTCCATAAAAATCCATAAAATCTGCAGAAGTCATCCACTTAAAAAAGTCATCAAAAGTATTTTGAAATCCTAATTGAATACACTCTCCTTAAAGTCATTAAAAATCATTGATCTTTAAAAGTCATTAAAAGTCATTGAGATTTTGAATACCTCATAACTTTCATAGACTGTTAAAAAGTCTTGATTGAATATCACATGACTTTTAAAGACTTTTTTAAAGTCTATAAAAGTCTGTATTGAATACCCCATGACTTTTATAGAGTCTTTAAAAGTCTACATTGAATACACTCAAACTTTTTAATTCTATAAAAGTCATTAAAAGTCTTTTGAAATCCTAATTGAATACTCTCCTTAAAGTCATTAAAAATCCTTGATATTTAAAAGTCATTAAAAGTCATTGAGATTTTGAATACCTCATAACTTTCATAGACTATTAAAAAGTCTTGATTGAATACCACATGACTTTTATAGAGTCTTTAAAAGTCTACATTGAATACACTCAAACTTTTTAATTCCATAAAAGTCATTAAAAGTAACCCCCCCCCCCCCCCCCCCCCCCCCCCCTTCCTTTCCATTAGTTTTTCCATCAAAAAGGTTAATTTTCATATTAAAAGACATTTTTACCCTTCAATAGTTGAGGTTAGTGAGATAATACAATTATGCCCTCATACTCAAATTAAAACATAAAGAAAAAAATGAAAAAATAAAAATAAAAATGGCCTCTAGAACTCCATATCGATGTCATTTTTCCAGAATATCTTTCCATATCAGTTTTGATTTTTTACTATTTTTAATCACCAAAATAAAATAAAAAACCAAGAATCTGAAACCAATGATTTTTTAATTCCATTCACCATAATCAAAACAAGAAACTAAACCAAAGTTTATTTATTTTCAAATGATTCCATCAATCAGAAACTAAAAATCAATTGAAAAAAAATGGATGTAGTTTTCCAGATCAACATTCAACATCAGAAACCAAACATATCCATCTCCAAAACCAAAACCCACCACGATTCATGTCAATTATCAAACCCTAACCCTCAAATCCAAAACCAAACCTATCAGCAACACCATCACTAGCTTAAATCCAACCAAGCCCATCTACCACAACCACACCTACCGCCGCCGCGAAATGCCCATTCACTCACCTCGTCGCGGCGGCTGCCCTTCTGTCAAAGGAAAAAAAGAGGGAAAAGAGAGATAGGAAGAAAGATAATGGATCCCCCACAAGAGGAGATCGACGCTCATAAGGGTAGCGATTGGTGTGATTTTGGTGAATTTGGTATTTAAGTGATGGTGGTGGCTATGGTTTGAGTTTGTGTGGTGGAGAAGAGATGAAGTGAGGATTTGGGTTACTTTTTCTTTAATTGATCTCCACATAGATCCTTTTAAATGAAAACAACATATTTTTTTGTGTTTATATATATATATATATATATATATATATATATTAGTAACTTTCAAATGAGAGGTTCCTTACTTTAATTTCAGTCAACACCTTGATGAAATCAAAACGATTTATATAAATTTTGATATGAATTATTTTGTGGATGCTAAGTTCATTATAATCTACCCATAAATAAAATTTGAGAACTTTTCAAGCACTTAAACTATTTATTTGAATTTTCCTATATATCTCCCATTTTTTTGATTTCTTTATATTTAACAAAATCGGAAAAAATAGTTCTAATGCTTGAAAAATTCACAAATTTTATTTATAAGTAGATTTCAATAAAATTATCATCCACACAAAAAATCATATCAAAATTCGTATAAATCGATATGATTTCACCAAGGTGTGGACCGAAATTAAAGTAAGTGATCTCTCACTTAAAAGTTTCTATATAAAATTTAAAAAATTTATACTTTCTCAGAGTATTATTTATAAGAGTCTTCTGTTTATGTGAGTTTTTTTTTTGTTATATATAAATATTTAAAATTCTCATCCACTCATTAGTTAAAGTTTTATTAAATTATTAATGTGTATTAATGATTTTACCTTTTTACCTCCCACATTAATTCCCATTTCTGGTCTATGTGCTAAAGTTACCATTTTACCCTTATAATCAACAACAACTTAACAGTCAACTACCCATTTTAACGGAAAATCTAACGGGAGGGGGTATTTGGCGAATAAGTATGCTGTCAGGGGGGAGAATGATCAATAAACAAAATACAGGGGGAAATTTACTAATAAGTCATAATATAGAGGGGAAAATGATACTATCTCTACTTAATGTGGCTTCATTTGATTTTTTAAGTTATAAAACCACTAAATAAGCTCTTAAAATCGCTTTTATGAAAAGTTTTTCACTTTTCACCTAATGAAAAATAACTGAAATATATATTAATTTATTACTTCTAAATTTATCCTTACAAATCTTATTTATTTTCATTTTTCTCTTCTCTCACATCCTTTAACCATATTAATATTTTCTTTCTTCTTAGTGTTTAAAAAACTTTAGCAGCCACATTAATTTTTTTTTTTTAAATTAATAGAGCATATAGATTTCATTATAAATTTGTTATTATATTATTATTCCACATATATAGTATAAATATTGTATCGATTATTAGTGGCTGACTCTGATCTATTGTTATTTCTTAAACTAAACTTCAATTAATTACTTGTCCAATTTTTATGCTGTTAAGGGTTATATTTTATATGACAATTTTTTTTTTATAAATTTGTTATTATATTATTAAATTATTGTTTTAGTTGTTTTAATATATTAAAATATAAATATATAACAAATAATAGTTGAAAGGGTATAAATGTAAAAGTATTTTGTTGACGATGATTTTTGGGACTACGTGAAGCAGATCACACGTCTAACGAATTATCATAAATTGCTAATAATAAAGTAAAAAGAGCAGAGTATGCAAACATACAATTTTACTTGGTAAAACCTCAGGTTGGGGAAACATCCACGGTTGCTGGTGACGGCGAGAAAGAAAATTCACTATGAGTCAACGATTACACACTCTTGTTCTCTCCTTACGTAAAGTTTTCACTAACTCTCATGATTACATTGTTAGGGTATATTTAAATATGTATAGAACCCTAATTCTTGACACACAATTAAGGAAAGTTGCTGAGTTTTAATGAAACTCTGACTTGTTGGAGTTGTTGTAACCCTCTTTCTTGTTCTGTGTGTTTTCCATAGTAGACCTTTTGCCTAATCTGAGCTCTGATATTTCTAAGGAATTTTATTTCCTTATCAGAGTGTGCTTCGTGACACCTTATTTGAGTAAGACTCTTTTTTTGTGTATTTGAGCCGTGATTGTATTGAATTAAACGTTGTTCACGTGTAGCTCAACCGACCACCTACCAGACCCAACCAAACCTCGTTTTCCCCGACCAGTTACTTGATCCCGACCAGATGTCTTGACCCGACCATCTTAATAATCCCGACCGGGTCATCTTTACTTGGTTAATCTAATTACCTTTGTTGAATTGTTTTCACCGACCATCTAGGTAACCCTGACTGGGTATTGTGAAGTCATCTTTGGTCACTCATGTTAGTTCAGTCTAGTTGACTTTCGATGACATGGCGTCTCTAATCTTAGTAAATCCAGGTAATCGTGCTGACTTGTCATCCTTCCAGATTTTACCAATAACATATTTATTTTAAAATATTTGTAACTTAAAAAAAAACAATTTATCACTTATATTCAGTTTTCAGTGAAAAAAAAACAAATATATTTTTCAGTTTCATTTTCATTTACTATACAGTCTTCAGACAAAAAATCAAATGTAACCTTAACAAAATCAATTTAAATTTGTAATTTTATTTTTTGACTTAAAAAAATCTAATCACTTTATGTTAATATATATATATATATATATATATATATATATATATATTATAACTACTTATGTGTTTTTAATTCAATTGAACGTGGAAGTTAAAAAGAAATCAAATAAAAATTTAATATTATACACAATTTTATATGAATTTAAATATATATATATATACATACATATTTGACACATGTTAACATTTTCTATAATAAGATGAGTCTGTTTACTATTTTTATTTGAATTATTTTAGTGATTAGGATCAATTTGAGACGCCAACGTTGAATTATAATCGCAAACGTTTTAAATTTTGATTTGTTTAAATGTTTATAATTGATAGAATGAGAATGAGATAGAAAATGTGTCAGCCATAGCTCATAGGAGCGTGGTTCAGTCAGTAAATGAACAAGTATAGAATTTGGATAAATAATTTATAAAACAGTGATTTGAATCCTATTAATAGTAAAAACGTTAAAGAAAAAATATAGTTAAAAAACATAAAGAATGAGAATGTGTAATGCGTGTGGAGACTGCGGTACTCATACTGTTAAGAATTAAGAATTATTAAGAGAAGAAGTTCTGGCCCCAACCAACCAGTCAAGCACGATGGTGGCCGGCAAAAGAAAATGATCTGACCCTAGCCGACTAGTCAAGTACGGTAACATTTATTTAAAGTATTTGATTTTAAATGATCTGACCCTAGCCGACCAGTCAAGTACGGTGACATTTATTTAATATATTTGATTATATATATATATATATATAATCTTTCTACGTACTCGGATAAAATATATCAGAATAAAAAATATTGACAATAAATTATAAAGAACACTTTGAGTCAAAATATGTAAATCTAATGGTCATCATTCTTCGTAATGATATATTTTACATCAGGAGAAACTGACAATAGAAAAATTGAAATATAGTCCATTTCTCTTCAATACGGACTGATATAACTTATATCAGTGTGTTACATGTGAACCACCGACTATGGAGAAGTTTTGACAAGTGTATACACTTTGAGTCAAAGTATGTAAATCTAATAATTCATATCCAACGCACTGATAAAGTTATATCAGTGCGTACTTACTTAAAAATTTCTGTATATATAGACACACACACACGGTGGTTCTCTGGTAAGGATATCCTGAAATTATAATTCAAAGACATCCAACCACAGCCATACATTCATATTGAATGTGAGTATTTGTTAATGTGGGGCTGTGAGCCCACTGTAAATGTTTGGATGTGGTTGGACGTCCTGAATCATAAAATTAGGACCGTCTTGATTAGAGAAGTATTATATATATCGGAAACTTTTCTCCTCAATGCACACCGATAAATATATATTAGTGTTTTGTGAGTGTTTATCCATAATCTATATCACACATACAATACACCGATGTATTTTATATCAGTGAGCACTGAAGAGAAAAGGAATATATATATATATATATATATATATATATATATATATTGATATACAACTTTCAATAGATCGATTTGAACTTGAGTTTTTGTCCTGTTTAACAAATGCTATATCCATATAATAATATTGGACGGAACATATTGAAGAATTAGAGATATAAAATGTTCTAAAGTAATATAATTATTATACTGCTTAAATACTATTATTGAATAATTTCCTGTCTATTTAAGTTTTTTAGTCTAATGGTTGGACCTAGATCCTCTACTCACCTCAACTTTTTTCCTTATATTTTCAAGCCATATGGTTGGTTGTTGATAAATTGATAATGGAAAGCAATCACATATCATTCAGTATAATATTTATGTGTCAAGATTATAATTAAACATAAAGAATACTAAGTTCTAACATCATGATTTCGATTGATTTGGTGGGTTCGGTTCGTTCAACTACCAGTACCAACCGAATCCGACTTTTCCATTCGTTTAGCTCGGAACACAAAAAGTTTGTTTATCTAAACCTCCTAAGCATTAGAGGGTGATCGTCAACGTCCTCTGTTGACAGCTCTAACAATTTGATTTTTAATTTCTCGAGATGCATGAAGAACAAGTCAATAATCGAACCCATTATTCGGAGCCCACTTTGGATATTACCCAATACCCACTGTTATGTGTAATCCTGCACCTACCGTAGAATAGGGTATCGTTGTCCGCCAGAAGCAAGGAAGGTCCACCTTAAGACCTCCGACATGTGACACCGCCATTGGGAAACGTCCAAAGACCCAAGATATCCGAATATGATGTCGGAGGATACCCCACAAGACGACAAGCTCTGACACGCCAGCGCCAACTGTCGACTCCACCCAATTACGGACCGCCAAGACATCGCTTGTGTCAGAAGCCAAACCTATATAAGCCCCACACTTTGAAAAGTAAGGGGACACTTGGAGCTTTCCCTAGAATTTTAACTTAACCACAATTAATCGGAGGCTGAAGACCATTCTCTTTTACTTTATAATTATAATTTTATTGTAATTAATTAGGCTGGCATAAACCCCATGCCCGATCATTAACCGAGACTCATTTACGTCTCTAACAATTGGCACTAAAAGAAGTGGGTGTTTCCAGCACCTTCGCAGAAAGAATGAATCTGAATTCTATGGAGCATTATCCTAACCTCCACCTAGGGCTTCATCCCCCGGGAGGTTAAAAGTCAAACTCGATCCCACAAAGGCAACAACTACACCACCCGGGCCCCGTCCCGATCTACGGGCCACATCACATTTCTAATCATACATCATCACATCCCGGTCCGGGAATCCAGCAAGCATCGCACCCTTCCAGCTATGGTTACTACCCCTACCAGATGCAGTATATACCTCAGGGATATCAGCCCAGATTCCACGCACCCCCACAATACTACCCTTCAGGACCACCAAATGTGCTCCCCTGGGTTCGGCTGAACGAATTGGGTCGTGTGTTGCTGGGTTCTCCTCCTTCCTCTAGGAGGATTGATTACATTCGCTCCCTTCGCATGGGAGTTGACTTCTTCTGAATCTCCTTAGTGTCCTCTACCGCCGACTACGTTCACCACCCTGGTTATGTTATGGGCTAAAGTATCTAGTCTGCTGGTGATTCCGCGTATCACAGGGTCGTTCACCTGTGGGAAGAACTGTTCAGTTTGCTGTGGGGTGTAAATCGGTGGAGGCCCTAGTGCCGCAGAAGGTAGTAGGGCCACCCATAGCAGGGAAGAGCGCGATGATAATGTTAGATAGGAGATACCTCGGAGGACCAGACACCGATATGAGTAGGGAGGCACGGTTGACTACCTCAACTTAGACACCGTGAGAAACACCATGGCCGACCTTGAGGCCCTTCGCGTCATTCGCGTAATTCACGACCATCTCGCTGAAATACAAGATCGGATTCACATTGGCAATCGCCGACACAACCGTCATAGAGAAAGTCCATTCACCGATGAGATCACTTTTATATCGATCCCAACAGACTTCAAACTGCCCCAAAAGGACATGTGCTACTTCGCAGGTACAGGGGACCCCGAAGATCATCTCGATACCTACCTCAACTGGATGAATATGCATGGCGCGTCCGTTGCAATCAAATGTAGAGTCTTTCCGTTGACGCTCCCCGGGATGCTCGAACATGGTATGACAAACTCAAGAGACAAGGTATATCATCTTTCAATGAACTCTCTAAGGAATTCTGCAGCGGCTTCGCCGCAAGCAAAAAAAGACAGAGGCATATGGTCCACTTGAACTCCGTTAAACAGTCAGACTCCGGGGACTATCAGAGGCTACATGAAAAGATTTAACGAAGTAGAGAGGCAGGTCCAGGACTTCAATGAGATCGGCGCAGTCATGACTTACACGTAGGGGCTCCAGTAGGGGCACATAAGCTAGGCCCTCTCTAAAAAATGACCCTTATCATACCGAGAGCTCATGGAAATGGCAGAGAAATATGTCACCGCTGAAGACATCATCCATTCCTAGACATCGTCAACTCCATTGGAAACATGTGAATTGTCGAAAAGATGGTCCAAGCCGAGCAAAGACAAGGGAAAAGAACAACAAGCCCCCAGACAGGTGAATACCGGGTCTAAAGGCCGAAGCGTAAGGCTCCCAAGAAGTAAGGTCGATTGATACTGTTAGAATTGCGATCACTGGTAATGCAGCCGAAATAAGTTTTAAATTTTTTTTAATACAGATGATAAACGATCTGGGACTAGTGAACTTAGGATCGCAATTTTTCGGAACTTATACATACAACATTATTACAATAATAAAATATATGTATAAACAAGAAATTGAAATCAATAATCAGAAGAGGAGAAGAAATCAATTCTTCATACCTAAGCATGAGGCTCCTTCACTGTACGATATGCTCCCGGTCTGTATCACCGATCTTCCTAGCTATTCCCGGAACTGATATCTGCGTGTGAGGCGCGTCACTTACTCAGGAACTTAGGAGGATGTAGAGAAAATAAGAAGAAACTTTTTCTTCCAAGATAAAAAAACCTAGAACAATTCTAGTTGTTCAAAAGAAAATATATAATAATTTTTTTTCTTTTGTTTTAATGGTACACGCCTACTGCACCACCAATTGCCTTTCTTTTCTCTTTTTATCTCACGCACACAATTGCTCACCCAATTGCCTTTCTTTTAAAAATTGATGATGTGTTGACTTTGTTTTTAAAATTCAAAATCAATATTTAATTAAAACAAATCAATTAAACCAATCAATCTAATCTTCTAAAATATCAAATATCTTTAAAGATATTGATTATATTTAGTTTATTTGATTTTATATGAATTCAAACTATTTAAATTCAAAAATTAAAATTTTAATTTTAATAAAATAAAATAATCATATTAGCTTATTTTATTCAAAAAACAAATATCAACAAATATCCTCCATTTAGTGATTAATATCATAATTAAATAATCTTATTATTTAATTTATTTAATCACTATTATTCATTGTCAATGATGTGCTTGTGGACACAAGGCTCATCGACGTTTTACTCAAAGCCATAGGTTTTGATCAAATCATCAAACCTGATGTTCCAAGATCTAGATGCTTGCATGAGTCCATAAATGGACCTTTGCAGCTTGCAAACTTTTTGCTCTTGATATGGGAACAAGAATCTCTCGGGTTGCATCATATAGATGCTCTCGTCAAGATTGTCATTCAAGAATGTAGTCTTGACGTCCATTTGCCAAATTTCATAATCAAAATAGGCAGCAATGAGACGTCCATTTGGCAAATTTCATAATCGAAATAGGCAGCAATGGATAAAAGAATCCAAATAGACTTAAACATGGCTACTGGCGAGAAGGTAATCGACCCCCTCCTTCTGGGTATAACCCTTAGTCACTAGCCTTGCTTTGAAGGTCTCTACCTTGCCGTCCACTCCTCTCTTTCTCGTGTAGATCCACTTACACCCTATGTGTTTTACCCTATCCGATAAATCTACAAGATCCCAGACTGAGTTGGAGTGCATAGACTCCATCTCGAGATTCATGGCTTTAAGCCATTCCTATTTATCAGGATCTTCCATTGCATTCTTAAATGTCAATGGATCGTCCACAATATCAGCAGAGATAACACCTTGTCCCTTACCTATGCCTAAATAGCATTCAGGTTGTCTTACAACCCTCCCACTACGTCTAGGTGATAGTGTATCCTGATCAAGAACCATCTGACTCTTAGATGTTTATGGATCAACAACTTTTGTTGATGAAACACTAGTCTCACCAGACTCCAACTCATTCAATACAATATTAGAACGAGGTTTATGATCACTAATATAATTGTCCTCAAGAAACATTGCATTTGTCTATACAAATACTTTGTTATCTTTGGGATTATAGAAGTGTCCACCTCTGGTCTCCTTAGAGTATCCTACAAACAGGCAGACCACAAACTTGGAATCTAGCTTTCCACTTCTGTTCTTCAGCACGTGTGCTGGACATCCCTATACGCTGAAATGTCGCAAACTAGCTTTACGACCATTCCACAACTCTAGGGGAGTCTTAAGAACAGATTTGGATGGCACTACATTCAAAATGTATGCATCTATTTTTAACGCATATCCCTAGAAGGCATTTGGTAACGATGAGAAACTAATCATAGATCTCACCATTTCCATTAGAGTTCATTTTCTCCTCTCCGCTACACCATTTTACTGAGGTGTACCGGAATCTGTGAGTTGGGAAACTATCCCATGCTCGACCATGAAGTCTTTAAACTCTTGGTCAAGGTACTCACCTCCACGATCCGATCGTAGTGACTTGATAGTCATACCTAATTGATTCTCAACTTCAGTTCGGAATTCTTTAAACTTTTCAATTGTTTCCGACTTTCGTTGCATCAGGTAGACATATCTGTATCTTGAGTAGTCATCTATAAATGTGACATAATACTCATAGCCACCCCTAGCTCTAACATCCATAGGTCCACAGACTTCTGTATGTATGAGCTCCAATGGCTCTATAGCTCTAAGCTCTTTTCCAGTAAAAGGTTTCTTAGTCATCTTACCTTCTAAATAGGATTCGCAGACAGGTAAGATGTCAACCTTTAACTCACTTAAAGGTCCACTTTTTACTATTCTATCTTTCCAGTCAAGGTTGATATGACCAAGCATTAGATGCCAGAGATACGTGTCATTATTTGGAGAAATCTTATGTCGTTTAGTTTTTGGTTTTTCAACCTTAAACATTTCGGTGTTGAGCAGTGTATTATGTATTAACAGTCTTAACACATACAAATTGCTTTCATTAATTCCTGAACAAATATTAAGCCCATTCTTTCCAATAGTAACAGACTTAGTATTAAAAGAAACAAAATATGATTGTTCTAACAATTTAGAAACGGAAATCAAATTCCGTATAAATCCAGAATATAAAAAACATTGTTTAATAATAAAAAACTATTATTGTTATAAAATTACAATCTTATTGCTTCCACTGCTTTGACCGACACGACATCCCCCTTCCCCACACGCATTGAGATGGCTCCCTCATCTAGCTGTGTCCAAGAATCGGTCCACTGCAAAGAAGAACAAATATGGTTATTGGCCCCCGAATCAACTATCTAGGGTGAAAAATCATCTTCTACTAAACAAGATTCAAGAACAAGTAAATCATATTTACCTTTCGTCTTCTTCTTCTTGGCTACCTCCTCCAGGTACTGAGGACAGTTCCTCTTCCAGTGCCCGACCTTGTTATAATGGAAACATTTTCCTTTGTCTTGGTCGGTGGAGGTGCCCTTCTTTTTTGCTTTGGGCCTTCTTTGGCTTGGGCTTACCTTTGGCCTTCCCAGCAGACCTCTTCCTCTTTTTATTATTAGAGGAGGAAGATGGTTCGGCAACATTCGCCTCACCGGTCTTACCCTTGTTGTCCTTAGTCAAGGACTCAAAAGTAGCGAGCTCATTGAGCAACTGTGTGAGACTAAACCTTAACTTGTTCATCCCGTATGATATATATGAATCTCATCGGTAAACGGATCTTGGTAAGAGATTCATATAGATCATAGCCCAGTCCTATATGATCACATCATACAAGATGCCTTCATTCCCGTATCTTCATATGAATGATTCAGGATAGAATCACCGTACATTACAGAATGGACTGCAACTATAGATTAACCACAAATAAAGTACCCAGATTTATTTGCTATCTATGGACTCTTTAGATTGCACGTCTCTTACTGTATTCATCTGTATATGACACTCATATACACAGTTCGAGATTATATCTGGCAATCTATGATGCTAATACGCACAAGTTATAAAATAAACAACACAACAAGAATGGATTTAACTTTTCTTTTTTATTTATTTTATAAATCCATTTACAAATTATATCTTTAGGGCATAAACCTTAACAATCTCCCACTTGCACTAAAGCATGTGAGGCATGTTTCGTAACCCTAGATCATCTGGGTGACCCGAAAACACTTTAACCGGTAAGGGCTTTGAAAATGGATTAGCATGATTGTCTTGTGAGGCTATCTAATAAACCCCCTTGAAGCATCTGATCGATAAAGTGTTCGAGATCGCCTCCAGAAGCAACCTATTCCGATGGCCAGCCGAATTACAGTCGCCCTCGGAGAACCGAAGCTGGAAAGTTCACTGCAAATTCCACAAAAATCATGGCCATGAAATCCTTCTCCTCTGAGAGTTTTCTAACATATTCGTATGGAACCATACCGACATGCCAGGCATCAATCCCTCAGTTATTACACATTCCCTCAGTGTAGACCTAACCTTCAAACCGGTCTCGCAGAGAAGGAGATCGTTCAACACCGAAAGATGTGAAGTGGTAGCCACCGAGATAAACAAGCTCCTAAAAGCCGAATTTATCAGAAACCTCGACTACAACGGATGGTTGTCGAATGTTGTCGTGGTGAAGAAGAAAAACTGAAGATGGAGAATTTGTGTCAACTTCAAGGATCTGAATAAGGCATGCCCAAATGACAGCTTCACCCTTACGAGGATAGACCAACTGGTAGATGCCACCTCCGGACACGAGCTTTTTAGCTATATGGATCCATACTCCGGTCACAACCAAATCTGAATGAACGAGCAAGATGAGAACAAGACCGCATTCATCACCGGCCGCGGAATGTATTGTTACAGAGTGATGCCATTCGGATTGAAGAATGACGGAGCAACATACCAGAGACTCGTCAACCAGATATTTGCCAATCAAATCAGAAGGACGATTGAAGTGTATTTGAACGACATGCTCACCAAATCGGCAACTTCTGCCGAACACAGCCAAAATCTAGGGTAGACTTTTCTCCTCTTGATGATGTATCAGATGCGTCTCAACCCCGTTAAATGTGCCTTCGGGGTCTCGTCCTGAAAGTTTCTTGGATTCGTTGTTCATCAACGGGGAATCGAAGCAAACCCCAATAAGATCAGAGCAGTAATAGACCTTCCCCCCAGAAAGACCAAAGACATCTAGAAGTTAAATGCATGATTGTCGCCTTCCCACGGTTCATATTGAAGCTGACAGATCATTGTCTCTCATTCTTCAAGGCCCTCCAAAAAAAGGGGGACTTCTACTGGACTCCCGAATGTTAGATCGCCTTCAAAGACCCAAAGGCCTACCTATAAAAGCCACCGATGCTGGCCAAACCTACAGCCGACGAAACCTTTATCCTCTATTTGGCCGTATCCGAAGTCGCAGTCAACTCGGTCCTGATCAAGGACCAAGAATCCAACCAGAAAGCATTGTATTATGTCAGGAAAAGCATGACCAACCCAGAATCAAGATATCCAGAGATTGAAAAACTTACTCTCAGCCTTATCTTTACATCAAGAAAGCTCAGACCCTACTTTCAGTCACACCTCATCACCGTCTTGACAAACCAGCCTATGAAGCAAGTTCTTCAGAAACCCGAAACGGAAGGGAGGCTCATCAAATGGGTGATGCAGCTAAGCGAATTTGACATCCAATTTAAGCCTAGAATGTTAGTCAAAGGCCAGGCTGTAGCAGATTTCATTGCAGAACACACTGGACCGGAAGTGCTGATCCTCCATGCAGAACAAATACCGAAATGGGAAATGTTTGTGGACGGATCTTCAAACAGACACGGTAGCAGGGAATGCATAATTATCAAAACCCCGGATGGGAGCATCATCCAGACGGCACTCCGGTTCGACTTCAAATCAATAAAAAAACGTTACAGAGTACGAGGCCCTAGCAACCGGATTAAAGATCATCCTCAACATGGGAGCCGATCACGACATCGTCTATAGTAATTCCCAACTAATCGTTAACCGGGTGAACGAAGACTACCAAGCCAAAGATACATAAATGATCAGCTACCTAAGGCAAGTAAAGACCCTGATGGCCAAATTCATCATGTGCGATCTCCTCCGAATATCCAGGGACTACAATTCCCAAGCTGATGCCCTTGCCAAACTTACCTCAACCATATATATGAAATTGCCCCGAACCGTGACGATGTTCCGATTTTCCCAATCAAGCATTGATGAAGAACATCACTCCAATGTCCTAGTCCCCGAAACCGAACATGGAGCCGAGAACTGGATGACTTCCATTATGAACTACCTCCATGATGAGACATTCCCCCTAGACATGAATGCTTTGTAGAGAATCAGGAGACAAGCTCTCTGCTATCTCATCATCAACAGAAACCTATACCGCCGGGGATTCTCGATGCCCTACCTCGGGTGTATATCCCAACCCCAGACAGATCTCATCTTGCAAGAAGTGCTCGGGGGAACGTGTGACAGTCACTCCGCTGGTAAGAACTTGGGCCACCGAATAACAAGGCAGAGATACTATTGGCCTACTCTTTTCAAAGACGCGAAATAGCATGCCAGGTCTTACGATTAGTGCCAAATGACAACTTTCATTCCTCACCTTCACCCCGAAACATTGACGCAATGGCATCCCCTTTGTCATTCTCAAGGTTTGGGTTTGACATCATAGGCCGCTCCTTAGAGGACCTCCGATAAGAGATTTGCTGTAGTGGCAATCGATTACTTCACTAAGTGGGTGGGAGTGGGGGCCTTGAAGCATATCACTGATGCCAACACCACCAATTTCATTAAACACTCTATCATCTTTAGATTCGGAGTGCCAAATACCATAGTGGCGGACCACGACACCCAATTCGACAATGCCAACCTCTGAAGACTTTGTTCTGAATATCACATCGACCTGAGGTTTGCCTCGCATTCACACCCTTAAAGGAACAGACAGGTGGAAGCGGTCAGCAAGGTAATCAAAATCCTCCTCAAAAGGAAATTACAGCTCAGAAAAAGGGCGTGAGTGGACAAACTCCTGGAGATTCTATGGGCAATCCGTACCACCCTACATTCGCCGACCGAAGAAACCCTTTACTCCCTCACATTCTGCTTGGAGGCCGTCATACCCACCGAAGTAAATGTCCTAACTCGAAGAACTTTCTATTATAACCCATGTGACAACGAAGAAGAGCTCTGATAATGCCTGGATGAGTTAAAGGAGTGAAGGGATATAGCCAAAATTCTAACTGCCCATCATCAACAACAGGTAGCCAAGTACTACAATTCCAGGGTCCGGACCAAAAGATTGAATCTGGGGGACATGGTCCTCAAGAAAGTGATTCCCAACACCACAAAGCCTTCATCAGGCAGTCCGTGGGACAATTGGGAGGGGCCATACATCGTAGACTCCATATCCATCAGATGGGCTTACAAACTGAAAACTGAGGACGGAGTTCATCTAAAGAACCCTTGGAATGCAGACCACCTTAAGAAGTACTACCAGTAACGACAAGAATCATTTCCAAGAGAAAAACTGTATCCGAACCTCGAAACAGCCATATAAAGACTACGTTTGATATTAATCCTTTCCAAGCATCCTCTACATATTTCTACATATTCTATATCCTATAACAAAATCAAGACCCCATAAGCGGGGGCAATAAAGTCTCAGAAGGTCAAGACCCCAAAATAACACCAAGCAGGCAACAAAAACAAGACCCCTGAAGTGGGGGCAATAAAGTCTCAGAGGGACAAGACCCTGAGACAGCATCAAGCGTGCAACAAAAACAAGACCCCTCAAGCGTGGGCAATAAAATTCTTAGAGGGTTAAGACCTAGAGACAGCACCAAATGTGCAACAAAAACAAGACCCCTTAAGCAGGGGAATATAGTCTCAGAGGGTCAAGACCCCGAGACAGCACCAAGCTTGCAACAAAAACAAGACCTCTCAAATGGGGGCAATAAAAGTATCAGAGGGTCAATACCTTGAGACAACACCAAGCGTGCAACAAAAACAAGACCCCTCAAGCGGGGGCAATATAGTCTTAGAGGGGAGACATCACCAAGTGTGCAATAAGAAAAAGACCCCTCAAGCGGGGGCATTACTCAGAGGATCAAGACCCCGAGATGGCAAAATAGCCGAAATCAACAACTTGCAGCAAATTAAAAGACAAAGCATGAGAGTAAGCATTAAAGCATTTTTGCATTATGAATAAAAGCATCCAAAATATTACATGATCCTGAATAAACAAATCCATCTTAAGGGAACAGACCCTCGAAGAATGATAGACATGAAGTCCGAATATTCAAAATACAAAAAAAAAAAAAAAAACTGAAGTAAACTAGCTCTGCACAATTGCCTTCCCCTTTCCAGCCATGTCCTCCACCTCTCCGACAAACCTCTCATCATCAATCGAGATGGACATGGGCTATTCATCAGAAAAAGGACACATGTGTAAAAGCCGAAGAAATGTCTTCCACCGGATCTTGCCCAGGCCTCTCCCTGAACTCAACCGCTGTTTTGATCTCCAGATAGAACTGTGCGAAGTCAAATCCAGGGTAGGCTCGAAGCAGCGACTCCTTCAGTTCCCCCACAGAGAGATCGAAGGTCTCTGACTGAGAGTTATAGAATTCATCGGAAGCCAAGAACAAATCAACCATGTTATCTCTGAGACTGTCTTTCATCCCCTTGATGGTCTCGTTAGCGGACTTGATGCAGCCACGGTAGTCACAGAGCTTGGCATGCTTCTCCCTGTATTCTTTTTTTGCCTTCCGATATACGGCAGACAGCTCTCCTACCCGAGTCCTCAGAGACTCGCTAACTCCCAACGCCATCTAGAGCTTGTTGTCAGCCTCGGTTTTTACAACCTTTAGTGCCTCATACTTCTCCCTCTTGGCTTCATATTTTTTTCTCCATTTCTAGGAGATTTCCTATGGTCTTACCACTGACACATATGAAATCATTAACCCCCGAAGAAATCAACTTGTTTTCATTATTTACCATAGAAACATTCTTACCTGCCAGAAGGTGCCATGAGATTGTCTTATCCGATCAACATTCGACATCTTCCCAAAATGGATGGACTCTCGACTCCTCAGCATGTTCTTCCCGTACGAGCACATAAACTCGACTCCTGTGTTGGGAGTGATGAACTCTCCTGCAGGTCAAACTTTTTGGCCGGAGGATCCCCATAATAGTTCGGGGAAACTTCTTGTCACACATATACAACTCGAGGAGCGTGTCTGATGTATCGGGAAATTCAACGCAAACAACAATCGATAGATAGAACGGATAACCGATTTGAATCAGTTGATTCGTGCACGAATACCGGAAGCGAACCCAACTATTAATCTGTTGATCCCCGCACAGATACCAGAATAATAGGCTTCAAATTCGTTGACCCTCGTAAAGGTATCGAAAATGGATAAAAAAAAAGATGCTATCTCTCAAATTTTTATCAATGATCAAAACTGAAATCTCCGTTAGGGTACATCGTCTTTAAATAGGAAAATAAAATCCTAAAAGAAACCTAAAATAACTAGTAAAGCAATAAAATTATCAATTTCCCTATAAAAGAGATAATTGAGATAACAATGGAAATTAAAGATACTAGAATCCTAAAACATTAAAAACCTATATAATAAGGAAATAAGATTTGACTTTAAAAAAATCAAATCGTAAAATAATTAACTACCTAATTAGATACATAATATATGGAAATAAAATAATATGTATTAACTATAGAAATATTTTTTAAATCTAAAATCTTCAAGAATATCTTCAATAATATCTCCTGCATCATTCTCTCAAGTGTGGAGAAAATTCATCCTCGAATTTTGTTAGCTAGAATTGCATGGATATGTAGTGTCAATACACAAGATCGTCGACAACGAACTGTATATTTCCCTATCTTCGTCATGACATCCATCCAATCACTCCAATAGATGGAAGCAAATTCATGAATCATCAAATCCTACAATAAAAGATAAACTGAAATATTTTTATGGTAAGGAACGAGTGACTCATATAAACAATCCACAAAATATGAATTACTTTCATCTGGTACTTTCTCAAACACATCTTCATCATATATCGGTGGTTTATCAAAATCGACAAAAACCTTCTATTTAAAGGAAACAAATTCGAAATCTCCTAGACTTCTAAAGATCCTAAATGAAATCGGGAAAGAATCCCGAGTAAAAAGCTAAAAACAAATTCTAAGAAAAAAAGGAAAAAAAACACCTAATTAAATATAAAATAAATGGAAATAAAATAATTTGTATTAATTATAAGAATATTTTTAAAATCTAAAATCTTCAACAATATCTTTGATAATCTCTCTTGCATCATAAAAATACTGATGTAGCGGAAAATTCAACGTAGACAACAGTCGATAAAAGGCAGGATAAATGATTCGTATCCGTTGATTCACGCACAAATACCGGAAACAAACCGTAGTATTAATCTGTTGATACCCGCACGGATACCAGAATAATAGGCTTCAAATTCGTTGACCCTCACAAAGGTACCGAAAATGGATAAAAAAGAGATGCCCTCTCTCAAATTTTTATTAATCATCAAAAAACCGAAATCCTTGTTAGGGTACATCGTCTTTAAATAGGGAACTTAAAATAACTAGTAAAGCAATAAAATTATCAATTTCCCTATAAAAAGGATAATTGAGATAACAATGGAAGTTAAAAATACTAGAATCCTAAAACATTAAAAACCCATTTAATAAGGAAATAAGATTTGATTTAATAAAATCAAATCATAAAATAATTAACTACCTAATTAGATACATAATAAATGAAAATAAAATCATATCTATTAACTATAGAAATATTTTTGAAATCTAAAATCTTCAAGAATATCTTCAATAATATCTCCTGCATCATTCTCTCCAGATTGGAGAAAATTCTGCCTCGAATTTTGACTGCCTTCATCCCACAAGCTTGCACAAGATTTTTGAGTTATAATAGTCGAGATCGCATATGATGAACTTTAAATCTTTCGATTCCTGTCATGATGTACATCCAACTACTTCAATAGATGGAAGCAAATTCATGAATCATCAAATCCTACAACAAAAGATAAAGTGATGTATTTTTATGGTGAGGAACGTGTGACTCGTAAAAACAATCCACAAAATAGGAATTGCTCTCATATGGTACTTTCTCAAACACATCTTTATCATATATCGGTGGTTTATCAAAATCGACAAAAACCTCGGCCGATACATATGTATCATCGAAAAACACTAAAGGATAGGAGGTTAATTGTGTTTGAGGGTTCATGAGAATATATATATATATATATATATATATATAATTGGTCCGTGGATGCTGAGTCTAACACAACAGTAGACTCGATGGCTTTGATACCAACTGATGCAGCGAAAAATTCAACGCAGACAACAGTCGATAAAAGACAGGATAAATGATTCGTATCCGTTGATTCACGCACGAATACCAGAAACAAACCCTACTATTAATCTGTTGATCTATGCACGGATACCAGAATAATAGGCTTCAAATTCGTTGACCCTCGCAAAGGTACCAAAAATGGATAAAAAAGAGATGCTCTCTCTCAAATTTTTATTAATCATCAAAAACCGAAATCCATGTTAGGGTACATCGTCTTTAAATAGGAAACCTAAAATATCTAGTAAAGCAATAAAATTATCAATTTCCCTATAAAAAGGATAATTGAGATAACAATGAAAATTAAAAATACTAGAATCTTAAAATATTAAAAACCCATTAATAAGGAAATAAGATATGATTTAATAAAATCAAATCATAAAATAATTAACTACCTAATTAGATACATAATAAATAAAAATAAAATAATATCTATTAACTATAGAAATATTTTTGAAATCTAAAATCTTCAAGAATATCTTCAATAATATCTCCTACATCAGTGTCCCTATCGAAGTCCATCTCAAACAGCAGAGTTGGCTCTCTTGCCTGACCACCCACTGGTGCAAGAAGGGGAATAGCCCTCTGAGAAAGAGTTCATGGATCCGATATAGTTACCAACGCATAGGTCCCGACTGTACATAACCTCTTCTGAACTTGATCTGTGTCGAAGGACGCCACCCTCTTTATCAGAGACGGACTCACGGGGATCCGACGCTTCTTTTTCTGGGACTCAAGGTCCTGCCCCCGATTTTCCATCCTTCTCTTTGCACCCGCGATAAGTTTTCCTAAGCAAAAGAAAAAAAAAAGACCTATAAGACGAAGGATCAAACAAGAGGGGTATGCACACATCCGAAGGATCAAGGTTAGAGGATTTTTACTCTTCTTCTCTAAATTCTTCCTCACGACCTCCTTCCTAGCCTCTGATAGGTCCGGAATGAAACCTAGGGCGTAAATTTTTTGGTTGTCAAGCAAAATGTCTATGTGCCTTCCCTCCGGAGAAATAGACCACGCCACCAAAATGTGTTTTCGTTCCTCCTTCATAAGATCCTCCAAAGGAATGCGCTCCTATGCAGCTGTCAAAACGACATAATTAGAAGAAAAAAACATAAAATTTGTCAAAAAAATAAAGACGCCGATAAGATAAAAGAGAACCCAAAACACCTGGGAGATTGAACACCGAACGAACACTCTGACGTCTACCACCGAGCTCAATGTCTTTGCCCCAGTCACCCCTAGTAATGAACTAAGTCTTCTTCCATTCTTTGTTTGAAGACGGTAGCCCGGTGATCAGAGGTTAGTCGTCCTGCTTGTCGCAGCAAGCAAGAGCCCACCAACTATCGCTTCCCGATTTATGGGATAGGAGGCTGTAACAGTGTCCAATCTCCGTAAAGGTCGGGGCAGGGAAACCTCTACTTCTCTATAAAGTGAACATCCCGATAAGATCCGCCATCCATTCGGATTCAGTTGCACTGGCACGATCCCAATCTCTCTCAACACCCTCATAATGTACAAATGAAGAGGCAGCCTTGTGCCGATTTCTAGAAAGGCCGGATGAAAGGCCACCAAAACGCCTACAGGATTGCTGGCCAGCTCCCCTCCGTGAGTAACCTAATACCTACCGACAGAGGTATCGAAAACTCCTTTTCGATCTGTTTAATCTTCGCCTCAGTCATTTTATTCTCCACCACCTGGTTGATAGCAAATCGGGTGTGGTCCATTTGATCCCGGTAGTATTCCTCATAATTATAACCTGCTTCATAATCTCCGGGAACCATACGCAACACAGTCAGATCAACAAGGTCCACGGCTCCAGCTGCCCCAAACACGCTCGCAATACTACTCCCCTCCGAAACATCCCCCGATGTCAACTCATAAGAGCTTGAAAAAGAGGTAATCCTCAAGGGACCAGTCTTCCGAACCATGACACCAAAACAGTAAAAGCAGAAGAAAAATGAAAATTAATAGGAAAAAAGAGATGCGAGACCTCTTTCGAAGGATAACCTTACTGATTATATACGCCTATCCAAAGAACTCTGAAATGACACTGATCGCTTGAAAACTTGTGAATGAAGAGTTAGGTTCTCCTCACCCCTATTTATAGGCCTCAAGCGAATGTGAAACGACGCGGTGGTTACCTCCCCAAGATAACAGCAAGGCAACCCCCTCCCCCACCATATGCCATGTGGCAACTCCTACACGGAGCAGCGAAGTGGGCCACGATGGGTAAGGCCCAAACCAGCGAGGCCCATGGTCAAGCCCACGGCCCATTATTCCACCAAGAGACCCCACTCATTCCAGCCGATAAACTTGAGGGGGAATTGTTATGCGTAATCCTACACCTACCATAGAACGGGGTATCGTTGTCCGCCAGAAGCAAGTAAGGTCCTCCGATAATTAAGACCTCGTACATGTGACACCGCCGTTGGGAAACGTACAAAGACCCATGGTATCCGAATATGATGTCGAATGATACCCCACAAGACGACAAGCTCTGACACTCCAACGCCACCTGTCGACTCCACCCAATCACAGACCGCCAAGACATCGCTTGTGTCAGAAGCCAAACCTATACAAACCCCACCCTTTGTAAAGTGAGGGGACACTTGAAACTTTCCTTAGAATTGTAACTTAACCCTAATTAATTGGAGGCTGAAGACCATTCTCTTTTACTTTATAATTATAATTTTAGTATAATTAATTAGGCCGGCATAAAACCGTGCCCAATCATTAACCTAGACTCATTTCCGTCTCTAACACCCACATATCGATTCAATCATCGACAAATATAATAATAATTACGGTTTATGTTTAAAGTTTGAAAGAATCAAATGTTTGAGATCCTATTGAATATGTCTAAAATAATATTTTCTTATGATTTTGGTATAAGGTATTCCTTCTTCTTCTTTTTTAATCGATTTTTTTTGGTAGAATTTTTATAATAGATTATTGATGCGTACAAGTCTTGCAAATCCAACGGTACTTAAAACAAAGAAGTTATTTATAGCTTTTAAATGGATTGTTTAACATTTTAATTACAAAGGATTGACCATATCCAATTGTTGTTATCTTCTTGTTATTTGTTTTCTTTATACAATTTTTCTCAAAACATCTTTTATATTTAGTGGTTCATAGGTAAGAAATTAATATATTTTATATCAGTTCCAACTGATAATAGAAATATTGTTATATATATATATATATATATATATATATATAAGAAACTAATAGTTTAAGGTGTAGTATTTATTTATTTATTTATTTTTTTTGAATAAGTAAAGTGTAGTATTTTTAAATGTGAGAATTAGTTGAAATGTCACCAAATCCTTTTGCTTTTTTGAAGACGTCTAAGTTGAGGGCAGTTGAGTGTTTCCCCATTTAACTACACTTTTTATTTCTAACTTCTAAGTTTATCTCCTTTGATTCTGCTTTTTCTTTATTTCTCTCCCTTTCATAGCTTTTTTTTCATTTTAAAAGTATTAAATTACATAAATTCGAGATTTTGGGGAAGTAAGAGAATTTAAACCTGCAATCTCATAGTATAAATGTAAAGGATTTACCATCAAATCAGTTTCATCTCGTTATTTTAAAACTTATTAATTCTCTGAGTCTCTCTAAAATTCTAGTATTGATACTTAAAAACAATAAATCCTCATATATAGCATCAAGTTCCAAACTCTTTGAAAGAACATTCACCTTTCCCACTAAAGATAGCATTGATTGCGAAGTGAGTTAGATCATATATGTATGTTTTACATTTGTAATACAACACTATCAACATTATTATTATTATTATTATTATTATTATTATTATTATTATTATTATTATTATTATTATTATTATTATTATTATTATTATTATTGTGATAAAAACACTATCAACATTATGATTAGGTATTATTATTATTATTTGGCATTTCTTCAAATTAAATTTAATTTTCTTTAAGTTTTGATTACATTTGTTTTTATGGATTAAAAACTAAAATTTTTGTAACATCACATTATTATCGAGATTTTTTTTATTATATTTTTTTGGAAAAAAATACTGAAGTTTCAGTCAAGCCAAGATTCATTAAAAAAGTCTTGTCCAAATTGCTGATAACTCTCGGCAAAGACTTTGGCTACATTATTCATGAATGAGTTTTGACCTCTATTCTTGACTAATGACTACAGTGTTCAAAAGTTATGAAAGTATTTGAATCTTGTTCTTACCTCGAGCATAATCTCGGAAGTAAAAGTGAGAAACAACCAGATTTGGTTGCTGGATTGATTCATATTTTTCAGTTGAAAACACAGCATAAGTAAACATATAATAAGAGTAAATGGTACAGATACCCCCTCGACTATAAATGAATTTGTATGTTGCCTTTAAACTTTTTTTTAGACATTAAACCCCCCGAATTTTCATAAATTGGCAATATATGACCGAATAGTCAAGCCGTCAATTTTGCTGTCATGAAAAATTGCATTAAAGTCCCCTTATTCTATACATAATTGCATCAAATTGGAAATAATATAATAATATGATATAAATATCCCTATGACCAAATTTTATAAATCAAATTTGAAAAATAAAAATTATTTTTTAACAATTATATAAAGGGATATAATCATTTTTCCCCTCTGTATTTTACCATATTAGACATTTTACCCCATCTAGTTTCAGTAACGGTCATTCCCCCCCGAAAACCAAAATATTAGACATTTTACCCCCTCTAGTTTTAATAATGGTAATTTTCCCCCTTGAAAACCAAAATATTAGACATTTTACCCCCTAACCATTTTGAATTCTGGTAATCAACCTATTTGTCCGTTAAAAAACCAATTAAATGACTATTTTACCCTTGAACACATATTTTATTCCCCTAATGATACCACTAAGTGTTTTAAAGAAAAAAATCAGAATTAAAAAAAATAAAAACTAATAAAACTATTTTAAAAACATAATTGAAAATAAAACATTAAAAAATTAGCAATAAAAAAGTTTAGTATTTAAATAAAACAATTCAATATTTCAAAATAAAATTTAATATTGTTTTAGTTTTTTACAATTATATTTTGTTATTATTTAATTATTCTTTATATTAAAGTTTTTAAATAATTTTTTTATTTTTACATTTCATTCTCTATATTTTTGTTTTTCAAATAAATTTTTTATTTTTACATTTAATTCATTATATTAATTTTTATTTAAATAATTTTTTTAATTTTTATTTTCAATTCTATTTTTAAAAATAGTTTTATTAGTTTTTATTTTTTTAATTCTGATTTTGTTTCTTTAAAAACACTTAGTGGTATCATTAGGGGAATAAAATATGTGTTCAAGGGTAAAATAGTCATTTAATTGATTTTTTAACGGTCAAAGAGGTTGACTAACGGAATTCAAAATGATTTTTTTTAATTCTGATTTTTTTTCTTTAAAAACACTTAGTGGTATCATTAGGGGAATAAAATATGTGTTCAAGGGTAAAATAGTCATTTAATTGATTTTTTAACTGTCAAAAAGGTTGACTAACGGAATTCAAAATGATTATGGGGTAAAATGTCTAATATTTTGGTTTTCAAGGGGGAAAATGGCCATTATTGAAACTAGAGGGGGTAAAATGTCTAATATTTTGGTTTTCAGGGGGAAATGATCATTACTGAAACTATAGGGGGCAAAGTGTCTAATATGGTAAACTACAGGGGGAAAATGATTATATCTCTTATTTAAATAAAGAGTTCAGGAGTGAACATGTTGCTCAGGCGGTTTAAAGAGTTCAGGATTATCCATATCCTGCGAGAAGAGAACGAGATGGCTAACGCATTTTCCAAATTAGCGCCTGCCACAATCGGCATAAGGTCTGGAACTGTCCCAGTAGTCCATTTGGCCCAACCAAAAATAACCAAACATGATGGTTTGGTAATAGCTGAGATCCGAGTAAGATCGGACGGATGGATGACACCTATCAGAAGGTACCTAGAAGAGGACATACTATCATAGGACACTCTCGAGGCAAAGCGAGTCAAATATAGATCGACCTGATATAATATCATCAACGGGGAGCTGTACAGAAAAGGGTTCTCAAAAGCATTACAAATGTGCGTAGAGGCTAAAGAAACAAGCATGATCCTGGAAGATGTCCATAGCAGCGTGTGTGGAAATCACGCTGGGGATAAGAGCTTAGCACATAAAATACTCAGACAAGGATTCTATTGGCCAACTTTGTTTGTGGATGCTCGAAAGTTTACGGAGAGTTACGAGACTTGTCAGAAGACTGCCAATGATATTCGGCAACCACCTGAGCGGCTCTGAAGCCTCACGTCACCTTGGCCATTTTCCATGTGGGGTCTCGACCTCGTAGGGCCCAAGCCTACTGCAGCGAAAGGAGGGGTGAAACACGCGATAGTGGCAGTAGATTATTTTATCAAGTGGGTGGAGGCAGATGCTCTCGTACACATTACGAAGGCAAACACCACCAATTTTGTCAAGAAAAATATATTGTACAAATTTGGGGTCCCGAGTACCATCATCACAAATAATGGCACTCAGTTTGACAATGCAAAATTCTGGCAACTATACAAGGAACATGGGATCTCAAATTACTATGCTTCACTAGCTCATTCTCAGACTAATGGACAGACCGAAACAGTAAACAAGGTCATCAAGCACACTCTGATGGCAAAACTAGAGGCCAAAAAAGGAAACTGGGCAGATAAGCTCCACGAGGTCTTATGGGCGTATAGAACAACTGCTAGAACCTCCATGGGCAAAACCCCATTTTCGTTAGCATTCGGAACCGAGGCGGTCATTCCTACTGAGACTTCTTATATTTCCCCAAGGATGCAGTTATATGATCCCGAGCATAACATCGACATGCTGCTCTAAAACCTAGATGAGTTGGAAGAAGAAAGAGATTTATCTCAGATCAGAAACGCCACGTATCAGCAAAGGGTAGCAAGGTATTATAACTTGCTCGTTCATGTTCGCAGGTTCCAACCTGGGGATCTTGTTCTGAAAAGAGTGAACCTCAATACAAAGGACAGAGATGCGGGATCCTTAGCTGACAAGTGAGAAAGGCCATATGTGATACACGGCATAGCAGGACATGGAGCATATTCAATTGCCCGACCAGAAGGAGGAATCTTACCTCGTCCGTGCAACACCCAGTATCTGAAGAAGTTCTACCCCTAGGGGAATACAGGGGGATCAAAGAATAGTCCAAAGGGACTAAGGACACGCTGCAATCCTCAAATTTTGATATTTTACCTATTCTGTTTTTAGTCTTGGTTTTTTAGAGAATCAATGGTCAATTAGATTGTTCTGTTTTTGTAGAAATTAATAAAAGCCCTCGTAAGGCCATTCAAAAATCAATATTCCAATATGATAATAAGAACATATGGAATACAGAGCATATGATAATAAGAACATATGGAATACAAAACATATGATAATAAGAACATATGGAACACGAAGCATATGATAATAAGAACATATGGAATATAAAGCATATGATAATAAGAACATATGGAATACGAAATATGATAATAAGAACATATGAAAATAAGAACTCGGGTGCCGTGAAACCGCCCAGGGCGAATGAAAAGTGCCTGAAAGGGGCTAAGAAAGCTAGGTATATACCTCGAGCTAGAAAAGGCAAACCCGAGGCACCATGTTATTTGGCAAACTGCTTGGGGCGCCGGCGGGAAATACCTGGTGAGATGCACAACTGTATTGGAAGTTAATACACTACCCCAACGATTCAGCAAACCCCTGTAACAGATAAAATTGGGAGCATCCTTGGTCACTTGTGCAAGAACCTCAGTGTATGATCAGGGCGAGCCTTGATGTAACACTTGGGTAAAAACTGATCGGTTTAATAAGATACTCGATCAGTCTAAAGATGGTCAATTTAATAAGATACTTGGATCATTCTAAAAGCAAAAATGATCAGTTTAATAAGATGCTTGATCAGTCTTAAAAATGATCAGTTTGATGAGAAAAATGATCATCATGGGTACGTCAAGAATTGTCGGAGAACGGTCCACATTTTCAAAAAATATATAAGGCAGAAATATGCATTGAAAACAGGTTAAAAAATCAACAGCGAATCAATTCCAAAGAATTTTCGTTAGGATAAGAGAAGTGTACAAAAGGCTCAAAAAAGGTCGAGTACATTTACATTTGTAAAAAAGACCTAAGGTGACTGGCTTTGGTCAGCAGGCGCTGGAGTCTGAGAACTACTGCTGTCACCTATGTCGGGGACCATCTCGTACTCACTCAATAAGCTGGCATCTGAGGGCCAAGTTATCACACCCTCTTCATCGTCCATCCAAGCGTTGTAATCCCTACAGGCAACTGGTCCCAAGTCGGGTTCCTTACCATTAATACTAGCCTTTTGACAAGCATGGAAAGTGGAGAAGACACTTTCAGTCGGGATTTCAAAGTGCATAGGGCGAGGCTCTTTGCCCATACTGTGGTAATACGCTCACCACATTCTCATCTAAACTTGAAGTGCCTCCAATGAGATGTCCACGTGTATGCTAATGGACAAGCTCCAGTTGGCCCGAGCCTTATCAGTCGCCATATTCTTCACCTTAAAATATTCACCGGCAGAGACCATCCATCGCTGGAAGTCCCTAAGAAGTAAAGAATCATAAGATAGGGATCTCTTGAAACAATTAACCCATTGGATCTCTAACTCCAGCCTAGCTTCCTTGGATAACGCCTCGACAGTAAGAGGTTGACGCGTCAAGTCTTCGATCTTCCGCTCATAAGTAGACTTGGCGTCTTCAGCCCTCTACTCAGACAGCAACATCGACTCTTGGGTCGACAACAAAAGACCCTTATAAGATGAGACTTCCTCTTCGGCAAATGAGGCTTTTTGCTCAGCTTTGAGTTGGGCAGCCAGACATCTATCCATGAACTCCTGGTTCGTCCCAAGCTTCTCCTCTCAAGCATGCTCAGTCCGAGCACGTGCCTTTTCGCTCTGCTTGAACGAATTGATACGCTTGATCCGGTCTGCGTGAGCGACATTGGTCTGGGAGGCCTCTGCCAATTCAGCAACCATTTGTACAAAATGAAAGGTGAGAGGAAGCCTCTGATAAAAAAATATATTATATATATATATATATAATAATTTGGAGTTACTTACGTAAGCTGAGCAATTGAAGAAGTTCTGGAGCCACTCTGAAGTAGAGCCAGTTCTTAGATGGCTCCAACGGTCCTCGTCGATGTATGCCCGGCCAGATGTCATAGCCTCCAGCATCTCCCTAGAAGAAAATTGGCCTTTAGACTGGCCCATTGACGTACTGTGTCCCCCCAAATCAGCCTGTGACCTTATAAAAGGATCAACATATGCAACCTCCTCAGCGACGGGGGGTAAATCTACCCGTGGAACATAAGCTACAGTATCCTCAACAGTTGGAACAGATGCATGAGGTGGGATAGCCTCATCAACAGCGGGTGCGGTCGCAGAAATACCCCCAATACCATTTTCACCCTGATCAACTCTAACTTTCTTGACCCCTTCAGCAATCTCCTCTGAAGCCTCATCTTCACTGGCTTCATAACCTTTCAGGGGAGCAACTTCATCACGATATTGGGGTGAAGCATCCCTACGACTCGCCTCCCCAATAGCCTTTATTTGGCGTGCTTGCGCATCATATACCACGTTTGCATCATTCACTGAGAAACAAAGCTCATGGTTATAAATAAAAAATAGAGGTAAACTTAGAACCAAAGAGGACAAAGTCTTACATCTCTTTCGACGCTAGGACAACTGCGGAAAGAACCCATCGGCTATCATCATCTCCTCGTCAAAAAGAAATGGTCGCCTTCTCTTTCGCAAAGAACGTATAGCCGTTCTAGTCAAAACAAAGAGCTCCGCATCAGAAAAATATGGAGTCATTTTGTTCCACAGCTTTGGGGAAGAAAAAAAATCTAGGGACCCAGAGCTCCACACGCTCCCCTTCGACTTAGAAAGAGGTATCCAGTCTCCTCCAATAAAAAAACCAATTGTTCTTTCAAAATTTATTTGAAGTAGTGAAGCCCCAAATGAAGCCCTACATCGTCTCATCAGTAGCCACATGCACATGCTTTGTAGAATTCACATCTTCTGGGATTCAATGGTCAGGTTTGTTGGAAAGAAGAAAGTAGGTCCCTGAGCGGCCCAGTTGCCGTAGGGTATAAAAATGTCTTATCTTTCGAGGAGTAGGTGCGGGCAAACCCAATCTGTGCCAAACTTGCCATAAACATATTAATATGCGATAGCTGTTCGGCACAAGTTGAACGGGAGATATCTGAGCTTCAGCCAGGAATTGAGAAATGAAAGGCTTAAGGGGAAGTGTCACCCCACAACTGAGCATTGCCCTGTAAATGGCTACTGCACCTGGTGGAGGATTCCAGACAGCCCTATCGCCAGCCGGGATCAACCAAATAACATTGAGGTCCAGATCAAACTTTCCAACATACTGACGAAGCTCCCTATCTCCAACCACATTTGGCTCGCAGTCATATGCGCAGACCCGTTCTGCCGAAAAACTAATATGAGCAACCCTATGCTCTTCTTCCACGTCATTTTCATCTATCATTTGGCGCCTGATTCTAACATCTCTGGAAAAAGCTGTTCTAGCTGCTTGGCGTCGGCTCTAGTGTTTGGATCTTGTCATTGGAGGGCGAGAATCAGTTCGAGAAAAAATAGAAGGATTAGATTAAGGATCACTGGTGTGAGGAAAATCAGCTTCAAATTCAGGTCGTGGGATATTGGGATAAACATCAACACTGAAGCCAGAAACATCTGCGGCCAGGAAATGGGGTTGATTAGAGACTTGTGGGCGAAACAACCTCTCAAAGCGTTCAATTGCTAAGGCATCCCCACGCTCAATCGCCACCATCATACTAACAAAAACAAGGTAGACTTGTCGTCGGTTCCGGTTTCGGTTTCGGTTTCGGTTCCGGTTCCCCCAGTTCTGGCTCCGGTCCGGTGGTTCCGGTTCCCTTTTTTTAATTTTCATTTAATCTTATTTCATAAAAAAAAAATTAGCCATGTAAAATTGTAATTTGTAAATTTATTTGATTGGATCACCCACAAAATGAAATAAAATAAATAAATGCATTTTATTAGTTCAATCAACTTTTTTATAAAAAAAAAAATTAATGTTGGAGCCGTCTGGTTCGAACAGGACCGGAACCGTCAGGAATCGAACCGTCGGTTCCGGTCCTGTTCGAACCGGATGGTTCCTCCAACAAGAGAACCATAACTGCACTGATACCGGTTTCGATCTGGTTTCAGTTTTCCTCCTGTGGTTCCGGTTTGGTTCACCGTTTCGAACCGAACCGACGCCATGTCTAAAAATGATGCCTAGCTTCAGGATCCATAAAAACTTACCAAGAAAGCTTAGTGAATGTTCATTGATGGAGGAACACCCGACTGGAAAATACTAAAGATGGCAGCGAACGAGGATCAAGAAAGGCAAAAGGGGAGGTTGTAAAGGAAGAAAAAAGCAAGACTTGAAGTTTCTAAAATTTCTAGGCTCTCTTTAGCGAGTACGATCTCAGAAGTCTGAAGGAATAGAAGGTTAATGAAGACTTAAATACCAATCGATTCGATTTTCAAAATGAAACCCTAGATGACGTAACGATGCAAAAATGCGGGAATTCGAAACAAAGTAGGGAAGTGACGTGAGCAGTGGGACGATCACGTCTCCTAGAAGTACGCCTGACAACACCCTTCATGATAGGACGCGTGGATGAAGCGGAAGACTTTCAGCCCCCAAACGTTGCATTCGAGGAACGTCAATCATCAGCTAAACCACATTTATGCGGACTAAATTAATACACAACATATTAATTTCAAAATTAATGTGAAGCATAATTTCTGCATTAATGAGCATTAATGAAGGAAAACGACAAATTAGGAAGGGTTTCTTGTTAAATACCCCACACCAAGTAGGCATAAATATGAAAGCATAAGCTAAATGATAACTTACTCAGGCAAACTCAAAGGCTGATGAGCAGAATACTCGGCTCGGATATTTAATGGGGTATTGTTGTATGTCAAATTCAATCATGCCATGTGTCATCTGAATCATATGAAAAAGGTGGGAAAGAACTCCTGCCATAACGATAAAAGTCAAAGTCAAAGTGACAGCCGGGACACGTCATCAGAAGAGCCGAGCAAAGACCGAAAGGCCCTAGGCAAAAGAGAATTCTTCTCGCCAAATCTACTCGGCCCGAACAGGAAACTTCCATAACAAGTCGATCACCTACAAGAAGATTTACTTAGTCAGAAAGGAAAAGAGAATCATAGCAAGACTTAAATATGTCAACCTAAAAGGAAGAGTTCAACCCAAACAAGGAAAGGACCAAATTACTTCCGAATTATGAGGAATCTTATTCATATTCCAAATCAACCAACTTAAATGCCAAATCCGAATCAGGAAAGAACTCAAAAGCTTCCAGAAGGATAAGCTACAAAAACAAGAAAACAAGTCCTAATCAGTCAGCTCCACTAGAATCTCAATAAGATTCTAATTAATGAGTCCACTACTGGTACGGAAAATATTTAGATTGAATCGTATAAATACAGCCATATCTCATTACTTCTACAAGTTTTTATTAATTACAGTCGTTGACTTGTTGACTTTCTAAAAATCACCGTCAACATGATTATTGATACGTACAAGTCTTACAAACCAACAGTATTTTAAAAAAAGTTATTTATAGCTTTTAAATGGATTGTTTAACATTTTAATTATAAACGATTGACCAAATACAATTGTTGTTATCTTCTTGTTATTTGTTTTCTTTATACAATTTTTCTATTGTCAGTTCGAACTGATATAAGATATATCAGTTCGTTGCATGTAAACATTACCGCTGTTCGGTTCAAACCGTGGAACCAAACTGTAACCGTGGAAAAAACTGGAACCGTGAGCATTAAGGTTCCGGTTTCGGTTCCATAAAAAAAATTGGACTGGAACCGGCAGTTCGGTTCCGATTTTGGAACCGCCTGTTCCAGCCATTTTTTTTAATTTGGCCGCCATAATATATTTTTTTTTCTCACCCTTTCTTCCTAATCTCTCTCCGATTTCTCTCCCTCTTTCTATTTCTTTCATTAATCCCAAACAACCAAGCCAGACTTCCATCGATCTCTCCGACTTTCCCTCACTGGTGATCTCTTCTTCATTCTGTCACCGCCGACTCGCAGGTGACCTCTTCTTCGATCTCTCTCTTTGATCTCCTTATAAAAACCCACTCTCTCTTCGATCTCTCTCTCTCTCTCTCTCTCTCTCTTCGATCTCTTCTTCTTCTCTTCGATCTCCGGTGACTGGTGGTGCCGTGATGGTGGGTGACTGAGTGATTTGGATTTTGGGGATGATTTGGGATTTGGGTGATTTAGGGTTGATTAGTGTGATGAATGGGATATGGGATTTGTGATCTGGGTTAGGATTTGTGATCTTTGTGATAAAGGCTTGAAGAGGATAATGATGAAGCCATGAACTACTTGGGTGTGAGAGAGAGTCTGGTTCAGAAGATGAAGCAAATATGGGTAATTGGGTGGGGTTTGTGAGAAGTGAGAAGTGAGGTGATTAATTTTTTTTTTTAAGAACCGAACCGCCTAGAACAGGGAACGGGACCGAAACCAGTGGAACCGAAACCCCCTTCAGGCGGTTCCGGTTCCGATTCCATATCCCCCTGAACCGGAACCGGAACCGAACCGCAGTCATGTCTACTTTCATGTGGACCATTGGATTTAAATGCTTTGACATGATTGTATGGACTTATCAAAACATCTTTTAAATCTAGTGGCTCATATGCTAGGAACTGATATATCTTATATCAGTTCGAACTGACAATAGAAAGACTGTTATATATATATATATATATATATATATATATATATATATATATAAACTAATAGTTTAAAGTGTAGTATTTATTTATTTAATTTAATTTTTTTTTACTAAGTAAAGCATAGTATTTTTAAATGTGAGAATTAGGTGAAATGTCACCGTATCCTTTTGCTTTTCTTAAGACGTCTATATCGAGGGTAGTTGAGGGGTTATTTTTTAAGCAAAAGAGAAAACGGTCAAAAATACCCCATTTAACTACACTTTTTATTTCTAACTTCTAAGTATATCTCCTTTGATTTTACTTTTTCTTTATTTCCCTCTCTTTCGTAGTTTTTTTTTCTTTTAAAAGTATTACATATTTACGGTACATAAATTCGAGATTATTCGAAAGGGAGAGAATTTGAACCCACAACCTTATGGTACATATGTGAAGGATTTACCACCAAACCAGTTTTATCTTGTCACTTTATAATTTATTCATTCTCTGGGTCTCTCTAAAATTCAAGTATTGATACTTAACAACAATAAATCCTCATATATAGCATCAAGTTTCAAACTCTTTGGAAGAAGATTCACCTTTCCCACTAAAGATAGCATTGATTGCGAAGTGACCATATATATATATGCTTTACATTTGTAATACAACACTATCAACATTATTATTATTATTATTATTATTATTTTTGTGATAAAAACACTATCAACATTATTATTAGGTGTTATTATTATTATTTTGCATTTCTTCAAATTTAATTTAATTTTCTTTAAGTTTTGATTAAATTTGTTTTTATGGATTAAAAACTAATCTTTTTGTAACATTAAATTATTATCGAGATTTTTTTTATTATATTTTTTTGGAAAAAAAAAACTGAAGTTTCAGTCAAGCCAAGATTCATTAAAAAAGTCTTTTCCAAATTGCTGATGACTCTCGGCCAAGACTTTGGCTACATTATTCATGAATGAGTTTTGAGCTCTATTCTTGACTAATGACTACAGTGTTCAAAAGTTATGAAAGTATTTGAATCTTGTTGTTACCTCGAGCATAATCTCAGAAGTAAAAGTGAGAAACAACCAGATTCGGTTGCTGGCTTGATTCATATTTTTCAGCTGAAAACACAACATAAGTAAACATACAATAAGAGTAATTGGTACAGATATCCCCTCAACTATAAATAAATTCGCATGTCCCCCCATCCCCCCACCCATGTGACGGAATAGTAAAGCCGTCCATTTTGCTGTCATGGCAAATTGTACTAAGGTCCCCTTATTATATACATAATTGAATCAAACTTAAAATAATATAATAATATGGCATAAATACCCCTCTGACCAAATTTTAAAAATCAAATTTGAAAAATAGAAATTATTTTTTAACATTTATTTAAATTATCTTTTTTATTTAAATATCCCTAAATATAAAACTCAGATGAATATTTAAATTATTTAAGGGAAATTATCATTTAAATTATCTTTTTTATTTAAATATCCCTAAAAATCATTTGTTCATTTACAATAACAAAGGTATTAATAATGTCAAAAACAAAAATAAAATAATAATAATAATAATAATAATAATTGTTATATGTGGAATTTGCCCAAGTGACGTGTCACCGAGTAGAGCGAGAAAAGCGGAAGACCAACCATGCCAAGTCGATAGAAGTCAACAAGTCAATGCAAGGATATTTAGAGATATTTAAATAAAAAAGATAATTCAAATAATAATGGCTAAAAAATATAGGGTATTTAAATTATTATTATTATTATCATTATTATAATTATTTTATTAGTATTATTATATTATTTTTAGTATTTTAATATATTATTATATTATTATTATTGTTTAATTTTTATTTTGTGACATTATTAATACCCTTGTTATTATAAATGAACATGAGATATTTAGGAATATTTAAATGAAAAATATAATTTCAATGATAATTCTCATTAAATAATTTAAATATTCATCTGGGTTTTATATTTAGGGATATTTAAATAAATAAAAATATAATTTAAATGATAATTCTTATTAAATATTTTAAATATTCATCTGGATTTTATATTTAGGGATATTTAAATAAAAAAGATAATTTAAATAATTGTTAAATCGATTGTTAAAAAATAATTTTTATTTTTCAAATTTGATTTTTAAAATTTGGTGAGAGGGGTATTTATGTAAATTTCTTTTTTCTGGTTGGATGCAATTATATATACGACAAAAAATGTACGACTTTACTATTCCGTCACCTATTACCAATTTATGACAGTTCAGAGGGTTTAATGCCTAAAAAAAAGGTTAGGGGACAACATACGAATTCGCTTATAGTCGACGGGATATCTGTACCCACCCTAACAATAAAAAGGTCACATAGGCCCATGGGCCTAAGCCCTGATATCGGCCCAATTTACAACGGGTTCGTCGAATAGGTAACAGAAACTCAATCAGCCTATACACAATCAAATCTTCGTTATTGGTCCATTCAGTCTCTTTTATTTCTCGCCCTTTCATTCACAATTAAGATAAGTTAATATTAGTGGAATTAGTAATTAATATAAAAGATGAAAGGTACACCTTAAAGTTGTATAGGAACAAAGGGTATAATGGTTTTCAAAATCGGAAAATCTATAAAAAAAAACAAAAAAAAAAACCATTAGCTGATACAATATTTATCGTATATTATTACCATCCATCATTTTTGTTAAATCATATTGAAAAAATTTATTGAAAAAAATGTTTAAGGGCAAATAAAATTATTGTTAAATCATATTATCTTCTTTTTTTTTGGGTTAAATCATATTATCATTTATGGGACAATAGAAATTAATATAATTGAAAAAAATATTTTACCTAACAAAAAAAAATTAGTATTGTTGTTATTATAATATAAAAATAGCTTCTCCCCACAAGAAAGTATAAAATGTCCATATTTATAATATATATATATATATATGAAATAGTACTTAAGTTCGTTTTTTTAGGGGAATGACTCAAACCCACAATCTCGTTACGTAGGCGTGAGAGGTTTACCACCGGAACAATCTTATCTCGTCAATAATATATAATATTAAGTGTCCCATTTTAGTGCTTTTTATAATTAGTTATTATAAATTATAATACATCGACCAATGCCCAATGTGGTTCAGAGATCAATGGTAAGAGTACTCATTCAGTCTGGCAATGTCCCAAGTTTGAGTTACCTGACTATAAGTGATATATATATATAGTTCTTTTTTCCTCTGTGCTCACTGATATAAGTCTCATGTGGACCACTGATTATGAAGAAGTTTTGACAAGTGTATACACTTTGAATCAAAATATGTAAATCCAATGGTCCACATCCAACGCACTGATAAAGTTATATCAGTGCGTACTGACTTGAAAATTTCTGTGTATATATAAGAAAATACACACACACACACACACACACACACATATATATATATATATATATATATATATATATATATATACAGTCTTTCTATTGTCAGTTCGAACTGATATAAAATATATCAGTTCCTTACATGTGGGTCATTGGATTTAAAAGATGCTTTGACAAGTGTATGCAGTCAAGTCAAAGCATTTAAATCCAATGGCTCACATGCAAGGAACTAATATATCTTATATCGGTTCGAAAATTTTTATATATATATATATATAATACAACATATATATTGTGAAGTGTCCATATTTAATGCTATATTAATTAGTTATATAATATGAAGTGTCCCTTTTAGAGCATCTCCAAGAGATTCCTTAATTAGCCCTTTAGCTTAATTAAGGGGGAGCTGGAGATTCCTTAATTAGCCCTTTAGCTTAATTAAGGGGGGAGCTGCAATTTTTACTGCTCTAAAAAATCCCTTAATGACTCCCTTGAATATAATCTAGTTGTGCTAGCTCCCTTAATTTATGAGGTGGCTTTGGCCTCCCTTAATTAAGTGAGTTCTATATATAAAGAAGAAATTTAGTTCATGAATATATAAAAAATAATATAAATAAGTGGACTCTATTTAGTCATAACCGCGGTACGGTTCCGATTCCGAACCGCCAGTTCGATCTAGTTCCACTGTTCCGGGCAGTTTGGTTTTTTTTTTATCTACTAACTAAAAAAATTAATATACATGTAAATATATAATGATGTGAAATTGTAATTTGTAAATGAAGTTTATTAGATAAGCCGAAATTAAAATAAAATAAAATTTTTTAAAAACTAAAAAACTAAATTGAAAGAAAATAAATATAAACAATTGAATAATTGATAGTTGAGAGAGAATTGAAGAGTATTAGAGAGAATTGAGAGAGAATTGGTGAGGAGAAATGAATGGGAGGGGGGTATTTATAGGAAAAAAAATGAGAAAACAAAAACAAAAACTAAAACAAAAACAACAAAAACAAAATAAAAAATGGGCTGGAACCGAAACCGAACCACCGGTTCCAGTCCGGTTTTTTTTTTAAGAACCAATCGGAACCTTAAGCCCACGGTTCCAGTTCTGGAACCAGAAGCCATGGCTCCGGTTCCGATTTTTTTGCCACAGTTACGGTTCGGTTCGGTTCGAACCGGTTCCACTGTTCGAACCGAATCGTGGTCATGTCTAACTCTATATAAAATAATAATAATAAATTATAAATGAGTTATTTAAGGGAGTATTCTTGGAACACATATCACTTAATGGTCCCTTACGATAACATCCATCTTTAAATAAGAGAATCTCTATGGAGACTTTTGATGATATTCTTAATGCTTTATCAATCAGTTATATAATACGAAATGTTCATTTTTAATGCTCTATTAATTAGTTTTATAATATGAAGATGCATTGTTTAATGCCCTATTAATTATTTGTATAATATAAAGTTTCTCTATTTAATGCTCTATTAATTAGTTTTATAATATGAAGATGCTTTGTTTAATACTTTATTAATTATCTGTATAATATGAAGTGTCTCTATTTAATGCTATGATAATATATATATTTTAATCCGTTGTATCTTTTTAATTCTCATATATTTTCTTATTCACACTCTAGTATTGCCTATGTATTTGACGGATCAATATTCTCTGATCATTTTACATTCGGTGATTGTTTGTTTGTTTGTATCCTATAGTATAGGTGAATTAAAATGTATTACACAATTTACAATTTAATACATGTGTTTGGTAAGACACATTGTATTATATTAAATAATACCAATAGTGCTTCTAATATAATAAACATTGTATTGGATAATACATAGCGAAAGAGTGGGTTTATGTTGTATTAAATTTATAGGTGGATTTTTCTTTTCACATAAAATTATATAAAGGATTAAAATAATTAAATAAATATTAAAATTATACAAAATATAAAAAAATGAAAATATAATTTTGAAAATAAATATTATAAAAAAAATATTATTTAAAAAATATAATACAACAAATATATACTTTATAATATTATTTTTTATTCAAAAAATATATTAATTTTATTTGTATATAAAATATTTGGAAACAAAATCATATCCAAACATTATATAACTTAATACAGTCTAATACGAAATATCACCAAACACATGATTGTATAATAATAATAATGTCCAATACAATACTATCCGATACAATCTAATCCAATATAATACAACATGCCAAACATGCCCTCAAAGTTTGTAATTTCTTTTACCATGGTTTATTTTTTATACATAAGTAAATCTCATTCTGCTAATTGTGATTGTTGTGATGGCTATAGGGAAACTAATTTAGTTATCCAAGTACAAGGAAAAATAAACTTTATCTCTACTTCTATCGAGGCATGTTCCCTTAAATAATCTCTTTTGTGTTCCAAGTATTGAATAATGCAAAATTGACTTTATGGGTTTTTTAAAATTTTTGTATTTAATAAACATATTTAAAGATTTAATTATATATATTTCGGGGTGTATTCAATTGAGATTTTAAAATACTTTTATAGAATTTAAAAGTTTTGGTATATTAAATACATACTTTTATAGACTTTAAAAAGGTTATGATGTATTTAATGTAGATTTATATAGACTTTCACAAATTCATTAAAAGTCATAAGGTATTCAATCGAGATTTTTTAAAAGTCTATGAAAATTAAGAGATATTCAATATATCAACGACTTTTAATGACAAAGTCAATGACTTTTAGACTATGTTTGAGATTGATTTACTTAAGAAAAAAATCTACTTATAGCTTTACTTAGGAAATAATCTACTTTAGAAAAAAATTAGTAAGTGTTTGGTAAACTAAATTTTAAAAGTACTTATTTTTGACATCATAAACAATATAAATATAAAGCATATAAAAACAAATAAACAAAATAAAAATGATCTGAGTCAACTCAGCTTCTTCTCAAACAAGGTCTGAGTCAACTCAGTCAAAATATCTAAAACTCAAATTCAGCCTTACCAGCAGTGGCGTCGGAGGAAGAGATTGTGACAATGACGATGACAGCCTTTCCGGCGCTGATGGTTGCGACGAGATTGCGACGACGACGATAGGCTTCTCGCGTCATCCTGTTCTCGCGACGACGATGGGGAGATTGCGGCAACGGAACAAAAATTGCGACGGCGAGGAGGAGATTGCGACGACGACAATGACGATGACATCATTTCCGGCGCTGATGTTTGCGACGACGACGACGACAGCCTTCTTGCGTCATCCTGTTCTCGCCGGAGAAGTTTGGTTAACCTCCTGCCACTTTCGCCGGCGACGATGGTGACCATTGTCACCGGCGACAATGGTGGCTTCAATTTTGTTTTTTTGTTTTTTTTTTGAAAAAAGTTTATTTTTATTTAAAATAATATTTTCTTTTATTTTAAAATTTAATATTTCAGGATTAAAGTTTTCAAAAAAAAATATTCTGAAATATAGTTTTTTTGAAAAATACAATTACTTAATGTGGGGTATTATCGTCTTTCTATTTAAATAATGAGGGTATTCTAGACATTGCACAATAATAAGCTATTTTCTGTTTCAAAAAGCAACCCCCACCTAGCTTCTCAAACGCTGATTAATGGAGAAGTAAATTGTAAAGTAAGTTGCTTTTGGGAACTTTACCAAACACCAATTTGTTCAAAACTTGAGAAATAAGTGATTATTTCCCAAGCAAAAACATTCACAAACATAGCCTTAATGACTTTTAGTTGTATCAAATCTCACAATTTGTCTTACAAGTAAAATAAAATGAACAAATATCATCATAAAAACAAATACAACAATTAGAGATCTATAACAAAAAAAAGAGGAAGTTAACTAAAAAATAATATAAAATAAAACAATTCTCCATCAGCTATGCAATTAAAGACGAAAGATTTCATTTTTTTGTTACCTTCATTTTTAAAGCAACTAAACAACATTAAAATAAATTAAACGACAACTTTAACCATGTGCGGTTTTTAGGTTTTATCTTGGTAACTTGAATTAATATTGGGTAGATTTGTTTTCAAAAAAAAAACATGGGCAGATTTTTTATACCCATTGTCATACTTTTGTAAAGACATGTAAACGTTAATACTATTGTTAGTTTGCTACCTTTATTAGTAAAAGAAAATTTATAATATTTTGACTAATTATATTTTACACACGTATTTTGACTAATTATAAAAACTTCTAGGTACATAATTGTATTTATGATTAAAAATATAATAAAAAGCAAAAAATCATGTATCTAGGCATGAATATTTTTGTCAAGTTTCATGATATTAACAATGATTTTATTTTTTTATTTTTTTTTTGAGAAAATAATTTTTTAATATGAGAAATATAATTTTGTCAAAATATATATTATATTTAAAAGTCAATGAAAGTCTATAAATATATATGAAAGTCTTTTAAAATGAAAGCCCTTTGAAATCCAAATTGAATATACCCCCTCAATTCTTAAAAATTATTAAATCTTATTTAAATGTTTATTTTTATGTGTATAGTAATTAAAAGGAGAATTAAAAAAAAATGACACACTAGTAAAGACTCATTAGATTCGGTCACCGGTCTTCACTCGCCAAATCGGGCAAATTGCATAAATATTTATCGAGTTTAGGTGTAATTGCAGTTATATTCAACTTTACCTAAAATTGGACAAATATACCCCGTCGTTAGTAATGTTCCGTTAGAATTTAACAGATGAGGGGCAAAAAGGTGTTATAAGGATTTTTTGATAGCATGACAAGGCAGCATGATCACCTAAAAGCATGGTGATTAGATATGACACGTCACCAGAATCAGCTAGGAAAGATCAATCCAAGGCGACTAACAGATGATCTCAAGGCTTGATCAAGTTTGCCCAAGATGGTCGGGGAAACTAACCGATCGGGTAAAGACAACTTGGTTGGGTGAAGTCAATCTGGTCGGGGTAAAAGAGATCTGGTCGGGTTAGATAATTGGTCAGTTGGATAACGCGTGGGAGACATTAAAGGCAACTATGACTCAAATACGAAGAAGAATGATCTTACTCAACCAAGGAATCTAGAACCACATTTCAGTAAGGAAATACTACTATTTGTTAGAGAGTCTCACTCAAGCTACAAATCAAATTCATTCAATTTATGGAAGACGCAAAACAGGAAAGAGAACAAAGACAACTTTAACAAGTAACAAGTCATAATTAAACACCACCACTTTTCCTTATTTGTACAACAAAGATTCAGGGTTCTATACACATATAAATAGACCCTAAAATAATATTGTAAGCGACGAAACGTAGAATATAAGAGAGTAAGAGAGTATGAGTGCATAATTCGTTTTATTCATAGTGAACTTCTTTCCTCGCATTCACCGGCAACCGTGGATGTTTCCCCACCTTGGGGTTTTACCACGTAAACTTGTGTTCGCATGCTTTGCTTTCTTCTATTTTCTCAACATCTTTAGCAATTGACAACGACTTGTTAGACGCGTGATCAATCATACATGATCCAAAAATCACCGTCAACGAAAGGTATTTTGACCTATTGTTAAGATAAAATTATTATTAATTCTTTACATTAGTGTTAATTAATTATGATTTTAAAAAATCCATCGGGTAAAAAAAAATCCATCCAGATATCAAAAAAAAAAAGTCCATCCGTTATAAACAAAAAAAATCATCCATCTTTTGATCTCGTTGATGAAGTAGATTTGATGAAAAGCATTAGGAAAAAAAAAGACCTTATCTCTTCCATTTTTTTTTCATTTTCACACCAAGCAAACAAAATAAAATCATAAGATATTGAATCATTGATCTTAAGATCTACATTACACATATGAACTTCAGAAAATAAAAAGTAGAAAATCAAACCAAACCCATAAAAAGAAAAAGAAAAAAGCATTACATAATTACAAACCAACCCAGTTAGCTCCTTCAACCCCACAAAAAAAAAAAAAAAACTAAACCCAGATAAATTCCTTCGACCTAGAAAAAAACCAAACCCAAAAGTCAACATCAGATAGCTCATTCAATCTATGAAAAACCGAACCAAGAGTAAGTAGATCTCATCCAATCGGAGGAGATCGCCGATCTCTTTCGGCTAGAGGAGACCAACAAAGATTTCCTCTGTTTGTAGGAGATCTGTGTTTTGACTCCTCATAATTGGAGGAGAAAAGAGAGAGGCTCACACATGGCTCATTGTTTCAGTGGTGGGGTGGCTAGCACAAGCCTCCGCCACTTATAGTTGATCATCGTGAAATCATCATTCGACTGAAACTTTAGCTTTCGGTTCCGATGGTGTTGCTAGCATGCTGGTTTGGTGTGGTGAATTTCAATTTCAGTTAGGTTTTTGGTTTGGGAGAACGATTGAACATTTTGGTTTCTGAAAACTGATTGGAAGATGATTGTTTTTTTATTTTTGGTTTTGCGATTTGATTGGGTGGAAGATTGGAGATTGAAAGTCGATATTCTAATTCCAGATTTGTGGTTTAAACTTAAAAAAAAAAATAGTTTACTATATTATTTAATTTAGTTTGTTCTGATAAAATAAATTCAAAATAATAAATAGAGGTTTTTTAGACTTTTCAGACCAAGAAGACAGTCAAAGGTTATAAATATCAGTTGACCACTAACGGTAGGACATGCTTGTGTAATTTGGAGTAAAGATTGAATATAGCTACAATTACACCTAACTCAAGGTATGTTTATGCAATTTGCCCCGCTAAATCCACTCTCTATTGTCCTTACGACTGCCAGACAACTTCACTTTTTCATTTTCTAATCATGAGCATAATCACAGGAAATGATTTTGCTTTTATTTATAAAATAACCGGACACTCATTTAAGATTTAGCTAGAATACTTTGTTAAAGAGTAGTTATATGATAGAGTTAATTTTTTTTATTATAATTTTTATACATCATTAAATTATAATATAAAGATTAGAAATTGATCTAGCAACTATAGAGATAATGTATAGTAACTGAATCCAATTATTTATATTTTATAATACAAACCTTAATTTATAATCCGAAACGGAATCAGTGAACAAAAAAAAGTTATACTAAACAAGAATGTCATTAATACTCAAACCAAAAGTTCTCTAATCTGGCTTGCTGCAACATGTATGGAGACTTGGAGAGTTATTTGGGAATAGATATTGGAGTTTTAATTACGGTGATTTATCTTGACAAGTTAAAATCCAAATCCTTTATCACGTGTTTCTCATGAGTCAAAATCTGCTTCGTTTTAAGATTATTTGACTTTTATAAGATATGTTTAGTTGCAATATAGTTAATGGGTAATTATTCAAGAGAAAGTTAGTTTCTTTTTATTTATTTATTTTTAAATTTTAACATAAACCTTAATTTATAATCCAATTTTAAATTTTAACATAAACCTTAATTTATAATCCAAAACGGAATCAGTGAGAAAAATAAAAAATAAAACTGAACAAAAATATACGAGGAATGCTAAGGATCCGTCCTATAAGCATTTTTTTGTTGACTGTTTTTCGAAAAAAAAGAATGAAAATGAAAGCGTGTTTTTGGTTTTAGTTTCGAAATCCAAAAACATGTCTGGTAACATATACTGAAAGCTGTATTTTGAAAATGAAAACGAAAACGGAAAAAACGTGTCTGGTAGGTTAACCGAAAAATATCAAAAATTATATAATTTTTCTATTATTTTTTATATTGTAATTTTTTAATTTGAATAAAAGATAGGTCAATAATTCATTCCAACTAATTATCCGATAACTCATAATAACCGGATAAAATCTTTTTCATGAATTATTGTGATTTTAAATTTAAAATAATTTCAAAATCCAAGATTTTTATGTTAATATATATATATATATATATATATATTTGTTAATAAACTCTTTGTGATCTGAAACAAAAACAAAAATAAAACCTTTCAAAAAAAAAGAAAAAAAAAATAGGAGCCGATATGCAATTGGAGGAGCAGATCGGCGACACTAAGAAGAAAAGAAGATGAAGAGAAGAAGAAGGAGAAGATGAAGAGAAGAAGATGAAGAAGATGAGATGACGAAGGGAATAAGATATGAAGATAAGATGAAGAGAAGAAGAGAAGATGAGATGAAGAAAAAGAAGACGAAGACAGTCTGGAAAAGAAGAAAAAAAGTAGTAAAAAAATTTTCAAAAAACAAAAATAAGTATTTTGTGTTTTTCAAATATTTCCATGTTAACACTGTTTTGTTTTTCGTTTTTTGAAAATAGAATGAAAAACGGTTAACCAGTGTGAACTCGAAATCATTTTTAGCAAACAAAAACGAAAACGGTCTGAAAAACAGCTGCAGAACGGGGTCTAAACATCCAACCTACAATTCCATTATTTTTCATTCTAACACATGTGGCAGTTGATGTTTTTCAAAAAAAAAAAAACAAAAATAAGTATTTTGTGTTTTTCAAATATTTCCATGTTAACACTGTTTTGTTTTTCGTTTTTTGAAAATAAAATGAAAAACGGTTAACCAATGTGAACTCGAAATCATTTTTAGAAAACAAAAATGAAAATGGTCTGAAAAACAGCTGCAGAACGGGGCCTAAACATCCAACCTACAATTCCATCATTTTTCATTCTAACACATGTGGCAGTTGATGTGTCACTTGATGAGTGGATACAAATTAATTGTAATTTATCTAACTTATATGTATTCACTCAACAATTAATGTGTATCTACTCATCAAATGACAATTCAACTGTTACATGTGTTGGTATGAAAGTGGTGGAAATGTGGTGGAATGTGTAGCATTGCTTAAAATATATACGAGAAAAAGTTAGTTTTTTTTAATTTGTAATTCTTAAATTTGATATACCATGAGAACATTTTAGAGTTTCAAATTTTATATACTAGTATCTCCCACCCAAACTCTATCTCTATCACTATTTTAGAGTTCCAAAAAGGAATATTCATTTACGATTCCATCTCTAAATTTTTTTTCACTCCCGCCACATCATCCATCCTCATTTCTATTTCTATTTCTATTTCTATTTATATCTTCAAATAACTTAGAGCATCTCCAATGCAAATATGCATTTGGAGAAAATTGAAAGCCACATATGATATATAGTTAAAAAGTTAGAAAAACTCTTTCCGTGCAATTATCAAACTTCAATATGGAGTTGATGTTTTAATAAAAAAAAATATATGGAGATGATGTGGCAAGAAAAAAGTTAGAGAAAATGGAATTGAGTTTTTAATTCTAAAAACTCTTATAGAAATGCCGACTAAAATTTATAACTCTTTCCACCAATAAATGCATATTTGACTTTCGATAATTGCATTGAAGATGTGAATATGCATTTTTCTAATTTTTTTTAAGTGGGTTCATAATGAATAGAAATGTTGATGTGACACTATTTAAATTTTTTTTTTCAAAAATGCATATTTATATTGGAGATGCTCTTATATTTTTATTATTATTTTTTTACTTTTTTTGATAAATTATTATTCAACCAAATTTTAACAAATACTATTTATAATAACATTTGTAATTTTTTTGACTAATTTTTAGGTTCTATACTTTTCTCAACTAATTTTCTCCACCTACTTATTTTTTTTTTATATTTGCCAACTAATTTTCCCAACCTACTTATTTCTTTTCTAACTTTTTCAATCAATTTTTTTCAATCTAATTTTTTCACTAAAATTTCTTACATGCATTATTTGTTACCTAATTTTTTGTATCAAATTTTTATCATCTCATTTTTTCATCAAAATTTCTTACATGTTTTATTTGTTACCTAATTTTCTCTATCAAACATTTTCAATCAAATTTTTATCATCTACTTTTTTCACCAAAATTTTAGAAAAAAACACTATCAGATGTTATGTTGGATGGAAATTTTAGAAAAAAATACTCACAATTCCCAAATATAAGATGAATCATTTTTAGATGGATATGAAAGTCATTTGAATGACCTTCCTAAATATTAATATATCTGGACATTATTATATGTTATGTTGTTATTATTTAAGTTTTTTGTTTTTTCTTTCTATCCGTATTTAATATTTTCATGTTATTGTAATTTTTAATATTAATATTTTTTCATTTTAATACTATGTTTCAGGTTTTATTTTATTACTAATTTATAATTATTAATATGTAATAAGAGATTTTTTTATAACATAATAAATTTTTTAGAGAGAATTATAACAAAATAAAAAAATGAAAATGAGGAAAGAATATTAATTGTTATTCAATACTAGACTCATTTTTAAGATTTAGATAAGAAATTTCTAATGGTATAATTTATATGTTAATAAATTTATAAATTAAAATTTATTAAACATTAATTAAATTTAATGAGAAAGATAAAAGGATACGAATATAATAAACAATATTGAAAATGAATTTATAGTATAATATTAAGTACTCTAAAATCAATTTTAGAAACTATATAAAAATTTTTGTTTCTAAATTTGATTTTAGAGATATAATTTTAGAATACGGCAGGAAACTCATATTCAACAATTTTTTGGAGACATGCTGAGGTTGAAATGATGAAATCTAAAGAGTAAAGAGTATACAATCTTAAATGGAAGCCGAACCCTTATGGGTGCGTTTGGTACGCGGGATGGTTTGGGACAAGGTGGGACAACTTGTTCTTGTCCCACGTTTGGCGCGACCTTAGTATGGGACAGGAAAGGGACAAGGTGGGACAAAAATCACAAAAAATTGTCCCACCCAAGACCCTAGGACAACTTGTCCTATGACATGGGACAAGTGTCAAAAAGACCACTTTACCCTTTAATGTTCAAATAATTACAAACATATCTAATATATTATATTATATATATATATATACATTATTATTAATATATATAAATTATAATTACATATAATATATATATATTATAAAATTATATATAATAATATATAATATATTAAATATATTTATATATATATATTAATATTTAATAAATTTTAAAAATTATAATTATATATATTATAAAATTATATATAACATATTAAATATATTATTTTATATATAATAATATTTAATAATATATACTAAATCATATATATATATTAGATATAATAATAATATATATATATAGGATATATATATATCATATATATATATATATATTATGTTATATATTAATATATATTATATATATTATATATGATATATATATATATATATATCCTATATATATTATATATAATATATATATAATACATTATATATGATATGATATATATATATATATATATATATAATGTGTATATATGATATATATATATAATGTGTATATATTATTATATATATAATATGTATAATTATATATAATATAATAATATATATTAATATATATATATATAATACATTATATATGATATATATATATTATTATATATATATAATGTGTATATATTATTATATATATAATATGTATAATTACATATATAATACTATCTATATATTAAATATTAATATATATTTAATATATTATATATTATTATATATAATTTTATAATATATAATATTATATATGTAATTATAATTTTATAATATATATAATATTATATATATAATTATAATTTATATATATTATTAAATATTATTATATATAATAATAATATATATAATATATTATATATTATTATATATAATTTTATAATATATATAATATTATATATGTAATTATAATATAAATATTTTTAAATATTATTATATATAATAAGATATTTAATATATATTACATATATATTTTATATATATATATAATATATATTATATATATTTTAATAATATATATCATATATATTATTAAAATATATATAAGATACATATATATAATATACAATATATATTATTAATATATATAATATTATATTTTTTATATGTACAAATATTTAATATTATATATATATATATATCTTATATATTATTATATATAATGATATAATATATCATATTATTATATAATATTATTAAATAATTATAATATATTTCAATTACAATATTACTATTTGTGTAAAATATAATAATATTGTAATTGAAAACAAGAGGTCATTTGAACCCTTTTATTTTTGTTAAATATTATAATATATTTCAATTACAATATTTATTTAATATTGTTAAATATGATATATAAAAATTGTTTAATATATTGTTTAATATTAGACAAAACAAGGAGGGCATTCTGGTCATTTGAATCTCTTGTCCCGTCCTGTCCCAGCCATACCAAACGTATAACAGTACAGTCCACAGTCCTGTCCCATACATTCCAAACACATCATGGAATAACTATCCAGTCCAATCCAATCCAATCCAGTCCAGTCCGGTCCAGTCCGGTCCAGTCCCGTCCAGTCCGGTCCAGTCCCGTCCCCGTACCAAACGCACCCTATAAGATATCTACTCAAATCTAGTGCTGTAAAAGGGGGCCGGCCCGGCCCACATCGGCACGGCCCCCCGGCCCGTTTAGGAAAACGGGCCGTGCCAGGCACGACCCGTTTTCCTAAATGGGGGCCCGGCACGGCCCTTCCGTGCCGTGCCGGCCCGTGGGCCAATTTGGCGGGCCAAATGGGCCGGCCCATATTTTTTTTAAAAATTTTTTTATATATTATTATTTTTATATAATAAAAAAAATGTTTATAATAAATTAATAATAGATTATAGATACATTTTTTATTTTATTTAATGAATTAATTCAAAAAATAAATAAAGATAAAACATGAAAGAAAAAAAAAGTAGATAAAAATATGAAATGAAGAATTCTTTATTTATTTCGGACTTTCAGTATTACATATTTATATGATTGCCTCATTAAAAACCTTACCAAGAAAACCCAGTGGGATAAAAACTTGGTAAGGGAAAAAGAGTGCAATCGTATTACAAGTAAATGTACATGTACAACCTAGTTCTGGACCTGGTTACTGGCGGAACCCTCATCGACATATAAATTGGAGAAATTTTGAATAAATTGTTCATCTACCGTTTCATTTTGCATCTTCTTTCGAGCATGCTCCCAATCCCGAATGCATATTAATACTTCCACCATCTCTGGAGTCAAACAATTTCTTTTTGGTTCAATAATTCATCCACTCGTGCTGAATGCCTGTTCTGAAGACACAGTGGACACGGGGATAACCAGTATGTCACGTGCTAAGTGTGATAAGACCGGATACCTGTAGCTATAGGTCTTCCACCATAACAACAGATCAAAATTCTCCGTGTTTTCATCGGAATCAAACTGTGCTTCAAGGAACCTATTCAGTTCGGCACCAGAAGATGCAGCAGATCGTGTAGTTGAAGAAGAAGAACTTGCTGATTTGTCTTTTTTCCGGCGTTTGAGAATGCTCCAACTTGTCGGCAACGGTTGTCTGTCCGGTTCTGGTGATGGTTCCGTGTGAATGCCGCCAAACCTACGCTCATAAATACTAAAAACTTCGAACAACTTGTTTCGAATGTCAGTAATCTGTTCGGAATAATCTATTGACAATTTATTACCAGTAAACTCAAGCAAATATTCTAAACCAGCTAATTTAATTCTAGGATCTACTATAACACCTAAGGCATAAAGGAAAGGCATTTCAGACCAGTATTTTTTAAACTTGGTCTCCATGGCAACAACTGCATCGCCAAGCAAGTCATCTTCCCTATAAGTGTTTAACATGTCAGACATTTCCACAATCTGATGGATTGCCTGGGAAGATGTGGGGTAGTAGACCCCAGAAAGGGTTACAGTGGCATTGTAAAAAACCTGTAAAAATTCAACAAAAATCTTTGCCACATACCAATCGTCTGGTGTCAGTGATTGACCAGGTGGACAGCCACTTTCGGCCAATTTCATGTTATAAAAACCCGAAATAGTTGTATCATATTCCAAACAATTTTTCAGTATTAAGTAAATAGAGTTCCACCTTACCGGCATATCAGTTTGGAATCGTCGGGGTCGTAGATCGTTTAATGTACAGTGTCTGCCAAATTCTTGAAATCTTGGATTAGAGCTACCGATCCAAGAAATGGCATCTCTGATGCGTTCTATACGATTGCTTACTTTCTTCAAACCAGACTGTACAACTAAATTTATGATATGACATGCACAACGCTGGTGGAAGAAATAACCCCCAGCTTGCGGGATGTTTCTTTCAGTAAACAATGCAATAGACTTAGTATTTGCCGATGCATTATCTAATGTGATAGAGAGGATGCGATGAGTTATGTCATAAGTTTCTAAAACAGAAAGAATGACAGCAAAAATATTGTCTGCGGTATGTGCAAAATCCATAGGACGAAAACCAAGAATTTTTTTTTGTATCTTACATTCAGAGTCTAAATAGTGTCCTGTGACACATAAATAGTCCTGTTTGGAACATGCGTTCCAAATATCGGAAGTTAATGCAATTGAGACAGTTAGATGCTGTAATTCAGCCGTCAAGTCATCTCGTTGGGTTTTAAACATTTTTATCAAATCGTTCCTAGTGGTGGTTCTAGAAACAATTTGCATTTGGGGGCAAAATGCAGATGTTATAAATTCTTGAAAAAAAACACAGTCACCGAAATTAATAGGTTGATCAGTTTGTGCAATGTACCGTGCCAAACATTCTCTAGCATGTGCGGCGTCGTAATGCCACGTCGTAACCGACCCGTCTGGGTGCCGTTGCAGTTGTGTCTGGGTTGTATTGGGTACCTGTACGTGTTTGGGCATGCATTTTTGCATATGTCTTCTCAAATGACCGGTTCCACCCTTAGTAGTGGTATAGTTCTTAGGACAAAACTTACATTTGGCTCTGGGGCCGACCGTACCGTCTAGAAGTGTCATTTCTACTACGTCAAAACACTGCCATACATCTGATGTTAACCTCTTAGATTTGGTACGTGATGTCGGTGTGGCGCCGGAACCAGAAGGTCCCGCTCCGGTTTCTGCCGGTCCGGAGAGATCAAAATCATCGTTCAGCATGTTTAGACCGTCTGGAAAATAAGGATGGGTGGGATCCATTTCCTAAAACAATATATTAAAATTAACTCCTACACATAAAATGATTATTTTACTAAAACAATATATTGAAATTAACTCCTACACATAAAAATTATTAATTTACTAAAAAAATATATTAAAATTAACTCCTACACATAAAATTTATTAATTTACTAAAACAATATATTAAAATTAACTCCTACACATAAAATGATTTTTTTTTTACTAAAACAATATATTAAAATTAACTCCTATACATAAAAATTATTAATTTACTAAAAATATATATTAAAATTAACTCCTACACATAAAATGATTAATTTACTAAAACAATATATTAAAATTAACTCCTACACATAAAATGATTATTTTACTAAAACAATATATTAAAATTAACTCCTACACATAAAAATTATTAATTTACTAAAACAATATATTAAAATTAACTCCTACACATAAAATGATTTTTTTTACTAAAACAATATATTAAAATTAACTCCTACACATAAAAATTATTAATTTACCAAAAAAATATATTAAAATTAACTCCTACACATAAAATGATTTTGTTTTACTAAAACAATATATTAAAATTAACTCCTACACATAAAATGATTATTTTACTAAAACAATATATTAAAATTAACTCCTACACATAACAATTATTAATTTACTAAAACAATATATTAAAATTAACTCCTACACATAAAAATTATTAATTTACTAAAAAAATATATTAAAATTAACTCCTACACATAAAATGATTTTGTTTTACTAAAACAATATATTAAAATTAACTCCTACACATAAAATGATTATTTTACTAAAACAATATATTAAAATTAACTCCTACACATAAAAATTATTAATTTACTAAAAAAATATATTAAAATTAACTCCTACACATAAAATAATTTTTTTAACTAAAACAATATATTAAAATGAACTCCTACACATAAAATGATTATTTTACAAACAAAATATATTAAAATTAACTACTACAAATAAAATGATTTTTTAACTAAAAAAATATATTAAAATTAACCCCTACACATAAAAATGATTTTTTTACTAAAACAATATATTAAAATTAACTCCTACACATAAAATGATTATTTTACTAAAACAATATATTAAAATTAACTCCTACACATAAAATGATTAATTTACTAAAAATAAAAATAAAAATTAACCCCTACACATAAAAATGATAAATTTACTAAATAAATAAAATTAATAACTGATATAAACATAAAATGATAAATTTACTAACTAAACAAACATATTAAATTTAAAATATAACACTTAAATAAAAATGTAACTTTGAAGTTTGAACTTTGGTGTCTTGGTGGAGAGATTAGAGAATAATAGTAAATTACTAATAAAATATTATAATAGTATATTAGTAGTGTAGAATAGTAGAGAGAGAGTAAGAATGAAATTAAGAATAATTGAAATTGTATAGAGAGTTTGAGAATGGAGAGATTGAGAGAATTAGAGAAAGTGAATGAAAAGTGGAATGTGTGAGAGTATTTATAGAAAAATTAGAAAAGTGGGTAAAAATATAAAATACAAGAGTTGAGGGGGCAAATTGTAATTTTTAATGTTTTTTTTTAAAAAACAATAAAAATATAGTTAAATTTAAAAAAAAAAAAAAAAATTTCTGCGGGCCCAACGGTCGGCACACCGTGCCGGCACGCGTGCCGGCCCGACGTGCAGGCCGTTGGGCTTGGCACGCCGTGCTGGCGTGCCGTGCCGGGCCGGCACGCCGTGCCTGAAAACCTGACCCGGCACGTGCCAAGAATGGGGGCCGTGCCTGACACGGCCCGCCATTCTTGGCAGGCCGGCCGAACCGGGCCCTCCAGACCCGGCCCATATTTACAGCACTACTCAAATCTCAACCACTATTTAATTTCACGGAGATGTTTAATTTCACGGAGATGCTGAGAACGTGACATGATCTACTAGTCAGAGATGTAATACGACGTCACATCAGACATTACACGTGTCCAAAGATAAAACCACAAGCCATCAAAACTGTCACCAGAACCGGAAAGCTATCGCTGTAGAAAGCAAAAATTCAATTTTTTATTCTCAACCCCACAACACCCGCTACGCCGCATATCTCGCCCAATTTACGCACGACACGTGTCCATTTTTCTTTGGATATGCTTTTTTTATTGATTTTTGTACCACATGCCGCGGATGAATTATTAAAGCATTTCTAATGCTATTATGTATTTTACTATTTTTGAGTTTCTAAATAGTGTCACATCAACATTTCTATTCAAAATGGGTCTATTTTTAAAAATTTTATAGAAAAATACATATTCACATTTCCAATGCAATTATCTAAAATCAAATATGTATCTATTTTTGACCAATCATAATAAAACAATTATTACATTCTCTCTCATTTTTTATTTTACAATTAAATGAGCTTTAATATTATTGGTGGAAATAGTTAGAAATCCTAATCAGCATTTCTAGGAGAGTTTTTAGAATTAGAATTCTAGAAACTCAACTCCATATTCTCTAACTTTTTTTTGCCACATCATCTCCGTATTCAATTTAAATAATTGCATTGGAGAGAGTTTTTCTAATTTTTTTAGTATCTATCCTATGTGGCACTCCATTTTCTCCAAATGCATAATAGCATTGGAGATACTATTAAAGTATTTGTATTATGGAGAGTGTTATCCATATTCTTAACAACAATTTATTTATTATAAATAGAAGTAAATACGTTTATCAATACATGTATTTATTATTTTATTATAATAATTATAATGTTTATTTTCTATTTATAGTAAAAAAGTTGTTATTAGGACACATGTTAACACTACATTGTATTATTAAAGAAAGACAATTTAGGAAATTAGTTATTGATTTGTATTCTAAATAAAATGAAAATGTAGACTATTTTTATGGGTTAGATATTTTATATAAAATATTTATTACTGTTCATATGACAATACGAGAACAAAGAGTATGTTAAAAGAGTTGGTTGAGAGAATGAATTTAGGACTCCGTCCAAAGTATTTGGATTCCCTTCCTATCTCATCTTTGACTTGTAGTCCTACATTGTCTTCATCTAAATTGGTCTCGATTAATTCTAATTTTTTATAGGCTAAAGATATCGTGAAGGTGAAGAAAATTAAAGCAAAGATACCTATCATTTTTAACACTGTCAGTTACAACGTTAAAAGAAAAAGGTGACGACGAGCTGGAGCGGTGATGGAATAATGGAGACGGAGGCTTCGACTTTCGTGAACCATGACGTCGTTTACTATGTTTAAAAAAAAAAAAAGTAGAAAACTTAAAGAAGACAATACCGAATTTGATAGCAAAATGACACACGAAAACACAACACAATTTATTATTATTTTTTTACTCATGGTGGATATTCGGATTTTTAATTAATTTTTTTTAAAGATGTATCTATGAGATATATCCTTTTTATATACTCCAAAATCAGAATTATTTTATTATAAGGTCAATAGTTAATAATAATTGATAGTTTATAACATGCAAGCATAATTGAAATTAGTTTTTTTCCCTTAAAAAAATTAGGATTTTGATAAAATGATGAGCATATATATGAGAAATAATGATAAATCTAGATTCTTAAAGTTATTTTTTTTCTTTTTTGATATAGAATTTTTTTTTTGAGAATTTATGATATAGAATCTTTAAAGTTACTTTTGAGATGGTATATATTTGACTTTGTAAAAGTTTTTTTTTCCACAAATACCCCCAATTCCCCATGTTTCTATAAAGATTTCTAAGAGCATCTTCAATGCAAGCATGACTTGTGAAAAAAAAAGATATCATGTAGAATAAATTGACATTCTGTAAATAATTGTGTCTCCAATGCAACCGTACATATCCAACCTCAAGCTGACGTGTTAAAAAAAATAATAGACATTGTCAACATGACCGTCCACTTTCAGACGGTCTGTTGCACAGCCCTTTTTTAGGTTGACTCAGCAAACACTTAAAATTGACATTAATTTTTCATCTATTTTTGGTAAGGAAATAAAATAAAAAAGAAAATAAGAAATAAAATTGGACACGTCATTCAAACAAAATGTGTTTTAAACGGAAGCATTGGAGACCAAATTTTAAATTGGTTGTCTATCAAGTCCATATTTATGCCACATAGGAAACAAGTCTCTTGACATTATTGCCATATCAATAACTATTCATATACAAACCATTTTTACATCAGGAATACTATAAAACTAAAACAATTTTAGTTGCTACTTGCTACGTGTATCTAATGACCGAAAAGTGTTGAGCATTTATGTAATGGATTTGGATGTAGTTTTATATATAAAAAAACAACCAAAAACACGTTTGATCAATTGTATTATAAAAATTGTTTAAAAAATAATAATAATAAGAAAATTTTGATTTTCAAAATTATAAACAAAATAATATTGAGTAAAAAAGTAACGAGTAATACTACACAATCTAAAGTCTAAAGATAATTCAAAACAAGTACTTTTTATTAATATATATATAGTTATTTTTTTATTAATTTTAAACGAAGATATTTTGATAAAAAATATATAAATTCTCTAATATTATCGGAAAAGAAAATTTGATTTCCTTTCCCTTTAAGGTTAATTCCTAGAGTGAGAATCAAATTCTTTCACTTTAGAAAACTTAATTTCTTATTTAAGATTACATTTTAGTATTTTACTCATCGATTATAATCAGTAAACCTACCCTATTATATAAGTAATTGTATATTTGTATTAGTGTTCCTTTGACAATAATTGGATTCGTGTTACAAAATACAAAAAAAACAGATATAATAATTGCGACCAATACCATATATAGCAATAGAAAATGACGACAGGTCCACAACTCTCAATTTGTAGATAACATCAATTTCATCATTCATCAGTAGCCAGTAGTAGTACAATAAATCATTATAAAACAGATCAACGGCTGAAAATTCAAAATTTCGTATCTTCTTTATAACGTGGGTCCACACCGGAACATAACTCTCACAATTCTCATGCTTCAAAATTCCAACTCAACTTCTAGAAATATCTGAAGAAGAAGAGAAAAAAATAAAATAAAATAAAAAATGATATGATTTAAAGGACCCTGTGAAGTTGGCAGAGAGCTGATTGAGCTGTAAAACGACCTCTAAATTTAGCAAAAAGAGAAGAAAAATTTTCCAAATCAGCAACTGACAATTCGATTGAAATCATCAAATTGTGTATTGGGTCGATTCAGTTTCTCTCTTGTTTTATGTTCCCTTCACGAGTAATTTCTCTCAGAGAAACTCCTCCAAGTTCCAACAACAAACCTCTTTTTATTTTTCTTCAATTTCATTTCAACCAAAACAAAAACAACAACATCAAATACAACAGAACAGACCCGACCCGTTTATTGAAACTGACCCGTTCCGGAGAATTCTCCAAGCCTGCGGCGGTGGTGCTGTTTCATAGAAGAGCAATGTCGATCGAGCCGTTGGTTTCGTCGTCGTCGATGAAAAGGTCCGTGATTCTGACGTCCGGCGCGAGCGGTCGAATTAACGCGCTGTTCTCGCTCCGGTCGTTGAGGAGCCTGGTGGCGGTGGTCGTCGCCTTCCTCGTGGTCCTTCTTGCTCCCTTCCGGGGAAGGAAGCGGCCGGTAGCGGTCAGTTCGGCCGAGAAAGGCAAGGAGCAGCAGGAGAGGAAAACCGCCAAGGTGCGGGTTCCTGCGACGATTGTACCTTGGAAAAGCAGCGGTGGCGGCGGCGGAGTTCCGGCGGCGGGAAGTGTGGCGGCGGAGGTGGCGGCGAGGAGGTCGATAGCGGCGAGGAGGGTGATGCAGGACGTTGATGAGAGAACGGTAAGAGAGTTCTCGCTTTTGGATACTCCGAGAGGTGACACGATTTTTACACAGTCGTGGAGCCCCGTCTCTAACAATGTCAGGTTCGTAATTCTTATTCGTTTTTCAGATTTGATTTACCATTTTCATGGTTTTCAATTTTGTTTTCGGAGTCTATTTTTAGCGTTTAATTACGGGTGGAATTTGGGATATATATCCTTTTCGAAAATTATGTAACATTTTCGTATCATGTTCATTTTCATTTTCAGAATTAATTATCAGCATTAAATATGAATTAGTGAAATAGGAAATGTGCTTGTTTGTTGTTTTAGAATTTAGGCTTTTTAATTGATGGATTATTTGGTTCTCAAATTTCAGAAAAAATGTAAATAACATAAAATAACAATAATTGAATTTATAAAGATCAACGGATTCAGGTTCGTTTCTTAGACAAATTTGCGAAATTCAACCTAGTTTTTGTGTCGTTTTCATTTTCTCCTAGCATAATTCTCGGAAATGAAAACAGGTTTCTATGGCTTTGGTGAAATTTGGAATTCGAATTTTTGGGTGTTGTACATGTATCATTCCTATTTTCTTTGTTTTTTGTCAATTAAATTGGATAATAATGTCTTTATGTTGTGATATTTTTCTATCTTTATCTGTTTTGATTGTGTGGTTAGAATAATTGATAATTTGGTAATGTCATTGTCATGATATGTCAATTTCTTCAGTTTGGCATGAGGAATGAGCAGATTATCTTCTTATTTTTCTTGTAAGTATTACCCACTTAGATTTGAATATATGAAAACTTTAATTCTTTTTATCGCTTTCGTTTGGTGATGAAATTGGCATTAAACGGCTGAATTTCCACATGGTAGAGCATGTAGAATTAGAAGGTCTATTCTCACCGGTTCATAACATCTTTGTCGCCTGCCATTGAAGCCGATAGAATGACAATAAGATCTATGTAAAAGGAATATTATGGTCTGAATTCATCACTCTTTTATTTACATGTAATGGGACTGTGCCCCGAGGACTTCATTACCTGGAGAAAACCACCCAATTTTTTTTTTTGGGCTATTTCTTAACTCAATAGATTCTTCTTCCGGTGCCCTCACAGCTATAGGCAGAAGTGCAGAACCAGTTGTAATTTGTTCATTGTGGGATCTAAAAAATCGAAAAGTATATATGTAAAAGCTTAAAAATATCATTCATCTAGGGGCATTGTACTAAAACATGGTTGATAGGTTGGTTGGCTAATCCAGCAATCCAGCAATCCAGCTTATGAGCCAGGTTCAAACAAGTTTGCTCTGTTGTGTCATAGACTCATAGTGGGTCCGAACAAGTTTGCTCTGAGCCCACATCACTTTTTTTTTTTTTTGTATATGAGTATTTGGATGAGCGATGTATCTTGTTAATATTAGAATATATTATTATTGGAAAATATTTCGTGAAGTTCATCTACTGTTGACTGGCACGGATAATATATGCATCTTCCATGTCTTCCTTCGCATGTCTCTGGCCCTTTAAAGAATATCTATATCCTTAAAATTTACATTAGTAATTTGTGCAAGACATTGATAAGTGGACAGAGAGAAGAATAGTTTAAATTCTATTTCATTATTTATAAATTTATATTTAATAATTAATCCTATGAAAGCAAAGTTGTACTAAACATCATCATGAGGTGATTATTACAGTAAAAAAAATATGTGACAAATCTTATTACTCAAACCGCTGAGTTTTACAATGAAGAGCATATAAGTTTTGATTATCAGATTCTTACAGTCGCCCTCCATACTCTGTAAAACAGCCTATAAGTTGGCCAAAAATAATTATTGACATGTCTGAAAGTAGTCAGTCAAGTCACAATATCACATTGTTTGAAGTTGTCATTAGCATATGTTTAGGATATAATAGGTTTTAAATGCAATCAAATTATTCGGAGCCTACTAAATTTTAAAAGAGTTATTTGTTTCACGAGTCTAACCCTTTCAGTGAGCCACAACAATGAACAGTACTAGGTCCAGTTTTATTAAACAATGGTCATGAAGACATGGTTTGATATAGTGTAACCACTCCTCTTTAAGACACACATAAGGTGTCTTCTGTGTTATTAAGTATACATTTTATTAATTGTAATGCAGTCTTTTTACGATATTCTTTAAAAAATTATCTCTCTTCTATTTTGTATGCATATTTGTTTTATTTTTATATTATTGTGTTCGATATATCATGAAAATTCACCATGTTTCATTTCATCTTTCCTTTTGAAATAAAATGCTAATAATGTCATTTATCTTTTGCAGAGGTTTAGTTGTTCTTCTGCATGGTTTGAATGAACACAGGTACAATTTGTGCTTAATGCAGATCTTATTTTTATATGATTTTACGGTTTGATCTCTTGATCTCATTAAGATATTTTCTTTATCAACCAACAGTGACAGATACAGTGATTTTGCCAAGCAGCTGAATGCTAATGGTTTCAAAGTCTATGGGATGGATTGGATTGGTAAGTTCACATGCATAATTGAGTTAAAATTTACTTTGAGAAAACATCGGTATTCACTCCACATTTTTTACTCTTTAATTCACCTGTCTTACAATTTCTTTTATAACTAAACTATTATTTAGTTTAATACAGAGGGACTAAAATGGTAATATAGAACATATTGTCTTCTCATAACTTTATCTTTTTTAATAACCGCCTGCTTGTCTGATGCATTTTTATATAAGAATGTTGTATTCTTTTTTTCCAAGTAAGATATTGTTTATGCCTTTGATGCATATTGTGTTTTAGAGGCAATTCCTTTTAAGTATTGTTCAATTGATGAACAGATGTCGAACGATTATTGAAAGCAGTGATTTTAATAATAGTGAGGATGTATTAACTGGTGATTACTCCTCAAGTTGAAAAAAAATAGCAACATCTTTATTCTTTAAATTTGAGGAAAACATAAAAACATGTACTTGCAGTCTCCTTAATACTGGTCTCCTCAACCTTACATCTAAACAAGTTGATACATATATCTCTGGCATGAGGCTCCTAGATTCTAATCAACGGACAGCTATTAGAAGCCAGAGGAAAATAAATAAAATGATATAAAAAATAGGAGAAGTTCCAGGATTAAAGTCTTTACTTGTTTGATATCGGATTATAATTCTGGATAGGCACCTTACAACTTTTTAAGATGAAGTCATACTCTTCAACCACCAAGTCTAATGCAGTCTAGTTCATTTATATTCAATATGGTCATGGACTTACGGGGTGAAGCATCCATTTGATCTATTGAATAATTTTCATCAACTTAGTATTGGAAAGAAATGCTGATATGTGGCCATTTTGTTGATGGACATAAGATATAACTGGATGTGCGTTGTCCTATAAATGATTGTTGCTTACGCCGGCCCTTTCATGGTGATTCCCAAGAGAAAAATTAAGGAAAAACAAAGCTATGCTGTTCTTTCTTAAGTATATCAGTGGCTAGTGCTACTTGATTTTACCCTATATTGTGTCTGTACCTAGGTGTAGGCTATTCTTGTCAAAGACATTTTGATGGTTTTATTAAAAAATTTTACATGCATTTACTGAAATCATCTTATCCTTCAAAAAAACTTTTGCATTTATAAATGTTTTTTAGTCTAGAAACTATACTCTTCAACAGTGCATCTACGTTTGGATGTTGCAGGGATTGAGTAATACAATTGGGATGCCCATTGGTGCGAAAAAGTAAAATCTGAAGCTTCTCTTTATAAGTAAGCTTATTATTTGAGTGTTTGGGTCTGAAATAGTACTTTTAAAAATTAAAATCGGTTAATCGCTAAACTGAAGATGCATGCTCGGAATATAAGCCAAAACCACTCTGAACTGTGTCCTGTTTTATAATAGTTTTAGAGACGGAAATATCACATTACAAGTGTTGTCTCATTTGTGTGACGAGTGCCAGAAAATACCATATGAAAATATTCGTCCCGTCCAGGTCCAGAAGAAATCACCATAATTCGAACTTGTCTATATTTGTACTTATTGGCTTTGAATGCTTGTATGTGAAGTGACATGAATTATAATGAAATTGGACCAGGGTCCTTTCTATTCCAAGGGAAATAGACGTTGGTTTATGCTAATTGAGCCAGATCAGGTTCTTCAGATACAATTTTTTTGGAAGGGCTCTAATCTTATAGATTTTACTATGACCCTCTCCTAGTTTTTTTTCCCCTTGTAAGTACTGTCCAAGATTAAGGAACAGCTGAAATACTTAGAACTTTTCAGTGCATATCTTCTGACTCACTGGCTCAAAGTTTCTTTTATCATCTATTTCATATGTTTGTCCTCTTATAATTCTTTTTTTTTTTTATCTTCTCCTTCTAGGACATGGTGGAAGCGACGGATTGCATGCATATGTTCATTCTCTTGATGATGCTGTCAGTGACTTGGTGTGTTCTATGCTTCATGTAGAAGATGCTGATGACAATACATTTAAACTAAATCTCGGGTTTCGTTTAAATAATCTGACCTTCAATTTTTGTACAGAAATCATATCTTCTAAAGGTTTTAGCTGACAATCCTGGACTTCCGTGTTTTTGCTTTGGACACTCGACAGGTGCAGCCATTATTCTTAAGGTAAGGTTTCTTTGAAATAACAGGTTTTTTTAAAGGATAGTCCGGATGAATTCATATATTCATTGATTTTTCTTTCGATAAATATCACCATGGCCAGAAATTTAGTCCTAATTTTTTACCTCCAACCTGAACAAATCATAGGCAATGCTTGATCCAAAGATTGAGAGCCGAGTAGCAGGTGTTGTAGTAACTTCACCTGCAGTTGGAGTTCAGCCATCCCATCCGATTTTTACGGTAAGAATTCTCTTCAATCAAATCTTTATATATTATAGTTTTTCCAAGTCTCTTGTATAAAATTTTACAGTCTCTTGAGCTGTACTCTCAAGTAAAAACAATAGTTGAATGAATGAGCGCAATCACTTTTTCATCTTTCATATTTAATTCGTGGCAGGTGCTTGCTCCAATTGTCGCATTTTTGATGCCACGATACCAATTCAGTGGTGCAACAAATAAGAAGGGCATGCCGGTGTCTCGTGATCCAGAGGCACTTGTGGCAAAGTATTCAGACCCACTAGTGTACACTGGATCCATCAGGGTAAGGACCGGGTATGAGATTCTTCGAATATCGACCCATTTGCAGCAAAACCTGAAAAGATTGAGAGTTCCTTTTCTGGTTCTCCATGGTACTGCTGACACAGTAACTGACCCGGATGCTTCTAAAAAAATGTATGAAGAGGCCTCCTCAACTGACAAAACCATCAGATTGTTAGAAGGATTTTTACATGATCTCCTCTTCGAACCTGAACGAGATGAAATTGTTGGCGATATAATCAACTGGTTAAATTGTAGAGTATAAAGTTATAGGTTATATAGTAGTGTGATGAGAGGCCAAGATCTGAAATGACATGAACAATTTGAGTCCGAAATCGAAAAGAAACGAAAGAAGTGTTAAGAATTTGGTGAGCCTATTTAACGGAATGCTTAATATATGAAGCTTTCCGGCTTAAGTGTATGGAAGAAGGGAGAAAAAAAAATTGTTTGGCTGAATAAGATTGAGCAATTTTATTATTGAAACTTGAAAGCATTGATTGCTTGGATTAAGTTGAACAATGTATCCAGTTATATGAATTCCTGTTTGTATGTTTCATCATTTTCTCGCTGGTGGGTTTCATTTTCAATTCTGAGTATAAAATAAATTTTGACATTGAATTCAATCACATCAAATTTTCATACGGTTGGGCTTCCATTTAATTATGCAATAGAAAAAATGTCTTCAGCTATTTGTATACCGATGACAATAGTGGTGAACCAGTAAAATTAATTATAATAATTATTATAGAAAAAAAAGTACTACAAACCGTTTTGATCGGTGGTCTTAAATACAATTTCAACTTAAAAAAAAAAAAAAAACAAAAAGGTGTCAACAGGGCATAGTTCAGCTGGTTATGGATTAGTCTGAGGTTTGTACAAATGATTGTCATGTAGCAAGTTTTTAAAAAAATACCTGATCCCGGACTAATAGAAATTGTCAACAATTTTTTTTTTTTGAAAGTACGAATATTGACATCTATAAACATGAGTATAAATATGATAAGCATACTCATATTTATAAGTACATTAATATCTAAAATTTAAAATTAAATTATTATTATAAATATCCATTTTAATGCCAATAATATATTTATTTAAATGAATATATTCATTTTAATATATTTTATTTATAAACCCTCTGTTTTTTTTAACTGCTAAAGCGGCCAAAGCAGAACAACACTGGCGGGAGAACCCCCAAGCGAACCAAACAGCCTCACTCAGGCAACAAAAAGAAAAACCAAAAGAAAACAAAACAACCCGAGCCATACAAAAAAAAAAAAATACAGAGAGCATCGAATAACAACCGCAAAAACAGAGACAAGTGAACCTCCCAAATCAAACTATTCATCAGTAAATATATATTTTTGAGTTTCTCAATAGTACCACATCAGTATTTCTATTCATCATGGATCCATTTTTGAAGAAAAAATAGAGAAATGTATATTCATATATTCAATAAAATTATCTAAAATCAAAATATATGTATTCATTTTATGACCAATTATAATAAAACAATTATTCCACTATCTTTCTTATTTTATTTTATAATTAAATGAGCTATAATATTAGTGGTGGAGAGAGTTAGAAATCATAGTTAACATTTCTAGGAGAGTTTCTAGAATTAGAAACTCAACTCCATATTCTCTAACTTTTTTTTTCTGCCACATCATCTCTATATTGAAGTTAGATAATTACATTGGAGAGAGTTTTTCTAACTATCTATCTTATGTAGCGGTCAATTTTCTCTTAATCCATATTTGCATTGGAGATACTTTTAACACATCAAATTTCAAAAATGATAATTCTTAAGTTCTTTAGGTTTGAAAAAAAAAAAAAACAAAATTAATCTTTTGATATAATACAAAGACTTGTTGTTGTAAATGCATGAGAACCCAGTAATTAAATAAAAGAAAAAGAAAAAGAAAAAGAAAAACATATAAAAAAATAACAATGAAAAAACAGAATTCTCTTAAAAAAACAGAGTTCTTCAAGGTTTTTAGATAAAAAAAACATAAAGTTGGAAGGTTCACAGTAATTTTAACCAAACAAAAAAATCTTATCGGCATCACCTTTAAAAACCTTAGGAGATATATATATATATATATATATATATATATATATTGGATCATATCTTCCGTATTATGCTATTCAACAATAAAAGCTCAGAATACGATATAGTGCTAATTATTTTTAAAGTATGATTTATCATCAAAATTATGGTTTATTATAAGTTAGGGTTTATCATAAGTTAGAGTTTATCATAAGTTTTTTTTAATAAAGAGATATAGTTTAAGATATGAGTGTAATTAATGAGTATACATATTATTTGGTTTATTTTTAATTAAACTAATTTGTTCTAATTGTTAAATTTCTATTGAGATATTTTTGTAATTAAAATTTTTATTAGAGAGTTTTTCTTTACGATCCAATTTTTTCTTTTTATACTTCTTTTTTAAAGACAATCCAATCTAAAAATATAAAATTTTAAAAAAAATTCTGAATATACTTCTTTTTATTCTAAAATTATCCCTTAAGGTATTCTATTTTATTTTAATATTACTCGTTATTATTAGGTGTACATTAACAATCATTTATACCCAATTATTCTCGATTAACAAAAAACGATGTTAGGGGCGTTGACTATGGTACAAACCACATAAGTTGTTTGCATCATACAAACCAACAAAAGCATAAAAAATAATAATAAACAAATGAAATTGGGTGACAGCTTAGTAAAAGCAACCGGTTGAAACCGGTTGCTGCAATATAATTATATTATATATATATATATATTAATAATATAATATAATTATATTATATATTAATTAATCAAAAATTAGCTTTTATAAAAAAAAATAATGAAAAAATTTATTTAAAATATATAAAAATTATAAAATTTATTTTATTAAATTAAATATATAAAAATTTTAAAATTTTAAATTTCAAGAATAAGTTCAAGGGAGGTTGAACAAGTGTAACGTTTAGAGAAACGCTAAACTTATTCCGTGAACAAGTCAAAGTATACCTTTATGAACAAGTTCAATTTAAGTTGAACGAGTTTAACGTTCATCTCAACGTTAAACTTGTTTAGTGAACAAGTTAACGTAAACCTTTATGAACAAGTTAACGTAAACCTTTATGAACAAATTAACGTAAACCTTCATGAAGTTCAAGAGAGGTTGAACAAGTGTAACATTTAGAGAAACGCTAAACTTATTCCGTGAACAAGTCAAAGTATACCTTTATGAACAAGTTCAATTTAAGTTGAACGAGTTTAACGTTCATCTCAACGTTAAACTTGTTTAGTGAACAAGTTAACGTAAACCTTCATGAACAAGTTAACTTAAACCTTCATGAACAAGTTAACGTAAACCTTTATGAACAAATTAATGTAAACCTTCATGAACAAGTTCAATATAGGTTGAACGAGTTTAATGTTAATATCATCGTTAAACTTGTTCGGTGAACAAGTCAACGTAAATCTTTGTGAACAAGTCAACGTAAATCTTTATGAACAAGTTCAATTAGGTTGAACGAGTTTAACGTTCATCTGAACATTAAACTCGTTCAGTGAACAAGTGAACGTAAATCTTCATGAGCAAGTTCAACGTGGGTTGAACGAGTTTAACGTTTATCTAAACGTTAAACTCGTTCAGTGAACAAGTCAACGTAAATTTTTATGAACAAGTTCAATGTAGGTTGAACGAGTTTAACGTTCATCTGAATGTTAAACTCGTTGAACAAGTCAACGTAAATCTTTATGAACAAGTTCAATGTAGGTTGAATGGGTTTAACATTCATCTAAACATTAAACTCGTTCAGTGAACAAGCGAACGTAAATCTTCATGAAAAAGTTTAACGTAGGTTGAACGAGTTTAACGTTCATCTGAACGTTAAACTCGTTCAGTAGACAAGTCAACGTTCATCTTCATGAACACGTTCATCTTCATGAACAAGTTCAATGTAGGTTGAACGAGTTTAACATTCAGATGAACGTTAAACTCGTTCAGTGAACAAGTCAACGTAAATCTTCATGAACAAGTTCAATGTAGGTTGAACGAGTTTAACGTTCATCAAAATATTAAACTCGTTCAGTGAACAGGTGAACGTAAATCTTCATGAACTAGTTCAACGTAGGTTGAACTAGTTTAACGTAGGTTGAACGAGTTTAACGTTCATCTGATCTGAACGTTAAACTCGTTCAGTGGACAAGTCAACGTTTATCTTTATGAACAAGTTCAATGTATGTTGAACGAGTTTAACATTCAGATGAACGTTAAACTCGTTCAGTGAACAACTCAACGTAAATCTTCATGAACAAGTTCATGTATGTTGAACGAGTTTAACGTTCATTTGATAATGTAAAACTTGTTCAGTGAACAAGTAAACGTAAACATTCATGAACAAGTTCAACGTAGATTGAACGAGTTTAACGTTCATCTCAACGTTGAACTTGTTCAGTGAACAAGTTAACGTAAATCTTCATAAACAAGTTTAACGTAGGTTGAACGAGTTTAACGTTCATCTCAAAGCTAAACTTGTTTAGTGAACACGTTAACGTAAACCTTTATGAACAAGTTCAACGTAGGTTGAACATAACGTTATCAACATTAAACTTGTTCGGTGAACAAGTTCAATGTAGATTGAATGAGTTTAACGTTCATCTCAACGTTAAACATGTTAGGTGAACAAGTTAACGTAAATCTTCATGAACAAGTTAACGTAAATCTTCATGAACAAGTTCAACGTAGGTCAAACGAGTTTAACGTTTATATTAACGTTAAACTTGTTCAGTGAACAAGTTAACATAAACCTTCATGAACAAGTTTAACTTAGGTTGAATGAGTTTAACAGTCCTCTCAACGTTAAACTTGTTCAATGAACAAATCAACGTAAACCTTCATGAACGAGTTTTGAACTATTAAAATATTCCGAGATTGTGAAACATGGACATGACTTCAAGATATAAGTTTAACGGTTCTCTTGTTGTTAAGCATGTTAAGTAAACAAATTAGTATAAATCTTTATGAACTGGTTCTTATTGTAGATTAATTTACTAAAGAAGATCTTTGGTGTATCCGATGTATGATGCATTCCAGTGTGATCATTGTATAATTATATCATATTATAATCTAAAATTTATATTTTCATATAATGAAATTATTATCATTCAACCAAACATATCAAATCAAAATCAAAATTATTTATAGACATCTATAGTTAGAATTCATATTATCCACTCAATTATTTATAGAATTCATATAATTTACTAATTTTTTTTGCCATTTATACAATTGTTAGCATTAATTAGTTTTTTTTTTATTTTTTTTATTTTTTTAAGATAACACCATTATGGGTCACACCAAACACAGTCCAGAATGCAACTACCCTCTCAAACTAGGAGATGCATCTCCCTGCAAATTTAACGAATTATATTTGTGAAGTTCATTTTGAAGTCTTCAACTACTAATGTAAGACAATAGATAGTTGATAACAAAAATCAGTTTTAGAATATCATTATTCATTTATTTCGATTTAAAATAAATTTACTATTAATAATATTACAAAGCAAATATTATATGAAACGCGTGGTTTATGTTATATATAAAATTCAACTCTCTTAATAGAAAATTATAATAGAAACCAAATGTGACCTAAAACTAATTTGGTTTTCTTTCAATTTTTGATACGATTCATCCATTTTTTTAATGCTTCATAATAAAAATAATAGTAATAGTTGTAACTTGTAATACTTTTAAAAAAAAATCAAAATGAATAACTTATCAAAATTATATAGTTATTTAAAAAAATATTCAAAACTTGTAGTTGTAGAATGATTAATGATGTCAAATAAAATGTTTAACTTTTATATTTTTTATATTGAACTAATATATTTGATTAATAAATATATATTTAATAATGTAAATTTCACTAATGAATTTGCAAATCCGTATGAGGGATTAATAATTTATTCAAATCATCTTAAGGGTGCATTTACTAATCAGGAATTCTAGTGAGAGAAAGAGAATATAATTACTGAATTAATAATAAATTTAGTAAATATTTATTAATATACTTCAATAATTAATTTGTAAAACATAAATACATATTAGTAATTTATTCATTATCATGTTTAAGAGTTTTGATTTTTCCCCAAAATTGTTAACCAAATATCTAGTATCAATAATTTCCACCTATTATTTTGGTTTATATCGACAATGCTATCACCTGATGTTGCAAAAGCGAAACGACGACGATCAATCATTAATATGATTTTAGTAAGAAATCCCTTGGTCTCCATGAGTATGTGGGTTTCCTTTCTATTTCTTTGCTCATAGGTCTACTTATAATGTTGCGCAAAGTATTGCAGAGAATGCTGTTCCTGAAGCTTTTGTTTTGTTTGTTTTGCTAGAATCTGTTTAACCCTATGTTGTTTCTCCATCTTTAGCTGATGGGCAAAGTATTTTGTAGTTTGGTTTTCCTTAATGAATCTTTTTATCTCAAAACAATAAATAAATAATCAATTAATGAATAAATATTTACACAATTAATAATAAAATTCAAGAAAATTAATTTTAAAAAAATTCTAACAGTCAATAGTTAATATAAAAATATTTTCCCACATTGTCAATATTTCCTCTCAATTGTAGTTTAAAATTTACAGTAACAATTTTAATAATTAACAATTATCCCTCATTGTCAATATTTTTTTTGCCAAGGTCCCAACAACATGCTTAGTCTTCACTCTTCAGAATCTTCAAATTCAACATAACCTGCACAAAATAAAGTTCAATAATGACTATGGTGTAATGCCATAAGAAGATAAAAACACACCAGCAAGAAGCTTGAAATGCGAGGAATGAAAATGTAATTATACAAGAATTGCCAAGACAACAAAAGATTCAAGAATTGCCAAGACAATAGTGCAATTAAACATTTCTTTCTCTATTATTTATCTAACTACTAAATGCACAAACTCTCTTTTACTCAGAAAACAATCAGTAATGTACTAGGTAAACTTTCTAATGAGAGGATAAACATCAAGTACATATAAGAGGATAATTGAAACAGGAAAGGATAACCTTTATAATGACTTGAAGATAATATCTGCTTAATGCTATACCTCAATCTTGAACTTGATTTATGGAATTAACTCATATGTGAGAATGGTTCAATACGAATATATGACAAAAAAAAAGTAGCCAATTCCTCATTATAAAAATGAGAGAATTTAGGCAAGATATACTTCTCAGTTTTATTCCTAGTTGTTATAACTCATAACCTGTCTCCACCATAAGACAGTATTATTTTGGAACTCTACATAACGTCCTATGCATTTCTAATTATAATTGATCCAGCCACAGAAAAGTCAACATAAAACATGATTTTGATTATGGTAAAAGCTATTGCATTCACAGGATTATAAGACAAAAAGTATGGTTCTCCTACACACTCGACAACCATTCTGTACAAAATATGCCACAAATATAAATTGAGTTATTATCCACTGTTAGTACGCATCTCAAGTTTCTAAAGGACAATTGAACATACCAAATATAGAAATAGATTTTGTTGGCCTAATACTATCTGTTACAATTACCAAGTAATTACCAAGTAATTTCTAGTGATTGGGTTAGGATAATGCATAGTAATATTGTATCAAAAAAATCATATCCTTAAAACAGGTGCTGATGATCTTGAATTGTGAGTATCATTGTGAGAATAACCTATTGAAGTTATTATGTAATAAAAACACACACACACGTGTATATATATATATATATATATATATATATATATAAACTATGCAATAAAAATCCTAGAACCGTTTCGAACCTTGAATTATTGTTTCTGACAGTCTTTGCATTCCCAAATGCTTCCAAACTAGGGTTGGACTAAGAAACAAAGAGGAGACACAAAGAAATTAGATGACAATATGCTCTAACTCCAGAGCCACAACAGATAATAGAAATAGGTATGCAACATTGTTATAATGACACCAAGCATCTAACAACAACTACACACTCTAAAATGCATTTACCAAACTGTAAACCAAGAAAGAGGAGGCTAAGGAAATTAATTACTAGTACTCACATATATTTCATTCATATCATATCGACATCTTAAATTCTGTAGAACCCTCGGTTCATGAAGATAAGCCAGCTTTGTCATATCATCCAAACCAGATGAAGGAAATTCAGCATCCTTTGGATAGACCTGGAGGTTTTGGCAACTACTAGAACTCAAATCAAGAAGATTTCATTAGAACCACAAACTTCATGTAATTAAACAATAAATGAACCAGGCCTTCGATTTCATAAAGATACAATCAACATGACATATATATTAACAGTTAAGCAAAATAAAAACAATTTTAATTTCACAGTTTTTTTTTACTAACATGCCAATAACCATGGCCAAAAACGATTTTAAGAACCATGCTAATATACAAAACCCACATCTTCAAAAAGAGAAAAATATGGATATGAACAAATACACTATTCTTGAAATTGAACAAAAAAAAATTACCAAAAAATTACCTTCTCATTTTTGGAATTCGATGACCTAGGCTCGTTTGAATCAGGCCCAAACCTTGGTCAGATGAAACACCTATAAACGCTGTCCCAAAACCTAAAACTAACTCAACAACACAAACAACAGAGGATGTAGGCAAAAGTTTGAAGCAAACTAAGGAAGGGAAAGCTTACCATGTTCTGAAAGTGGGTCCATTGCCAAATTCGGCCTGCTCTCCCACGCGCCACCGTCGCCATTGAAGCCCTCAAGGATTGGCTCCACACCTACCAATTGAAGAAAGAAGAAGAAGAACCGATGACACCTAGCTCAGATCTTCTTCATTCGATACCAGAGAATCGGTTTCGGGTCTTCATAGTGGCCAACATTGCTTTGAAATCGGTCCAAAACCAAGTACTTGCTGTGGCTCAACTCTGGAACCTGGTGATTGTGATCTTACAACACCTTCCCGAGTTCGATCCGGGAGATCAACGACAGATTGAAGAAGAAAGACTGTTAGGTTGCAATTTGGGTGCAGTTTCCCTCGCCACCGTGACCATCACCATCACGCGTCGCCTCACCGCCCCCCTTCGCGCTTGCTCCGCCGCCGGACAGCCCACGCCGTTTCCAGATCTCTTTGTTAAGGTCCACGAAGGTTTGAAGAAGAAAGGAATGAAAAATACCGTTTGTATGGTACGAACTCATTTGTTGTTCGTATCGTAGCATGAACAGATGTTAGGAGACATGTCAACCACAGTTCTTTAGAAAATAGCTTCAAAAATAGCAAGCAAATCAGCAAAATACCAGAAGCCGGAGGCAATAACTAGAGGACAAAGGCAATAATCAGTTGTGTTCTTTGAAGGGCAATTTGAATTTTTCAATATAACAAGATGTGGAATTAAGACAACAAATATATATATATATATATATATATATATATAAAGAGCCAAAACATTTATCGGTTTATTGTTTTTAGCCATAAATTTATTTTGTAATGTTTTCATCACTTTTGACAATTTTTGGATAAAAATTCCCCTAAGTTTGAAATTTAAAAAAAGAAAAGAAGTAAGCGGGGTGGTAAAAACGAGGTTTTGTTTTATTTGGGTTGAAATGATCAGTGTTTTTTTGTTAGGGTTAAATTAAATCAAGTATATAAAAAAGAAAGAGAGAGAAAGCAAGAGAAGAGATCGTCGTTGCCTCCACCTCTCTTGCTGTTGCTGCCGCTTGCTGTCGGCTCGCATCTCTCTTGCCGTCGTTGCAGAGAGAGAAAGGAACATAAGAGATCGCCACCTTTCTCGCCATCGTTATCACCGAATCCGCAGCATCTCTCGGCTTCGTCGCACCTCTCGCTGTCGTCGCACATCTCGCCGCCACCGCACCTCTCGTCGACGCTGTCTTCCGCAACAGTCCTCTGCTCTTTGTCGTCAATGCCGTCTCAGAAGCTATTTAAGGGTATGCAACTTATGCTTGTGATTCTGATTTGTCCAGGGCCTATATATAATTCCAAGTACTCATGAGCCATGGATAGATCAATTTAATTTTAGTGGTATAATTGATTGTGTGTTGTTTGCTAATGGTATCTTCGTATATACAAATTATTTAGAAGAAAACGAAGGGCTAGAGTATGGAGCATAAAAGTCACCACTGGTCGGGACTTGGGACCAGAGTTTGTTATTTGTTTGATGTCAAAATTCCATTTGATATTCTTAGATGTTGGGATATCAACAAAACCTTGGCTCTTGTTAAGAAAATAAGTTGCAGATGTCTATGAAATTGTTGCAGTTCTCATGGAAATTAATTGTATAGTGGCTTAGTATTAACCTGACATAATTGCAAAATGGCTTACCTTCATTTAAAATTGCAGAATTTAAAATTTTCATAAATGTTCTACCTTGTCTGATTTATTGATTTGAGGTATTCAACAATGAATGGTATATAGGTTTTTGTTCTTTTTCAGTTTGTATCGATATTGCTGCAATGGTAGATGGACATTGGATCTTATGTCTAATTGATCTTATCTGTAATGTTGCCAAATCAAGCTCAAGGTTGTTGTCAAATCAAGCTCAAGGTTGTATTTCCAATCTTGATTTGGCTTGACATAAATATCCATTGTTCAAATTCCTATATTCCTTTCAATGTTATGTTCTTATTCATGGTGCTGCAACTATATCCCAGTTAGATTACTGCGAACCATGTTGGAATTTGAAAGTTCTTTAATCTGTATTTTATCTGAATCTTTGCCTGAAATAAAGTGAATGCTGTTGTCGGTTATCTTTTATTCATTTTAATGAAAATTATGTTTGCAATTACATATTTTGAGGCTTGTAAAAACATGAGATGTTTTATCTGCCAACATTGTAGAAACCCTTCATTCATTTTTGGGGAGGGAGGAACTTGCAAGGTAGCTGCTGAAATGGGTTTAAAAGTTGTTGGTGAGGTATGTTGAAATATTTTTTTGATCTTTCATCTTTTCTTGACTATTTTTTGTTTGTTTTTGTTTTTGAAAGTTAGGTTAGGTGTTAGGGACTGCATCTTGAGTTTAAGGACCGTTGTTTTGGAAATTATCCTTTTGGTTTTAGGCTTCTGATTTAGGAGAAATATATAGTGTCAAGCAAACTTCTCTTGTTCACCTTCAATATCTTTATCGCTTACTGTAATTGTATATGTTCTATTGTGTGGTTTAAACATTGAGTTACCACAGGGTACCCATACTGATGAGACCGAGGTTGCTGGGGATAACTTGGGTATAGCTTAGTAAAGGAGTTGCTGGTCTAATGGTGTGCTTAACTCGTAGTTTGAAAGGTGACTATTGCTGAACTACTAATATGAGTCCTTATGAATTCTTCAATGATTAAGTTGTTGGCTGGCCTCTAGAGCCACCAAGAAAACTTGTGCACCCCAAGCATGAGAGCTGGTAGAGAGAAAACAGATTCGAAACGAGGCACATGGGTGAAGAAGACACATTCTTGTATTACCAAATGACTTGAACTATTAGCCATGCCTATGTTGCAATCGATTAGAATACTAGTGTCAGCTGAAATTTTTGTTGTCCAACTTTGTAAATGAGGAACATACTAAGAGGAATATCAAGAAGCTCTATGATATGGTTTTTACGATCTCATTTTCGACACTATAAACCGTCTTATTTCTGCAAAACTGTAAAATACATGCATGCATATAGACTTAAAGAGTCTCGAAACTTGACATATGAACAAAGATTATACAATAACAATACAATCTGATGATTTAAGATGCAACTCCATATTAACTGGCATGTAACTTCATTACCAACTGGCATGTAACTTCTAGCATGTAAAACTAATGGAATTTTGTTTTCAAATCAGTCTTCCAAATATGGCAATTAAATGAACTGGCATGTAACTTCATTATTAACTGACATGTAACTTCATTATCAACTGGTATGTAACTTCTAGTATGTAAAACTACTGGAATGTCCATTGGCATCGAAAGTTGGTGGTGCAGCTTAGGTTTTAGCAATGATGTTTAAATTTTTATATGTATAGGTGGAATACTATATTTTGTATTGTAGACTTTATTAAGTTAGATTCCAGTATTGAATGAATTTATTTTGAAGACCAAATTTCAGTATTGAATTTAGTACAATGATGAAATTCAATTCCAGTATTGTCACATGCAAAAAGTTACATGTCAGTTCAATTTGAAGTTACATGCCAGAAGTTACATACCAGAAGTTACATGCCAGTGCAATTCAAAGTTACATGCCGGTTTGAACAGATGCACACTTGACACTAGTTCTAAAAACAAAGTCCAGTATTGTTATATGCCAGAAGTTACATGCCAGTTCAATTTGAAGTTACATGCCAGTTTGAACATATTTCACACTTGACACTAGTTCCAAAAATGAAGTCCAGTATTTTTACATGCCAGAAGTTACATGCCAGTGCATGCCAGTTCAATTTGAAATTACATGCCGGTGCAATTTGAAGTTACATGCCAGAAGTTACATGCCAGTGCAATTCAAAGTTACATGCCAGTTTAAACAGATTTCACAGTTGACACACTAGTTCTAAAAACGAAGTCCAGTATTGTTACATGCCAGAAGTTACATGCCAGTTCAATTTGAAGTTACATGCCAGTTCAATTAGAAGTTACATACCAATTCAATTTGAAGTTACATACCAATTCAATTTGAAGTTACAAAATAATGTGGATTAAAGAGAGAAAAATATATTACAAGGCACCTACTACAGACCTCTTTTACATCAACTTTAAGTTTAATGAAATGAACAAATTTACAGTTCTTTCATTTCCACTTCTAGACACATTGGCCATAAGACTAGCTTCATGCTCAAGCCAATCTGGAAATGAATTGCTCCAACAGATAGAGCTAACACAACCAACTGCAAACCTAGCAACTTGAGTGAGAGACTCTGTTGCGATTCCTAGAAATATGAACAATTTTCACATTTGTAAACTTAGATTTCAGAGGTAAAATATCAAACATTATATTATCTACATCTACACAAGAGAAACTGGTCTCATTACATAAATCCACCACTTTTAACACATCAGATTCAACTCATTTGAGACATGTTCTGTGTAAACCAACCACATTTCCACCAGTTTTGAAATCTGCAATGAGTTCACCAGCCCTACTCCATCAATCTCCTAGCTCTTTGACCACTCCACCATACAAGATACGATTCCTGTTGTGCCAAAGCAGCCAAGCAGCAACTGGAACACATAACTGGGCAGCCTAGCTAGGAAGACGAAGCCAACACCAAAACAGAGCAGCACGACCTAGTACATTAGAAAAGAAACTAAACAACAAAACAAACTGTTGAAACCCCAGCCACACCAGTAACCCAAATGCAAAAGAAGATCAAACAGGAACAGAGAACCACATACCAAGAAACAGTGAAAAGAAGATCAAAACTCCTCCCAGATAATTAACTTAGATCCAACATAACAATATAATTTTTTTTTATTTTTAAGAAAACCTATTTTTCTAAATGATGACAGTGATTAACTGTTGTATTATGTAAGAACTTACTGGAAAATCAAAAAAATGGTCGTGGCGTTGATGAGCTTGAACGTAAGGTCGCTCCAAGTGGCGTCGTCAACGAGAGAAAAATAGTCAAGGCAAAGGCGCGACATTGACGGGCTTGGGTGGACGGTCGCTGCAGGTGGCGACGTCGGTGAGAGAGGGGGCGGCGACGTCTATGGATGACGAGGTCTCTTTTCTTTCTTTTTCTCATTCTCTCTCATTCTCTTTCTTTTTTTGCTGCCTGAAACCCTAACAAGAGCCAAAACCCCAATTTTTTTTTTAATTTTTTTATTATTGCTTGCCCAGAAATTTCGTGCGACTTCGTCTTGTCGCCGTCGTTGCCACTTCGTCTTGCCCATAAACGAACATAAATGAAGCTGCTCTTGCCCAGTTCCTCTGATTTCAACACACAAAGAGAGAGAGAGAGAGAGAGAGAGAGAGAGAGAGAGAGAGAGAGAGAGAGAGAGAGAGATTTGGAAATAAGAGAGCAAAATTTGGGGTGGGGTAGGGTGGGGTGGGGTGGGGTGGGGGATTTTGGGTAAAGTAAAGACAAAAGGAGTGGTATACTTGTCAGTTCAAGCTTAAAAGTGATAAGTATAATAAAAAAATAAATATTTAGCTAAAAACAATAAACTCATAAACTTTATGATCATTTCTTACAATTTCCTCATATATATATATATGATACCCTCATAATATATTAAAATTAAACCAACAAGTTAATCTTTTGAAGCTCTGTAGACCGTAACAATAATCAGCTACGTTTTTTTGATTGCATATCATTTTCCATCACTTCTCAATAAAATAAACTTTAAAATATTGGAAACAAAGAAGAATATATTTTAGGGTTTATGAAAATAAAAATTAAAGATGGAAAAACATTGTTTTCTAAAAAAAACTAATTTGGAATGTCTTTAGAACTTTTTAAGAACTTTTTGTCTTATTTAATCATTTTAATTCATGTTAAAATTGTAATTAATAAAAAAATTAAAAAAGAAGAAAAAAAGAAATCTGGACCATTCATATGATTAAGTGACACATGTCTCAAGATTATTAAAAACTTAAACAAAGCTTTGTTTAGGAGAGGATCCAAATCTCTATCTATTACAATAGAATTGTCGGGATCTGTCTAAATTAAACAATACATGTACGGTCCGGATATCTACTTTCATAACAGGAGATAACTATTTCCACGATCTGGGAAGAAAACTCTCTACACATGCTTGTAAAATGCATAAGATTTGAACCATTCACCACTTATCACTTATGTGGAAAGGGAGATGCACAAGCTCTGCTAAGTGGTGATGTGCGGATCAAAAGGATTGGAAAACCAGATTTTGTAAGTTGAATAAAGTGAGGAAGAAAGTATATATAACAAGTTAATAACCATCACGAATGATGTCATTTGAGAAGGCCAAAGGGACTACATGATATTGTTTAAAAAAGAAGATAATTTGAATGTTAAAAATAGATTTTCATTTTAAAATTATTTTATAATTTATATTTCATTAAAATGATTATCTTTAATTAATTTAATTCAATTGTTTTTATTAAAAAAATTATCTTCATTTTAAATTGGGATATAATCATTTTCCCCTCTGTAGTTTGCCATATTAGACATTTTGCCCCCTCTAGTTTCAGTAATGACCATTCTCCAGCTCTGAAAAACCAAAATATTAGACACTTTAACCCCTCTAGTTTCAATAATGGCCATTCTCTCTATGAAAATCAAAATATTAGACATTTTGCCCCCTAACCGATAGGAATTCCGTTAGTCTACTTCTTTGACCGTCAAAAAAATCAATTTAATGACCTTATTACCCTTGAACACATGAGGCATGTCCCCCCCAATGATACCATTAATTGTTTTTTTTTTAAAATCAGAATTAAAAAAATAAAAACTAATACAAGTATTTTAAAAAATAGAATTCAAAATAAAAAGTTAAAAAATTAGCAACAAAAAAACACAGTATTTCAAAAAAAAAAACAATTCAATATTTCAAAATAAAATTTAATATTGTTTTAGTTTTTTACAATTATATATATAATTATTTTATTTTTCGTTATATTTATGTTTTTTAAATAAATTTTTTTATTTTTACATTTCATTCTTTATTTTATTTATTCAGATTTATTTTTCTTTAAAAACAATAAGTGGTATCATTAGGGGCATAACTCATGTGTTCGAGGGTAATAAGGTCATTTAATTAATTTTTTTGATGGTCAAAGCAGTAGACTAACGGAATTCTTAACGGTTAGGGGGAAAAATATCTAATATTTTGGTTTTCAGGGGGGTGAATGGCCAATACTGAAACTAGATGGGGTAAAGTGTCTAATATTTTAGTTTTCAGGGGGGAGAATGACCAATACTGAAACTAGAGGGGGTAAAATGTCTAATATCCCTTTTAAATTTTGATAACTATGAGTTATTTGGTCTTTTTATTAGTTCTTGCAGGGAATGTCTGATTAGAAAAATGCATACTTGCTATTTAGTTGCGTTTGACATATATGTACTCCTTAGAGTATCTCCGATGTAAAATTGGGTTGCATACAAAAAATTGTTGACATGACAAGACTTGTTTCCTATGTGGCATAAAGATAGACTTGATAGACAATCAACTCAAAATTTGGTTTCCGATGCTTCTTTTTAAAACACCTTTATTTCTAATAATGTGTCCAAATTTTTTTTCTTTTTTCTTTTTAATTTTATTTCCGTACAAAAAATAGATGAAAAATTATTGTTAATTTTAAATACTTACTGAGTCAACCGAAAAAATAGCTATACAACGGGTTATCTGAAAATAGACAGCCATATTGACAATGTTTAATATTTTTTGTAACACATGAATGTGAGATTGAATATACACATTTACTTTAAAAAGGATTGGAACCCAGATTTTGTAAGTTGAATAATTAGCTACTTCAAACCAATCAAATGAAGAAGAAAGTAGTTTTTTAATCATCTGATGTAATTAATTTGATCACAAGGCCAGAAGGGGGACTATATGATATTGTTTGGGCTCTACGTTTCCAATCAGACTCAGTCAGCTGTCAAGATATTTCGGTTGCGGTGTACGTCCAAAATTTATATAAAATCTATTATTTCAACTTATTTGAAAGAGTCTTAAATTTTGGTCCTTATTAATTTCAAACTTTAAACATGTTATAAATTGAATCCGAATTCCGAGTCACCAAAAAAGATTCGACTTATTATTTAGGATAAATTGACAAATATATATTGGTGTGCAATATATATATATATATATATATATATATATATATATTTATAGAGCTGAGAAAAGAGAATAGAATGAGACTAAAAAAAAGGTAAGTTTGAGATGGGATAGTAACCATATTATTGAAGATGAATTGTCAAAGTGTGCCATTGGGAACTTTCGTAGGTTGTTGAGCATATCAAAAGTGATCAATCATCTGGTCAATAGGGGATTCAACTTCACTACCTCTTATTTTAGGGACAATATGGTTTTATAGAGGTTTGAATCAGAAATTGACTGTGTAGGCTTCATCAAGAATATGTTTTTCTGGGATGATTGTTTTGAGTGCATGAAGAAAGGATATTTTGGGACAGTACCAAGTTCAAGGTTGTCTTGGATTGAAGTCGTTGGGGTTCCTTTGGGATGTTGGGAAGAGTCTTTTTTTTATGAAGCTAAGAGGGGTCTTTGGTGAAACTCTACTGGTGGAAGAGTACACTACTAGGAGACACAGATTTGTCAAGGGTAGAATGTTTGTTATGATTCCAACTGGGCGCCAATGCCCTAAGTCTGTTGAAGTGGTATCTGACGAGAGGGTGTATACCTTATCTTTGAAACTAGATGAGTCTCTTATTGATCCGCAGTGGATAGAAAGCGAGTTGGGGTTGACGGGGATGGAGGAACTTCCGGCTCTGGTTCCATCTCCCGGGAAAGTCAAAAATGGGGCCCATTCAAGAGGGACTTTAGTACCAGTATTATCAACAAGTATGAACTTTTTTTGAAAGAGACTATGGTCACAACAAAAAGCCTAGAGATAATAAGGAATGTGGTCTGGTGTATCAAGCAGAAAGGAGAATGGTGCACCAATCAAGGTACAAAAGGAAGGATGGTGCAAAAAGCGATGACAATCTTAGGCTCTGCAGAGGTATGTCAGAAGTGGAAGCAATCGTAAAAGGGGCAAGAGAGAACGGTAAGGAATTGCTTTTGAGGAAAATCAAACCTAAGCCATCACTTCACTAAGTCTGCAATGCCAAGTTGAAATTGGAGAAAATGGGGACAGCTACCTTTGACATTAGGTATGAAGATAGTACTAGTGGTAGGGATTATGGAGAAGATGCTGGGTGTTGGACATATAGAGAATTACTCAAAGGTGATTGTTCCGAAAAAGGCGTTATAAGCCCATATATCAGAAATGGGCTGGAGAAGATAGCCTTGGAGCGTAGAAGGCCGGTTCTGGTGGACTCCAAATATGGGCCAAAGTTTATAAGTGATAGATCTGAAGAAATGCATTCATCTCTATTGAAAGACAATGGTGTAGGCTTGTTTTGGATTGAAATCAACCAAAACTTAATCTCTTCATCTGATAATAGGGATAGGTTCGCCTTAGACAAAGATGGCTCAAATTTTGAGAAAGGCATGACAAGGTTGCCTAGCTTAGAAACAAAGGAAGAAGAAGTCACATGTACAAGGACATGTAAGAAACAAGGAGGACGAAAGAAGGTCAACTCGGTGAAGACTTATGGCATGAGAACTAGGAATTCGAAAATTCGCAAGACTTAAGTTCAAGTTAGTGAAAGGATAGATGGCCAAAAGGGAGAGGTCTCAAAGATAGCTTGGAATCTGGAGGAAGAAATCGCGAAGGTGATCGAGATGGGGGTGGCTTTGGATTTTAACTTTAACGGTATTGAAGATGAGGTCAGTTAGGAAGTGTCAAGAAGAGAACTGGAAGATGAGGATAGGTTTAGAGAAGTTAACCAGTAGCTTTGTAAGCTCGATCCTTTCAGTTTTTAATGGTTTTTATTCTTTCTATGTTAGTAATCTCTTGGAATATTAGAGGTTTAGGTACTGGGGAAAAGATTAGAGTGGTTCAACGTCTGGTGGAGAAGCACAAACCGGCCTTTCTCTTTTTACAAGAAACCAAATGAAGCTCTTTTGATTCTCGATTAATCAAGGCTCTCGGTGGCTCTGTTTTCAATAGAGGTATGGCTGTGGATGCAGAGGGGGCTTCAGGAGGTCTGATCTCGTTATGGAATAGTGATACTTTTGAGGTTAAAGCTTGCATTCCAAATAAACACTATATCATTTTGGCGGGGGAGTTCTTTTAAAGAAGGAAGTTGTTTTTTGTAATGTTTATGCGGCTTGTATTGAGAAGGATCGGAAAGTTCTGTGGGACTTCTTAGTATGAGCGCTGAAAATACTATAAAACGTGTGTCTACTAACCTAGGGGGGGGGGGGGGTTAATAGGTTTTAGTTGATTTATTACCAATTTTTCAACTTAATCAATTTTAATAATGCTACCTTATATTAGCAATCAACCAATCCAAAATAAACATGCGAAAAACAATAAAAACATAAGGATTGATTTATGTGAGAAACCCTCTAACTGGGTAAAACTCACGAGCTATCCTTCTAGTCACATGCGGTCCTCAAATCCACTATTTGAATGAAAGTTTACAACCTAGGTTGACCTAAAGTCACACCATACTTGGTCACTAACTCTTTCACTCTACCCAAAGGGCATTTAATAGTGATCCTAGACCAACAAGCTTGTATACTAATCCACTTAGTCACAAAGCTTAACAATCCATGAAGAGATAAATCAACCTATGTGAATATGTAAAAATATTGTGTCATGCAATTAATGCTAGGCTACACTAAATGCTTATCCAGAGATTTAAAGATGTCAATAAGTGTAAATTATAGATATCAATCTAAATGCAAATGCATGCATATTTAGCTAAAGGGCAAAATGGTCCTAAATGATAGCTATCAATAAAAACTGATCTCAACCAACACATGAAGACTCAAACATATTGAAAACAATATTAAGCAAAGAGTCATGCATTTAATCAACTAAATAAATGCTAATCCTAGGCTAATATGAACATATAGATGAAGCAAGGAGTTATAGAGCATGTTCAAGTTACCTAGTTATGAAAGCAACAAACACCCATGAGGATTTGATGCTTGAATGATGCTAGATGTTCTTGGAAGTGTGTTTGGTTGAGTAAAGGTGAGGTCTTGGAGTCTCTCTCTCTTCAAGAATGGTTTTCTCTCACTTAGGTCAGTTTTTGAACTCACAAAAATAAGCAAGGAAGAAGAAAGAACATATATAATAGGGATCAACAAAACTGTGTCATTTTGGAAAAGGTTGCAAAAGGACAAGCAAAACTGATGCAGTGCGCGGGTCAATGTGCGCGGGTCCCGACCCGCACACTAACCCGCGTACATGGGTTTTGCTGGTTCATGACCAGTGAACACACTTGGGAACCGGGGGAACATCAACCATAAGACCAACTCCGCGGGTCTACTGTGCGGGTTTAGACCCGTACACATACCCGCGCACAGGCACTTTACTGGTTCCAGACCAGCGAACCGTGGCCCAAGAATCACACCAGGCCAACTGTGCTGGTGTCTGCGCTGGTAGAGACCCGCGCACTAGGATCCGTACACAGGGTCACAAGACACTCAAAAAACAAGCACACTTAGATCTAGACATGTGGTGTGAGTGATTTAAGTGATGCACTCATGAGTAATAAAGAAGAGATACATGTCAATACAAATACATGCATGTGTGTGTGCAATGTGTAATGATGAGCACAAATACATGGTGAACAAGACATGCATGAACAAAGTGTGTGTGTGCAACTAAATATCTTCAAAAAGAGTTAAGCAAGAGATATAACTTTGAAGTGCTATTGAGCTTGAGGATGTTATCGAAGCTTGATCACGAACAATGAGACCTAACTACCCTTACAAGCAAATCCCCATGTGGTTTGTCAACGAAATGAGCCAATCAAAAATTGAGGAACTTACAAGCGTAACTATATTTTCCTATTCTATGGTGCCTGAGAGGAGATTTCAACAAGGTTCTCGATAGATTGGAAAGAATAGAAGATGGCTGATATAAGACGTAATAAGGAATTTTAATGTCTTCATTCAACTAGCAAAGGTGGTGGACATCCCTTTGAATTGATTGGCTTTTACATGGATGAATTTTAAGGAGAGAGCAGCTTGGGCAAGATTGGACTGTTTTTTGTGTTCCCTGGAGTTCCTTTCGTGGTATCCGAATATGGTGCAGAAGGGCTTTAGAAGGAGCGTTTCAAATCACTTTGCTATCAGTATTAGTGAACCAAGGATGGATTGGGGGCCAAAACGTTTTCATTTTTTCAATTAGTGGTTGGAAGAGAAGGATTTGATGCTTGCGGCTGTCATGGGATAGAGAGATTGTAACAAGGAAGGCTGTAGCAGTTCAGTTTTGCGAGCTAAGATTAAGGCAACTAAAATCTCAATGAAGAATTGGTTAGCTACAAACAAGAATGAGACTTCTTCATTGAGTCGGTAAGAGAACCATTTATTAGAGGTGGATAAGAGAGCATAAATGGAAGGATGGTCTGAGAGTCTTAGAACGACTCGTATTTCAATTTTATCGAATTTGTAGAGAAACGTCTGCAAAGAGGAACAATTTTGTAGACAAAAGTCAAGAGTTAAATGGCTTAAGGAAGGGGATAAAAACATAAAATATTTTCATTTTATAGCAGATGACAGAAGAAGACGGAATTTGATAAGTGATATATCGCTTAACGGGGTGGTGGTTTCAAAACCTGAACATATATGGCGGGGAGTGTTTGAATTCTTTAAAAAGCATTATGAGAATGTGAATTGGCAGCAGCCCAAGATAGATGGACTTGAATTGAAGAGGTTGTCATATTCTAAAAGATCGAGCCTTGAAGAGGAGTTTAGTAAAGAGGAGGTTTGGGAAGCTATCAATAATTGTGTTGGAAACAAAGCCCCCGGGCCAGATGACTTGAACCTCAAATTTTTCAAGGCCAATTGGGAAGTGGTAAAATAGGATTTCATGAATTTCATGAGAGAATTTCATTCCGATGGTTCAAAGATTAAAGAACTAAATAATACTTTCTGAATTCTTATTCCAAAGATTCTGAGGTGATTATAAACCAATTAGTTTGGTGGGGGCTACATACAAAGTGGTAGGAAAAGTGTTGGCAAATGGTTTGAAAAGAGTGATGGAGTCGATTATTGGAGAGTCTCAAATGACGTTGATCAAGAATCACCAAATTTTAGATAGTTTCGTGATCGCTGAAGAAGTTATTCATAAGTGGAGGAAGAATGAGGATGGGGTCTTCTGGTGAAATTTGATTTCGAAAAAGCTTATGATAGTGTGGATCACAAATCCTTGAACAATATGATCATGGGCATGGGTTTTAGGTCTAGATGGAGACATTGGATAGATGAGTCCATTTCCTCCATGGCTATTTCAGTCCTTGGAAATGGTAGTCCGACTCCGCAGTTTGATATTCAGAGAGGGTTGAGACATGGGATCATTTATCTCCTTTTCTTTTCAACATTGTGGTGGAATGGTTGAGTGTCATTCTTAATAAAGCTGCGAGTAAAGGTTTTATCTTGGGTGAAAATTTTGGAGTTACAGGAGTTCAAGTATCCCACCTTCAATTTGCAAATGATACTTTTGTGTTTCTTAAGCCAAGGACGGATTATCCCATTAATTTGAAGAGAATTCTGCGTTATTTTGAGTTATCTTCGGGTCCCAAAATAAATTTTCACAAGTCATGCATTGTAAAGGTCGGCCGAAGTCAAGGCAATGAGGTGTACTGGGTGGGATTGTTTAAGTGTAGAGATGCGTCTTTTTCTATTAACTATTTAGGTCTTCCTCTTGGTTCTAATCATGGTACCAAAGCATTTTGGAATCTAGTGATTGCAAAGATTGAAAGCCGGTTGGCACCTTGGAAGAAAAAGTTTCTCTCGAAAGGGGGTAGGTTGGTGTTGATCAAATCAGTGTTGAGTAGTATTCCAACTTATTACATGTCGGTATTCAGGATGCCAGTAGGGGTGGCTCAAAAGATAGAAAAGCTTCAACGTAGTTTTCTATGGGGTGATGGGACTGAAAAAAGGAAGTTACATGCTGTGGATTGGACCACGGTTTGCAAAAGTAAAAAAAAAGGTGGCTTAGGGATTAGTAGAATGTTAGACAAAAATTTTGGGTTACTGTTTAAGTGGGTCTGGAGATTTGGGCATGATGGGTCTTCATTATGGAAAAAAGTGGTATGTGCCAAATATGGGGTTGAAGAGAAAAGGTTGCTGTGGGATTGGCAAAGCTTGTCTGTCGCCTCTTTTTTCGTTATAGCAGTGGCAAATGTAATCAAAGGGGGATCCAGATCGACGACAGTCTTTCTTAAAGGTGTGAAGGTGGTTGTCGGTAATGGTTATAACGTGAGATTATGGCAAGATGTAATGATTGAGGGACACTCGCTGAATGAAGCTTTTCCAAGAATCCATGTGTTGGCCATTGAGAAGTCTGGATTCTTATCAGATTTTGGGCAATGGCAAGACCAAAAGTGGGTATGGTTGGTAAGGTTGAGAAAAGATACTTTTGACTAGGAGAAAAGTCAATGGAATTGTTTCTTAAAATGCCTGGATTGTGTGACTATTCAACAATCTATTAAGGATACAATTGCTTGGGACCTCAATCCATCAGTTCTTTTTTCTGTGGCTTCATTTCTTAGAGCTTTAGTGGAGTTAAATGGGAATGTCAGTTGGATGGACAGAGTTCCATGGAGAGGAATTTGCCGTTTGAAAGTTGAGATTTTCATTTGGCAACTCCTTAGAGGTAGAGTGCTTGTAGGGGATGTCTTAAAAAGCTTTGGCATGAGGGTGTACTTGGACTGTAAACTTTGTAACAATGCGAAAGAGACATTGAACCAGGTTTTCATTCACTGTCATTGGACTTGGAGGCTCTGGTCAGACAGTATGCATTGGTGGGAGGTGGCTGACTGCATTCACGCTAATATTGGGGGTTGGTAGGAGTGTTAGAGAGAGTTATCTCTTCAAGCTAGATATTCGAGAGCCTGTGAGGTGCTGTTTTATGCAGTGGTTTGGACAGTGTGGGAGTCGAGAAATCAAGTGGTGTTTAGAGGTAAAGAAGTAGTGTCTTGTAAGCTTTAGACTTGATAAGGTTTCGTTTGGCTTGGTGGTTCAAACACCATGGTAAAGGTTCAAATGAGACGTTGACTGCCATACTTCTAAACATCAAGGACCTTTGTGTGGATCCTAAGCCGGTTCAGAAATATAGAAATGTTAATTGGATCCCCCCTTTGAATGGTGATCTGAAGTTTAATGTAGATGGTTTTGCCTTGGGGAAGCCGGGTCCGGCTGTGATAGGTGGAGTGTAGAGAGATTGCAATGGGAAAGTGATGTGTTTGTTTTCGTATTCGATTGGGATCCAAGACTCGAAAGCCACTGAGGTTGCTGCAATTCACAAGGCGTGTGCGCTATGCTTGTCTGCCCCTTTTCTGGTGGGTCGAAGTATTAAGATCGTGAGTGATTCGAAATTGGCTGTATCGTGGATTAACGGGGAGGGTATCAGCAACTTGAACCGGGTTAACTTAATTTACGATATCCGTGGCAACCTAGACAACATTGGTGGTAAGGTCTCTTTTAGTCCAAGAGATTCCAACCAATTTGCTGATAGGCTTGCAAAAATGGGGTCTAAGATGCTGGCGATTTTGTGGAATCGGGTAAGCTAAGGTGATTTTTACGGCTTTTGTGTTCCGTTTCTATTTCAGCTTCTCAGGTCTTCTTTGCGCTGGTGGCTTTTTGCCTTTATGGCTCTATGTATTGTCACCTTTTTCTATTTTTTAGTTTGTTGTCTTCCTTTATGCCGTGTTGTTTTGTTTGATTTGCTGGGTGATCAGTTGTGCCCAGCTTGTGGTGTCTTTTTGTTTTGGTTTGTTCAGGTAGCTGGCTTCCTTTGTTTGCCGCTGCGGGTTATGTTTGTGTTTCTTACCGTTTTCAGGCCTCTTTAATGAATTACAGTTCAAAAAAAAAACAATAGTTTCTAAAAGAAAGTTGTTAACGGAAATTTTGCTCTGGATGAGAAATCTCAGTTAACACCCTCTAGACCACTACCACGTAGGTGGTGGCCAAGATTGATTGTATGTGTAGCGATGATTTATAAAATGACAAGGAATGATGATACAATTCACCCAAAAGAAAGCAAGAATATTTTTATTGAACATGCATGGTATACAAATACAAGTTTCTTTATCTTTGCTCTCAACTCTCTCTAGGGTGTGGTTGAGTATTTGTCGTATGCCTGTCGAATAGCAGTCTCCCTTTTCATTTTCTTTCTTTCTATTTATATATAGTTTTGTAGGTTAAACAAACTGATTCTCCCCTCGATTTTCTCAGTCTCTCCCCTCCTTATCGGGCAGGATTTCTCGCTTTAATGTCATTGACTTTGAGTTAACCGCCGAATTGAGAGTATCGTGGTGGAGATCAGTTTGTTTCCTCTTTGGATTCTATTACTTGTTCAGCATATAGGTAACGTTTCTAGATATGATCCAGTGTATCTTCATATCTTTTCAGCATGATCCTTTATAGAGGTCGTTGAATATGGCATGGTGTGGTGCATCAACTAGTGAGGTTGATCAGCGTTCTGACCTCGATATCTGAGAAGTTTCATCCAGCTTGGAGCCAGATCTGGCTTCCCTTGACCTTTTCGAAGTTAGGTGTGGCTTCCCCTGACCTTTCGAAGCTAGGTGTGGCTTCCCCTGACCTTTCGTAGCTAAGTGTGGCTTCCCCTGACCTTTCGAAGCTAGGTGCGGCTTTCTAGGGACATTCTTCTGTGTCAACGAGGTATAGGCGAGTCTCTGGAGCATTTGCGAGGTGACCTCGACTTCGGAGAGCTTCTAGTGTTGGAAATGCGGGCTAAATCTGATCGTTCAGAGCTCTATCCCTGATGTTTCCGGAGCCCGTCCTTGTTCCTGGAGTGGTATCGTAGTTCGGATCTGGATAGAAAGGTCTCCTGGTGGAAACTCTCAGGTACGGAACCAGGTCTGGGAGGTGGAAAATTTTCCTTTGGTCCTTAGCCAATTTTGGCTATTAACAGAAGTCCCCTCTGACTTGAACACCAGACGTCGAGCTTGGGGTTGAGGTCAGATTTTTAATTTATTTGGGAAATCTTCCTCTTTTTACCGTTACTGAAATATTGGGGAAATTTCTTCATTAAAGTGACGTGATGCGAACCGACTAATTTATCTTCGAATTAATCTGATTGCGTTATGGCAATCCCCGAGATTTTTTACTGTTACCAGAATCTTGGGGAGATCTTCCTCTTAACTGCGTAAGTGATGTGGCGTGAGATGATTAGCCCGCTTCTGAGTTTAATCCGGTTACGTTACTGTAGTCCCCGAGATTTTTTACCGTTACCAAATGAGTATCTCGGTAGCTCGTGCTGTTGCCCTCCTACCTATATATATATATATATATCTATTTTTCTCCTCGTCTTCCTCACATCTCTCGAACTAAAATTTTTTTGCTGAGAAATATTTTCATAGCCTTTCCTCCAAGCTTGCTTTTTTCTTCATTCTTCGTCCTTTTTGGTTTTTACTATGTCGAAAACCAGTCGCGACTCAGCTGATTCCATAATCGACGGCGAGGAGGTCGTCAGTTTTACTCTGGGGAAGCGGGCTAGGAGAAGTTCTGACGGCAACGATTCCCCGCCCACCTCGCAACGTCGGCGGTCGAGTAGGAATGTATCCATTGGGACTGGGTTCTCCAACCATCCTGACCATCCTTTGGATATCGTCTACGAAGATTTCGACAAAGAAGCGGACGGTGACGCCGCGGGGGAGCATCGGGTCTCGGCTCCTGGTCCCCTTGTGGAGAGGCTCCCTCCTTATGATTTCCGGGTTGTCTCAGATTCCATCGTTGACTCGGTCTCGATTGACCGCTTGAGGTCAAAGTTTGGCATCCCCGACAGCATATCCATCTCGGTGCCTCCCAAAAATTACGATTTTTTCAACCCCCCTAAAGGCGTGCTTCCAATTCATGTAGCCGCTCTTGAGAACGGGGTAAGGCTTCCCCTTCATCCGACTCTTCGGCGAGCTCTTAACGCCATCCAGCTCGCTCCCCTCCAGTTGACGCCTGGCTTCTGGAGGCATCTGATTGGTTTCCTTGTACTATAGAGGGAACAATGTCAGATGAGTAAGGTGACGAGGGAGCCGGGTGCAGAGGAGCTGGCCTATCTCTTCTAGATTGGGAGCCTGTTTGGCACTCATCGAGGCCAGTTCTATGCCAAGGCCAAGAACAAGCTCAACTTCATCATTCCTGGTGCTTCGAAGAAAGACCCCGCTTGGAAAGAAGAATGGATCCTTACGGGGGATGACTGGAGGAGCTCGATTTTCATCGGAGGGCATGAATTCGAGGTTCCCACGGCTTTCAGTGACAAGCCCTCATGGGACCGGGACTCCCTACCTTCTGAATCCGAAGCCGTTTTGAAGGATATTCTAGCCCGGAATTATTTGAATCTGAAGTTCCTTACTGCTGAAGCCTTTGATCCTCGTAGGGTGAACAAATATTTGTGGATCTCAGACGCTATTCCTCGTAAGTGTCATTGAGTTGCTTCGCCTTATTACTCAGCTTGGTTCTAACATTTTCTTTTTTAATCTGCTTATTCACAGTTTTTGTCGTGGAACCGGCCACCCGCCACGTCTCACGCTCTCCTCAAGGTGGAGTTTTTTTTCCCTCCACTGGGGTCGAACCTACTCTTGCTTCATCTATCTCTTTGGCTGGGTCCAAGATGGCCACTCTTGCTTCGCGGGCTTTCCGGGCTTTGGGTAAAGCTCCCTAGGTGGTTGGCCCGGCTGCTTCTGTCCCTTCGGCCGTGGTCGCTAAAGTTGCTACCCCTTCGACTCAAACACCTGATTCCGCTGCGCTTCCAACAACCAAAGCTTTGGAGGTTTCTAGGAAAGGTGTCGCGAGGGTTCCTTCCAGCCGCTCCCGACCTCAGTCGAGCTCGACAGAGCGGGATGAAGTCCTGGAGCAATTCATAGCGTGTTGTCTAGGTGGCGGGATCTCCAAGATGGCTTCCATGCCTGTGGACGTCCTTATAACCTAGGGGTCTGCTATTTTAGCTGAGGTAATTGTATTTCCTTCGTGCCACTCTTGTTAATTCGTTCAGTTTCTAACTCGGGTTCTGTATTTTGTAGGCCTTCAAGTTTAATGTTGCGATGGGCCAGCAGGTAGCCCTCCTCCGCGACCGGGCTGCAAAAGCCGAAGCTGAAGCCAAGAAAGCCGGGGAACTGCTCAAGCAGGCTCGGTCTTTAGTGGAAGTGGTGACTTCCAACCAGGGAAAGGTTGAGGCCGAGATGGCTGAGCTTCCCTGCGATCATGAGAGGATGAAGCAATCTTATGATCAGGAGCGTCTTCAATCTCTCCGGCGGGTGAGGCAGCGGGATTCCTGGAGATCTGAGGCTAAGAAGTTGGACCTCGAGAACCAGTCTTTGATTACTCAGGTGACCAAGCTGCAAGCTGATGTGGAGACCTCCTTCAGCGACGGGTATTTCTATGCTTCCTTTCAGGCCGCAGAAACTCTTCCTCCTCCCTTTGATTTGTCATCTATTGCTGGCTGGGATAGATAGGAAATAATGCTCAAGGCTGCCGAGCTATCTCGCCCTGAAGGCGACAAGGTGGTCCCTTCGAGCCAAGCAGAAGCTGGGAAGCAGCCCACTCAGACAGATCCTCCATTCCCTCTTCCTACCTTTACCACCTCATGTCCTGCGGAGTCTTCCAGTAAAGTGATGTCCTCTCGATCCAAGGAGGACTAGTCGGGAGTTGGTGAAGAGGTTAGGAGCCCGTCTGAGGATCCCCCTTTAACAGAGATGGAGGTCGACAGGAGCCAGACGGGGTCCATGGCTGCCCTTCTTGACGCGGCTATCCCGCCTGAGGTTATGAACGTGATTAATGAGGTTTTGGAGGAAGATCCTGCTGATCAGCCGATGGAGCCTCTAAATGGAGGAGCGGTCGGCGAGGATAACCAAGATGGACAGCTATCTGTAGAGGGGGTTGATGGCGAAGATCAGCAAGAAGAAGGAGGGCCAGCGGAGGGGAGCCAAGAGAGTCCCAAAGCTTGAAGCAGTTTATCATGACTTGTTTTTTATTGCCCGGAAAAGGGGGTGGGCACCCCGTTTTGCCCTTATTAGCTTTTTTTTTTGTAGCCCGAGCTCGGGGGTTGGGCTCCCCGTTTGGTGGATGTAGCCTTATCGGGGGATAGGCTCCCCTTGTCCTTAATGAGAAATCGAATCGCTTTTGAGAACTCTTATTTTATTTCTGGTCTTGAATAGGATCCAGAATGGCATCTATAGTAACAATTAAGACTCGTGTAGGGAATTATGATGATTTTGATTCTGCACACGAAAATAAACATTTTATTTATATATATATATATATTTTTATTTTTTTATCGGGGGATAGCCCAAACGAGGCATCATGAGGGCTACTTAGCTATTTTCTGGTCTCGAGATCTGTAGGGCAACTATGCTCTTACACTCAGATCCTTCTTGGGGGTGGTAGCCCGACCAAGGCATCAGGAGGGCTATCGAGCTATTTTCTGGTCTCGAGATCTGGAGGGCAACTATGCTCTTACACTCAGATCCTTCTTGGGGGTGGTAGCCCGACCAAGGCATCAGGAGGGCTATCGAGCTATTTCCTGGTCTCGAGATCTGGTGGGCAACTATGCTCTTACACTCAGATCCTTCTTGGGGTGGTAGCCCGACCAAGGCATCAGGAGGGCTATCGAGCTATTTCTTGGTCTCGAGATCTGGAGGGCAACTATGCTCTTACACTCAAATCCTTCTTGGGGGTGGTAGTCTGACCAAGGCATCAAGAGGGCTATCGAGCTATTTTCTGGTCTCGAGATCTGGAGGGCAACTATGCTCTTACACTCAGATCCTTCTTGGGGGTGGTAGCCTGACCAAGGCATCAGGAGGGCTATCGAGCTATTTCCTGGTCTCGAGATCTGGAGGGCAACTATGCTCTTACACTCAGATCCTTCTTGGGGGTGGTAGCCCGACCAAGGCATCAGAAGGGCTATCGAGCTATTTCCTGGTCTCGAGATCTGGTGGGCAACTATGCTCTTACACTCAGATCCTTCTTGGGGTGGTAGCCCGACCAAGGCATCAGGAGGGCTATCGAGCTATTTCTTGGTCTCGAGATCTAGAGGGCAACTATGCTCTTACACTCAAATCCTTCTTGGGGGTGGTAGCCAGACCAAGGCATCAGGAGGGCTATCGAGCTATTTTCTGGTCTCGAGACCTGGAGGGCAACTATGCTCTTACACTCAGATCCTTCTTGGGGGTGGTAACCCGACCAAGGCATCAGGAGGGCTATTCAGCTATTTCGTGGTCTCAAAGTGTTTATGTTGAGTTTCCCATATAAGGGTATAGTCACTAATGTTGAACATAGTTGGAGACAAAGATGGAGGAGAAAAGGAAAATGACTTTATTGATGATCGAGATGTAGTACATCTTTATTAGGGTCTGTAATGAAAACTAAGTGGAGGTAGTCTGCTTGAGAACTTCCTTCAAGGGTAGAATTTCCTCAAATGATCTGCATTCCAAGTGTGGTCGATGGATCGTCCGTCCATGTCTTCGAGTTTATAAGCTCCATTGCGAACAACTAGCTTTATCAAATATGACCCTTCCCAATTGAGACTTAAGACTCCATCCGACCTTGTCCGAGTGTTCAGGGTCACTTTCATAAGTACCAGATCCCCTTCTTTGAATTCTCGGGCTCTAACCTTTTGGTTGAAGTATTTAGCTATCTTGTTCTGGGAGATCGCTACTTTCTCTGCTACCCGGTCTTGTTTTTCTTTTAAGAGGTCTAGATTAGCCCGGAGCTTGACTTTGTTAATTTCGGGCTCAAAGTGATGTACCCTGAACGAGGTTAATTTATGCTCGATGGGGAGGACTGCTTCAACCCCGAAAGCCAAGGAGTAAAGTGTCTCCCCGGTAGCTGTTCTTTTTGTAGTTCGGTATGCTCAGAGGACTTCTGGTAGCTCTTTGGCCTATTTACCTTTCTTCTGCTGTAGCTTCTTTTTCAGAAGTTTCTTGATAGTCTTGTTGGTGGATTCTACTATCCCGTTGGTCTAGGGATGAGCTACTGAAGCGAGCCTGAGGTCGATCCCCAATCCCTTGCAGAAGTCTTTGAACCGGGCATTGTGGAATTGCTTCCATAGGTCGGCTATAATGATGAGAGGGGTCCCGAATCTGCATACCACGTTAGTCTTGATGAACTTGGTTGTATTCTTTTCTGATATTCGAGAAAGAGGTCCTGCTTCGACCCATCTTGTGAAGTAGTCGATAGCCACAATAGCGTGTTTCATCTGTCCGGGAGCGGTAGGAAGTGGCCCAATTAGGTCGATTCCCCACATGGCAAAGAGGTAAGGTGAACTGAGGGACGATAGTCGCTCGAGTGGCTAGTGGTTCAAGTTTGAAGTTCTTTGACAAGGTTCACAAGATTGCAAAAAACTATTTGAGTCTTGGTGGATGGTCTGCCAATAGTACCCCATACGAAGTACCTGATAGGCTAGAGCTTCCCCACCTATGTGGTTCCCACAGTCCCCAGAGTTGACCTCTCTCAATGCCCACTTAGCATCATCGGGATGCAAGCACCTAAGTACGGGGAGGGATCTGCCCCTCCTGTAGAGGTACCCGTCCACCATATAGTATCGGACTGAGAGTCTCTTAATTCTTCGGGCTTGGTCTGGCCTTTCGGGAAGCTCTCCTTCAAGGAGGTAAGCGACAATTGGGTCCATCTAGCAAGGCAGGCAATCCAGGGAACAAATTTCTCCATTTGTGGCTATGCTTGGTTGGGTGATTACTTGGAGGGGAATTCCTCATGGTAGGGACTGGCCTCCGTTCGCCGCTATTTTAGCCAGAACATCTGCGCGATGGTTTCGCTGTCGAGGCACCTGATCGATCTTGAGTCCCTTAAATTTACTTTTTAGCAGCCGAGCCAGATTTAGGTAGGCAGCCATATTATCTCTCTTTGCCTGGTAGACCCCAGTCACCTGGTTTACAACAAGCAATGAATCGCTCTTAATTTGCAGGTAGTCGGCCTTTAGTTCAATGGCTACCTTCATCCCCGCTAGGAGGGCTTCATATTCTGCGTCGTTGTTGGTAGCTTTAAACTCGAATCTGAAACAGTGACAGAATTCGGTCCCCTCCGGATCTATTAAAACTATGCTAGCTCATCCCCCGGCTTGCTCGGATGCTCTATCTGCAAAGAGGGTCCATGGCTTGCAGCCTTCCGGCCAATTGTCGACCTCAGATATCTTCTCAGGGACCTCATTTGATACTGAGGGATCATCTGGATCTGGGATCGCTGAGAATTCTGCCACGAAGTCAGCCAAAGCCTGTGCCTTAATCGTAGTCCGGGGCTTATACTTTAGGTCGAACTGAGTGAGCTCTAGTGCCCATAAGACTAGCTTTCCAGACACGTCTGGTCTTTGTAAGAATTGGCGGAGGGGTTGGTCTGTCACAACTGCTATTGTGTGAGCTTGAAAATAGGGACGGAGTTTCCTCGCTGAGATTACCAGAGCATAAGCGAGATTTTTTAGGAGAATGTAATTCCTTTCTGATTTGGTCAAAGCATGACTCATATAGTATATGGGTCTTTGAAAACCTTCGCTACAATCCTTGGCCAAAGCCCCGCTTACTGCAGTTTCTGATACGGCCAGGTAGATCTGCAACTCATCTCCGAGAACCCGCGTGACTAACAATGGGGGGCTTGTTAGGTATTCTTTCAAAGCTTGAAAAGCCTGTTCGCTCTCCTGGCTCCAGTTCATGTTCTTCCCTTGTTTGATGGCCTTGAAGAAAGGGAGACATTTATCGGTGGAGCGAGAGATAAACCTGTTGAGTGCCGCCACCCGTCCAGTCAGAATCTGTACTTGCTTGAGCGAGGTTGGGGATTCCAGGTCCAAGATAGCTTTGATTTTTTCTGGGTTGGCTTCTATACCTATCTCATGAACCATGAAGCCCAGAAACTTCCCTGCCGTTACCCCAAAGGCACATTTGGAGGGGTTCGAACTCATCTGGTTTTCCCTCAGTATGAGGAAGGTTTTGCGAAGGTCTTCCTGATGTTCTTTTGCAATTGGGGATTTCGTGATCATGTCGTCGATATACACTTCCATCGTCCTTCCTATCTCGGGCTTGAAAAGTTTGTTAACCAGCCGCTGGTATGTGGCCCCCGCATTCTTCAAACCAAACGGCATCACCTTGTAGCAGTATAAGCCCTGCCCAGTAATGAAACTAGTTTTATCTTGGTCAGCCGGGTGCATTTTAATTTGGTTGTATCCTGAGAATGCATCCATAAAACTCAAAAGTTTATTTCTGGACGTGGAATCAACCAGCTGGTCGATCTTTGGTAAAGGAAAACTGTCTTTTGGATAAGCCCGGTTGAGGTCGGTGTAATCGACACACATACGCCACTTCCCATTCGCCTTTGTAACCATGACCACATTGGCGATCCATTCGGGGTAACATACTTCTCTGATAAACCATGCTTTGATCAATTTATCAACCTCTTCCTTCACCGCAGCGTTCCTATCAGCATTGAAGTGACGCCTCTTCTGCTTGATGGGCTTGACTGTTGGATCTACTGCTAGTCGGTGGGCGGCCAATGATGCCGGGATTCTTGGCATTTCATCATGGTTCCAGGCGAAGATGTCGCTGAACTCCCTAAGAAGGTCAATCAGTCCTCTTTTTACTTCTGGATCGAGGGTGGCTCCGACCTTGACGACCTTGGAGGGATCGTCATTCCTGATGGGTATCTCTTATAGTTTATCTACGGGCTGCCCGCTGGCCCATTCATTACTCCGTTCTTCCTCATAGGGCATAATAGGTTCGCTCTCCGGATGCCCAGGATGTTTCACGGGCTCCTTCTCCTCCTGGATTATCCGGGATGTATCCATGTCTTCCTGGATTAATGTCACCTGTACACACTGTTTCGCTAGGGCTGTAGGATTGGCAGATACTGCGTAGCATTTCCTGGCTGCCTGCTGGTCTCCGCGTACCTCTCCTACTTTGGTTCCAATCGAAAATTTCAGGACGTTGTGGTATATGGACAAGACTCTCTTCAAGGAGGACAGGAAAGGTCTCCCTAGGATGGCGTTGTAGGCCGATGGGGTGTCCACCACAACAAAGTCGGTCATAACATTCTGTTAGAGAGGTGTGATTCCGATGATTACTGGGAGGATCATCGACCCTACTGGTATGATCGAATCTCCAGTGAAACCGTAAAGCGGAGTGGTACAGCTGTTGTAACAACGTTGCTTCAGGTTCAATTTTTCCAGGGTATCCATGAAGAGGATATCTACACTGCTACCTGTATCTACAAGCACGCGATGGACCAGACAGTTGGCGATCTGTATCGTGATTACCATAGGATCATCATGGGGTTGCACAGTGTTGAAGACATCTGCTTCGGTGAATACGATCTGCGCTGACTGGGAGGGCTCTGGCTGACTTCGAAGATCCCCCGGCTTTCTCCGATGCGGGGAACCTTTCTTGCGTGGTTTTTCCGGGAGTTATTGGAAACGCCAGCCAGTGTAGGACCTCCGCTGATAGTGTGTATCACCTGGATCTGTTGCATTACGTCAGCCTGTTCCCCTTTCCTCTTTTCTGCGTCTTCACGGATTTCAGCTTGTACCTCCCTTCCAGTCCTAATGTTATCTCTGACCTATTGTAAGAACTCAATCAGGCATCCTCCCCTTATCAGGGCCTCAATCTGGTTGCGTAAATTATAGCACTCTGAGGTGTTGTGGCCCACGTCTTCGTGGAAGTCGCAGTACTTGTACCGGTTTCTCCTGTCAGCTGGGGCCTTCATGGGAGCGGGCTTTTGGAGCAACCCTTTATCTCGTATGGCGAGGTAGACTGTTTCCCTGGAGGCATTCAAAGGGGAGTAGTAGTCATACCCTTTTCCCCCTTGCATTACTGCAGCCACGGTCCTGGGAGGCGGCGAAGCCCGGGGAGGGGTTCGTTTAGCTGGATATCTTTCTTGCCTATGCAGAGGATCAGAGAGGCGATATGTCGACCTATTGGGAGGTTTATTCTGAGTTTTCTGCAATGGCTCAAATTTGAGGGCTTCTTTCTTCAGACGCTTTGCCGTTCTCATGTCGTTGTGTTCCATCTTGACCTTGAGTTGTTCGTCGATCTCGACCTGCTCAAGAGCCCGATCGTAGGCCTCCTGGTAAGTCTCGGGAGGTCTATTGGCGAAGGAACGGAAAAGCTTTCCTGCCCATAGGTTTGGCCTGAAGTTGGCGAGGGTTTCTTTTTCAGTGTAAACTCCCATTTGTATGACCTCCTTGTGAGTTCGTTCCACGTATGACCAAATAGTTTCACTTCGTTCCTGGATCACATATTGGAGGTGTATGGGATCTTTCGGACGAGGTTTGACTCCTTGGAATTGTAAGCAAAAATCTGTTGATAATTTTGTGAAAGAATCCACGCTGCCAACGGGCAGTTTCCTGAACCAGGTTTTCACATAGTCGGTTAGGGTCGTTGGGAACATTCTGCACATAGCTGCTCTGGTAGTGTTCTGGACCTCCATCTGTTGAACGAAGCTCTCTAGATGGCTTAGAGGATCTTCCGTTCCAGAGAACTTATCTGTTGGCATTTTGAATTTTGAGGGGAGCTCTGCTTCCCGGATCCTCCTAGTGAAGGGAGCGTTCATCTCGCTCAGGGGATCCTTTTTGTCCTCTTTATTCTTTCCCTTCCTTATCTGCTGGACCTCTTTTTGTAACTTTGCCAGCTGATCCCTCAGTCGCTTGTTCCCAGGTCTCTTCGAGTTAACCTCAGATTCCTCACTGTCGAATCTTTCTGATGAACTGGCAATTTCTATCCGGTTCTTCTCCTGGATAGGATCCACCAGGGGAGTTTGTCTACTTTCCTCCTCTAGGGCCCGTGTAGTTCTCCTAGATGTAGTTGGATGAGATAGCCCTAGTGGCTTCCGGGTAAAAGAATCCGCGGCAGACTTAACTAGCTTGGGTTGATATTGTGAAAGTCTTTTCAGAACTGGGGGCATGGGTCCTAGCCTATCCCGGATTGAACGTTGGGGCCCTGACCTATCTCGAGCCGGCTCTGGAAGAGGAGGTCCTAGGCGATCGAAAGCAGGTGGCCTAGCTCCGAGCCTGCTCGGCTCTTCCTGATCATTCAGGTTGGTTGGCTGGATTGTGATGCCTTCAGCGAGCAGGCGGACGCAGATGGATTCTACGAAGGCCGCCACTTGTTGGTCGAGCGCGGCCTGGCTCATTATAGGGTGGCCAATAGCCCGGGCATTGGTTGTCTGGACCGGAGCTTGACTACTATATCCAGACTTTCTCCCCTTTCTTGGGGCCTTTCGTGTTAGCCTCGCCGGAGGTTGCTCCGAGACTCTATGTTGGCCTTGGGAGGAGTGGAGCCTCATAGTTCCTGTAAAACAACGAAAATGTAAATGAAAATAATTGGTTAATTGGGTGTAAGGTCTTTCCCACAGACGGCGCCAGAAAGTGTTAACGGAAATTTTACTCGGGATGAGAAATCTCAGTTAACACCCTCGAGACCACTACCACGTAGGTGGTGGCCAAGATTGATTGTATGTGTAGCGATGATTTATAAAATGACAAGGAATGATGATACAATTCACCGAAAAGAAAGCAAGAATATTTTTATTGAACGTGCATGGTATACAAATACAAGTTTCTTTATCTTTGCTCTCAACTCTCTCTAGGGTGTGGTTGAGTATTTGTCGTATGCCTGTCGAATAGCAGTCTCCTTTTTCATTTTCTTTCTTTCTATTTATATATAGTTTTGTAGGTTAAACAAACTGATTCTCCCCTTGATTTTCTCAGTCTCTCCCCTCCTTATCGGGTGGGATTTCTCGCTTTAATGTCATTGACTTTGAGTTAACAGCCGAATTGAGAGTATCGTGGTGGAGATCAGTTTGTTTCCTCTTTGGATTCTATTACTTGTTCTGCATATAGGTAACGTTTCTAGATATGATCCAGTGTATCTTCGTATCTTTTCAGCATGATCCTTTATAGAGGTCGTTGAATATGGCATGGTGTGGTGCATCAACTAGTGAGGTTTATCAGCGTTCTGACCTCGATATCTGAGAAGTTTCATCTAGCTTGGAGCCAGATCTGGCTTCCCTTGACCTTTTCGAAGCTAGGTGTGGCTTCCCCTGACCTTTCGAAGCTAAGTGTGGCTTCCCCTGACCTTTCGAAGCTAGGTGCGGTAGCATAAAGAGAATGGATAGTGTTTGATAAAAGCACCAGGTGCTTGATAAAAGTACACAGAGAGAATACAAAGTAGAAACTCAGAGAAACTCCATTAATGGAGAGAGACACAGAGATTAGAAACTTTTTATTTTCTTTTTGTTAATAGCATTGTTTACAAGAATCTGATACTTATATATGAGATTCTAACACACTAAACGTGTGTTGAAATACTAGCCAATCAGAGATTAGGATTTTTGTCCACATCATCAAGTTAGTTACAAACGATAACATCTAGGGACATTCTTCTGTGTCAACGAGGTATAGGCGAGTCTCTGGAGCATTTGCGAGGTGACCTCGACTTCGGGGAGCTTCTAGTTTTGGTGATGCGGGCTAGATCTGATCGTTCCGGGCTCTATCTCGGATGTTTTCGGAGCCCGTCCTTGTTCCTGGGATGGTATCGTAGTTCGGCTCTGGATAGAAAGGTCTCCTGGTGGAAACTCTCGGGTACGGAACCAGGTCTGGGAGGTGGAAAATTTTCCTTTGGTCCTTAGCCAATTTTGGCTATTAACAAAAGTAATTGATACGTTTAGTACTCAGAGTTAAGAAAACACCATCATAATCTATCATAACCATTCTTGATTTCTTTCGTTTTTTCCTCTTTTCAAGCCCTTCTAAACTGTTGGCATGAAATACGGGAACAAATACAATTCCATCCTGTTAAATTTCATACTTTAATATTTTTTTTTTTGAAAAGTTGTATATATATATTGATGGGTGGTTTTACAACCCAACAAAACTAATCTATTGGGTTGCGGTATCGATAAATATATATACTATTCTTTTGCATGTTATTGTGTTTTTAATGTGTGATTCATTGCATCTTGTTTTTGTCTTAACATATGGATTTTCTAACACATGCATATATTGGGTCAAACCTTATAAAATTCAATCAATTTTAATGAATTTTGTGACTAAATCTTATTGTATTGGTGTTTGACTCAAATTCATTTAGAAATTAGAAATGTTGATATATTAGAGATAGCTAGAAATGTTGTAGATTGTTTTTGTCTTCACATATGGATTATCTAACACATGCATATATTGGGTCAAACCTTATAAAATTCAATCAATTTTAATGAATTTTGTGACTAAATCTTATAGTATTCATGTTTGACTCAAATTCATTTAGAAATTAGAAATGAATTTTGTGACTAAATCTTATTGTATTCGTGTTTGACTCAAATTCATTTAGAAATTAGAAATGTTGATATATTTGAGATAGCTAGAAATGTTGTAGATTGTTTAGAGAGAAAGGAATATGAAGAAGAAAATGAAGGTGCATTTCCGTAATTGTTTGCCTATGAGGTGAAATAAAATTTTCATATTTGATTAAAAATATACAAATTATACATGTGACTAAAAATAAAATTTATAATTTTATATGGTTAATTTTGACAATTTCACCCTTTCATATTTCAATTTAGGGCCAGTTTGGTATTGTTTTTAAAAAGTTAAAATCAGTTTATTTTATAATTTGGATATAAATTGATGTGTAATAAACTTTCAAGAGTAATGCTAGGCTTTCCAAAATTTTTCTCAAATGATGTTGGCAAGTGATGTGTCAACATCACATCACTCACCACATAATCCCATGATTTATAAGATGTTGACACCTGACGTGCCAACATCATTTGGAAAAAAATTTGGAAAGCCTAGTATTACTCAACTTCCAAAAGTGTTTAATTTTTTTGGGAAAATATTTGGGATGCCTAGCCTTATTCTTATTTTATTTATTTAACACTTAGGAACATAAAATGGCTGAAAAAGTTACGAAATAGGTTTCTCAGTTTTAGTTTCTTCTAAATGTAACGATTTTCTTATAAATATATTCATTTATAATCAGTATGGCCAGGGCTGTCTCCAGACATTTTGGGGTCCGAGCCATTTAATGATATTAACAAAAATCGGGGCCCCATATAAAATTTAGAACAATGCTTCGGTAATGACCGGTTAGTACTTAAAATACTGACCCCACCAATGGGAGTGTAGCACGTGGTCTTTTTTCTTTTATTTTTTATATTTATCTCACAAATTGGGCCACGTGCTACACTCTCATTGATAGAGTCAGTATTTTGGGTACTGACTGGTCAGTACCTGAGTATTATTCTAAAAATTATTATCAATAAAGAAAGGTTAGCAAATAAAGGTTAGCAATTCAATTGGACTAGGTTATAAAAGAAAAGTTAGCAAATAAAGTGGACTCCGACGGAGTCACGAAGATAGTGGGTGTCGATTTTGACTAGGTTAGCAAAGAAATGTTAGCAATTCAATTGGATTCTCTTTAAAAAAAAGAATTCAATTAGACTCTAAAATGATGTAAAACTAAGTTTGATATGTTAGAATCAATTGAGCTTTGATGTTTATTTCTTCTAAATTGAACTAGATATGGATAATTGGACCTTATTAAAAAACCAAAGCAATGTTTGAAATTGGACCCTTATTATACTAAAATAAATTGGACCTGAGACCCCAAAAGAAGAATAAGCAGATTGGATCATTTGGAGGCCCCAGCAAAATGCTTGGTTTGCTGCCCCCATGAGCCGACCCTGAATATGGTGTTGAGAATCACAAAATGGTGGTTGGGGAAGGCTTAAATCTCATTTGGTATGGTGCAGATGATTTACTGATACTCGCTTTTTGTGTCGTTACCAAATTACGATTATCAAAAGATATTTATACTAAAGGTTCCTACGCAATGTGCTATAAAGTTTGAAAACAAGTAAAGTGGTAAGCGAGGGTATTGTCCACAATGAGGTGGTATCCGTCAACCGAATCATGTTCTAGTGATTATGGAAAGCATGTAAATAAGAATGTGGAAATGTGAGAATGGTGTGTGTGAGGTGTGTGCTTAATGTGGTGTGCAAAGAAAATGAAAAGAAAGAAAATAGAAAATAAACAAAAGAATATGGAAAGGTGAGGATGGTGTTTAATGTGACAAATAAAAGGGTGGATAAGAAAGATGCAAGATAATGGTTACACAAGGGTTTACAAGTTCACCATACATAAGTGCATATAAGCGAATGATAGGCATTAAGGACATTCAATTCAAGTTGAGGGCTTGTTCTCTCAATTAAGAGATTCGAAACACTAATCACTCCCCAAAAGGGTCATGGAAGAGCTATGTGCCTCTAGTCTCTAGTAAGGGTTTCGAAACACTAATCACTCCCCAAAAGGATCATGGAAGAGCAATGTGCCTATAATCCCTACCATTATGCATATGAACATATAGCCAAAACCTATTCTAGCACAATCATGCATAAAACAAGTTTCATATATTCTTAGGAGCTAAGTGATTACGGTCATACCCAGATTGGTCATCCTTCGAGGTATAACCGAAACCCACAAACACTCAAATCGATCATAAGATGGCATTTCGACCTTCCAAAGATATACACACACAAATGAGATATTTAATTATAACTACTCCTACAATTAAGTTAATCTACTCCTAATCCCATCCATAAACACATATCTATTTCCAATCATCTATGCACATGCCATTCACAACAACAGATTATCAATCATAGCAAGAACAAAACAAAACCCAATTCAAATTTAAGAACAATCACTTATATATAAGCACAAATACAATTTTACAATATTTCCCAAGTGGGGATTACACATAAAAGAAAACATGAAATACAAGAGATGAGATTAAGGGAACAAAACCCTTGAAGAATCCTCCAAGAGCTCCACCCCTTGCTTGGCTCGAAATTGGTCCAAAGACCACTCATAATCTCTACAATCAACTCTCAAATGTGGTGGGCGATGTGTAGAAATGGATATGGAAAGCTTTCCATGGAGGAAAACCTCCATAGAAGCTTGGAAGCGTCTCTCTCTCTTAGGAATTGAAGAAGATGAAGTTGGGAGAGAATGAGAAGAGAAGGGTTCTGCAAAAATGAGGCATAAAGGGGTTTATATAGTGTGGGAGAGATAGGGCATGAATGGGTAGTGAAATGAAGAGTTTGCCCTTTGAAATTCGCTAAAATGGCCTCTTGCTGGGTGATCGGCGGCTGAAATCGGCTACTGCGAGCAGCCGTTTTCAGCAGTCAAATTTAAATGTTGGATGCTGTGGCTTTTCGGCAACTGAAATTGGCAGCCGGGCGCAGCCGATTTTAGCAGCCGAATTTCTGCTACTAAAATCGGCGGCCGGGAGTAGCCGAATCCGGTAGCCGAATTACTCTGTTTCTCTGATCTTGTCTCGTAAGCTGCTGGAAGGCAGAGTTGACCTGTGCCGCGGTCTCCGTGTCGCATCCTAGTTTGATGACGGATCCACCATGGAAACTTGCCGTGGGTGACCACAGATCATGCCGTGGTTTGGTTTGACGGTGAGGCCGTGGCAACTCTGAAGACTTCCAATATGTTCTTTTTTCGCTTGTTTTTACCTCCCAAGTTGATCTTTACGCTCAAAACCTTATTGTAGGGAATATGTACCTACACAAGGCTCAACAAACACTTATATACAAAAAATACGCCCGAAAACGAGAACAAAAGCTAGGAAATGAGGAGTTTAAATAGGTACATTTATCGTCCGATCATTTACACACACACATATATATATATAAATATATATATATATATATATACACACACACGGTGGTTTTCCTATAGCATTGTAAGTGAGCCGTTGATTAAGAAACTGACAAATTGATAAAGTAGTTTAATCTAGTGGCTAATATTTAAGAAACTGACAAATATATATATCGGTGTGCAATAATATCTATATATATATATGTTCAAGCCAGTGCGCACTGATATAACTTCATCAGTTCGTTGGATATGGACCATTAGATTTACATACTTTGACTTAAAGTGTATGCACTTGTCAAAACTTCTCCATAATCAGTGATCCACTTGCAACACACTGATGTAAGTTATATAAGTGCGTATGGACCAGAACGGAACTGTACATATATATATATATATATATATATATATATTTAACCTTTAAATGTGGGAGGATCAAAAGGATTGGAAAACCAGATTTTGTAAGCTGAATAAAGTTATGAAGAAAGTATATAACAACCATCACGAATGATGTCATTCGAGAAGGCCAGAAGGGATTATCTTGAGAATAAGTATACATTTAAAATTGGGGTAATTACCCTGGTGGCCATCGACTTTTGCCACCACTCTCAAAATGGCCACAAGTTGGGGATTTGGTTTAGAAATGGCCATTTTTGGCAAACAAAGTTACACCGGTGGCCATTCCGTTATAACACCGTTAACTTTTTCAAAGAATGTTACACTAATGACCATTAATTTGTTCACTTGGTATCAAAATGGCCATTATAATAATTTTTCTCCAAAATTACTCTAGTGGCCATCTATTTGGTCAATTGGTATCAAAATGACCATTATAATTGTCCCATTTTTTCTAAAACATGTGTATTGACCATCCATTTGGTTAATTGGTATCAAAATAATCATTATATGTACAACTATATTCTATTAGAAAAATAAAGTAAGCAATCATTAAAAATAAAATTTCATTTCAATAGAGAAAATAAATAATTCATTTGATTCAATATAATTTTAGCTAGTCATACACATCAAATACTACTTGTCAAACTGCACATGTGTATGACTAGCTAAAATTATATTGACTTTGTATAATCTTTTATCAATTAGAACATTGTGTTTAAATAATAAAATATATATGACTCAGCTGTTTAAAAATGGTGTTTTAATTTGTGTCTAACCAACCAAATTAGGATATGTGTCTATATTGGTGGAAGAAGTTGAAAAAAAAAAAAATTAAATATAGACACATACTGATTTGATTGGTTAAACTCAAATTAAAATACTATTTTAGTCTATTTATATAAATCTTTTAAGACCCAACGAATATTTAAATTAATAATTTATTCAATACATAAAAGAAATAACGGTGCACAAACATTCATAATATTTATTAAAGAACTTTTTATTTACTTTATTCGGTTTTTTTTATTATCAAAATACGTATCTAAAGTCGATTACCTTCTCCTTTTACCTAAACCGAATACAACCTTATCCTTATTATTATTATTATTATTATTATTATTTTTTTGAGGTATATTGAAATTTCCACTTTTTTTTTTGTTATAAAAAAATATATCGTTAGTGCTGGAAATGTTTTGCTGCTTTGAAACATCTATTAATATTAATCAGCATCAACCGAATGACCTGTGCTAAATGGCTATGATATATGGAGCGGTTCTCATATAAATGATTCTTTATTTTAATTACGGTACGGATCTTAATGAAATTAAGTCGATTTCTAAGAATTTTGATTTGGATTTTTTTGTAGATGATAAGTTTAATAAAATCTATCTTTCAATAAAATTTAAGAATTTTTCAAACACTACAACTGTTTATCCCGATTTTATTAAATATAAAGGTATCGGAAAATATATGAAATATAGGAAAATTCAAGAAAATAGTTGTACAACTTGAAAAATTCCCAAATTTTATTCATAATTAGATTTCATTGAACATATCTTCTACAAAAAAAATCCAAATCAAAATTCATATAAATGAATATGATTTCATCTAAGTCTTTACCAAAATTAAAATAAATGATCCCTTATAAAAGAACCACTCATTATTTATATATATATATATATATATATATATATATATATATATAGATTGACCTTATTTCGAAGTTGGTTGTGATATATAAGTTTATTGAACAGATTGAGGTACGAGATCCTTCGGCAGATAATTTATTACTTTGATAAGAAATTTATTTTTGATAACAAAGATAAATAATAAATATTATATATATATATATATAATAAATCTATTTTTGTTAGCTTAGTTTTTATTTTAATTTCATAACCATAAACTGTTAAAATTTTATAAATTTCATAAACTTAAAATCAAATAAAAAGAAAAACAAATTGAGAGTGGATCCATTCTACGTGTGAATTTGAGATTAAAAATCTTATATTATAGTGGACATTGACAAACAATTGATTGTCTACTCGGATGAAGATTCATGATATTCAACCATTAAATGTCAGAGGATCAAAAGGATTGGAAACCCAGATTTCGTAAGTTGAATAATTAGCTACTTCAAACCAATTAAATAACGAAGAAAGTAGTTTTTTTAATCATCTGATGTCATTAATGTCATTAATTTGATCGCAAGGCCAGAATTGACTGTATGATATTGTTTGGGCTCTACGTTTCCAATAGCTAGCTGTCTAAAATCAAGATATTTCTGTTGCGGTGTCCAAAATTTATATAAAATCATTATTTCAACTTATTTGAAAGAGTCGTAAATTTTGGTCCTTATTAATTTCAAACTTTAAACATATTATATAATGAATCCGAATTCTAAATTGGAGCATTTTTAATTAGTCACGTGAATTTGGGATTAAAAATCTTATATTATAGTGGACATTGACAAATATATTGATTGTCTACTCGGATGATGATTCATGATAGGTTCGGTGATATATAAAACCACTGATTTGGTGAGGCGGTCCTTAAATGACAATTAATTTTTCAAAATAGCTCAAATTAGCCGTTTCATAGAAATAAAGTATCAATTATTGCCACTTTACCCATTATTTGTTTGAAGTCCGTTTGCTTATGTTATAACCTATTAGAATATGAGTCAAAATAATAAAGCATGTTTTGCACCGGTTTTTGAACACAGGTTTTAAACTGATTTTTTACTTGTATTTTGACTATTTTTTGGCCATAATTACTTGATAAAATAAGAAATATTGTCCATAAAATTCTTATAATCAAATAATTACTTTTTATATATAATTAATAATAAATTAATTATGAAATAAGTTTGATGTCACCTCAAATTAATTAAGAAATTAATCAGGGAATAATAATAAGTTTGATGTCACCCATAAACAGGAAATATTGCCCAATAAAAATAATAAATTAATCAAATCATTAATTTTTATATATAATTAAATAATCAAAATATATAAAACATTGCCTATAAAATTCTTTATTATTTCCGTTGCGGTGTCCAAAATTTATATCAAATCTATTATTTCAACTTATTTGAAAGTCTTAAAATTTTGGTCCTTATTGATTTCAAACTTTAAACATATAAACTGAATCTGAAGTATTACATTATTATATAAATTCGGGGTTATTGGGGAGAGGAAGGTGACTCGAACATGCAATCCCATGATGCAGGTGTGATGGTTTACCATCGAACCAACCTCATCTCGTCATATAATATAAACTGAATTCGAATTCTAAATGATAGCATTTTTTATTAGTCACCAAAAAAGACTCAAATTATTATTTACCATAAACTATGATACACAAGGAGACAAAACTTGTAGTTAGATAATAACAGAAGCAATAAAAAGTTATTTAACTAATTTTTTTTTGTAGTTAAGTATATAATATTTATCGTGAATATTAAAGTATTTTTTTTTGAAATAATATAATAATTCTGGATTTAAGGAGAAGAGATACGACTTGAACCCACAATCTCATAATATAGATGTGAGATGTTTACCATTTTGCCAACGTCTTCTTGTCTATAAATGCATATATAGACATGGTACTTAATTTGGGTATATAATGAGTTGATGCAATATTCGATCAAAATTAAGAACTTACCTCACAAGATTGATAGTATATTAGTTAATTGCAAGATATTAAGTGGTTCGCAATTAGTATAAACGAAGAATTTTGTTGTTGTTTTAAATACATTGATAAAATTAGCGTGAAATCATTTGTATAAAATTAGTATTACACAAATGAGAGTAACCTTTTTTTAGTGATGTTATCAATCGAGAGATATTGTTCTGATGCACCTACTAATTCTGATCATTAATAGTTTGAAAAGATCAATGGAGAGATGATGATGAACTCATACTAGTTAATTTGTTAATTTGATTTACAAGTTAGTGAGATTCGTTGACGGCTAATACATTAATAAATTTATATTCTTTTCACTGTGGTCCTCCAAATGTTTTTATTTTTATTTTTTATATAATAAATTTCCAAACTTGAATTTTCCTGCAAACAACCATACAAGATAGTTAAAAAGTGTTGTAGATATTATTATTTTGGCCCTAGTCAACATTTCCGATCTCTTACCTTTATTTTCTTTTTATTTATTTTTATATATATCAGTCAAGATAGGCGGTCATCATAATATTATTAAATTGTAATGAAATAGTAAACAGGCTAGCGATCAAGTTAACCTCTATATATAAGATTGTTGATGACAAAACCCAGAAGCAAACACACTTGGAAAATGAATTCCATTATTTCTCCAAGTATGTACATTCTTTCAGTATTGTTTTTATTATCAGCTTCATTGACAACTTCATCTCCAATACAAGAAAGATTAATCCAATGCCTCTCTCAACATTCCATTCCTCTCTCCACAATTTACACCCCAAAAAATTCTTCATTTTCCTCGGTCTTGGAGTCTAGAGCTCAAAATCCCAGATTCGCAGAGCCTGCAGTGCCTAAGCCTGAGGTGATCATCACTCCTTTGAGTGAATCCCATGTCCAAGCTGCTGTTATTTGCTCTAAAGAGCTTGGAATTCATATGAGAGTCCGAAGCGGAGGCCATGACTTTGAGGGTGTTTCTTATGTATCCATAATCGAATCACCTTTCATTGTGTTAGACCTTACCTACCTTCGTTCCATTTCAGTCAACATCGATGATAACAGCGCTTGGGTTCAAGTTGGTGCAACTCTAGGTGAACTTTACTACAGAATTGCTGAAAAAAGCAAAGTTCATGGATTTCCTGCTGGTATTTGCCCCACTGTAGGCGTTGGTGGGCACATCACAGGAGGTGGTTATGGTATTTTGTTGAGAAAATATGGCTTGGCTGCTGACAATGTGATCGATGCCCATATTGTTGATGTCAATGGTGCAGTTCTTGACCGAGCAGCCATGGGGGAAGATCTGTTTTGGGCCATACGAGGAGGCGGCGGAGGAAGCTTCGGAGTTATTCTTTCGTGGAAGATAAAACTGGTTGCTGTTCCAGAAACTGTAACTGTTTTTTCAGTTACGAAAACCCTAGACACAAAGCTTCTCTTTAGATGGCAACAAGTTGCAGATAAGCTTGATGAGAATCTCCTCACTAGAGTTTTGATGCGAGTGACAAATACAAGTGAGAGAATCGTTACTACAACGTACGATGGCTATTTTCTTGGTGGTGCTGATAGACTTGTCGAAGTAATGCAAGAGAGTTTCCCAGAATTAGGGTTGACTCGAAAAGATTATAGTGAAACAAGTTGGATACAATCTACGCTTTTTGCTTACACCGTACCATTGAACACATCTCTTGAATTTCTACTTCTACGAGATACTCCATCAACCTCTTTCGAAGGCAAAGCAGACTTTGTTAGAGAGCCCATACCTGAATTTGCACTGGAGGAGCTACGTAAAAGGATATCGGAAGAAGATGATCCTCTTATTGTATGGACAGCTTACGGTGGAATGATGAACAGAATTCCAGAATACGAAACTCCTTTCCCTCATAGAAAGGGAACCATGTACAAATTCCATTATTTCACAAATTGGCCGAAAGAAGACAAGAATGTAGCAAAGCATATTAGCTGGATCAGGAGTCTATACAATTACATGACTCCTTATGTGTCCAAATTTCCAAGAGGTGCATATGTGAATTATAGGGATCTGGATTTGGGAATAAACAGGAAGGGTAACACAAGTGTCATTCAAGCTAGTGTTTGGGGTGTCAAATATTTTAAAGGTAACTTTCAAAGATTGGTGAAAGTGAAGACTGAAGTTGATCCAGGCAACTTCTTCAGACATGAGCAAAGCATCCCACCTCTTGTATTGAAAAGGTAGATCAATGGATGGATATTAATGGTCGGAGCACTTCATTGGCTTGATTTGTGTATTTTTACTTGTCTGTGTTAATGGTGTTTATTGATTAACAAGTTAGAATAAAATGTCAATTATATTAATAAGTGAGAATAAAATGTTGATCTCTTTTATTTATTTATTTTTTCTCTATATTTGACACAAACTTTGTATTATTGTTTTTGATCTATGTCCAGTCTCTAATATATATCCTATAAAACCTTATCTTAAATCGTCATAGATAAAACCATTGTATTCCAAGTGTGTAGGCAAGCTATACTTTTCTTACCCTGTTAGATTTTCACACTTTTGTGTATTTTTATGTTTTTATGTGAAGTGGTACACATTAAATAAATGCAGAGTGTTTGATGAAAACACACTCAGGTGTTCGACATAATGTCAACAGCCATTAAGCAAAAACAGAGGAACCTGAAGGTCTTCCAATGGCGATTTGATAACCAGAGAAAAACGAAAGAGAATTCTGGAATGTGTATATTTTCTCATTAATTAAGAGAATTCAATTCTTACAAGGATATTTATACGTCATCAAGCTCCAATCTCAGCCATTCATCTAATACTAACCAAGTTAAATCCAACCCTTTCTATGTAAGTATGTAACAACTTCCAAGACAAGCCTAACTACTTTCCTGATGTCCGGCTGCCTATATGGCTACATTGATCGCTTGCTATTATCTGATGATCATTTGTGATATCTGATTGATCAGATAAATATCGTTGCCATCTTGCCATATTGATCGATCAGTGACTTCTTGATGCGGACAGGGGTCGCAATTTCGTATTTGGGTCACCTAGAGCTAGAGCACCCAAAATGAGGCTGAACTTTGCAGGCTTCCAACTTTCGTATATGGGCTCAAAATCGCTATTTTAATATGGAGTGGCGATAATGCATGACACCCCTTAAAAATTGTATCTATATCCCTTTCGTAATCACACCTGACAAAACTCACCTCGACTCCTCTCTTGAGTGCGAGGGAGGTCTTGTGAGCTGCTCATTTTTACTATCTGGATACAAGAATTGCTACTAAAATGTTATAGAAAATACTTGCTTGATTTTAATAGAAATTTTGAAGAATACAAAGACTACATAGTTGCTAGTCTTTTATTGCATATTTCTGTTCATTACAAAAAATTGCTTGGAAATAACCGACCAGTCTGACTATGCAAAACTGACCAGTCCGACCATGCATCTCAAAATATATACAGCATATGAGATGATCAAAAATGCATGGTTCTTCTACTTCATGATGTCATCGAGTGGCCCACCTCAAAACTGAAGAGTCTGCACAAATCGAGCAGCTACCTGGAAAAGTGTTTTAAAGGTGAAAGGGTGAGCGCTAACGCCCAGTGAGTAAATGAAAACTTTTAAAAACATATGTGTTTTCTTCTAAACAACCTTTCTCAATATTCATCAAATAAAACATACTAGATATCATTATATCATGCCAAATAATTTCATAAACATAACAAAAACTGAGTAGTTAAAGATAATATATCTACAATTGCATTTAATAAACATATATTCAACTCTTTCTGATCAAATACAGTATAATTTATAAAATCTCAATCTACACCAAATTAGTACCCCAGGGATAATCTTTCATACGTATGTCGAATTACTTCACACATACGTAGAACTGGGGATAACATCTGTCATACACGTGCAGAGCGACTCTGACTTATCTGACATCTGTCATACACGTGCAGAGCAACTCATTTGACATACACATGTGTAGAATGGCCCCAAAAGCCAATAATAACAATAACTGAGAATGGGTACAGATATGGTGCTTTTATGAAATCAATTATAAATATCTTATCAACATTTAAAAAATAATATGTATAATATTTCTGATTTACTAATCATAAGAAAATAAACACACTTTCAATTCTTTGTATAATTGCAATAAATCATCAAAAGAAATCAAACATTTAAAATGATTTCGAGGCAAACAATTTTAAAGACAAAACTGAAAAACGTTTTAATTAAGAATAAAACTAGAAGCTTTTTCACTCACAACTTAGATTTTAAACTTTAATTCAGACCAAGTACACTGGGTTCCTCTGCTTCCTCTTCTTCCCCTAACAATTGCACGAAAGCCCAATTAGAATATGTGAAATCAAAAAAGTATTCAACCCAAAATCTTAAATATCACAAGAGAACTCCACTGAATTTTTTCCCTCTTTCCTTTTCTTCTTCTATTTCCTTTTCTTTTTTCATCTATTGGATTCTAGTTCTTTCTAGCTCTGATCTCCTTTTTTTTTTAATATATGAATATAGATGTGGATAGACACATCTAAAGCTTTCCAAGCACACAACTGCCTGTCAACAAGACAGACTATAGAGGCTTACTCACCTGTTTTTTTTTGTTCCACTTTTATCTTTTTTTAAAAAAAAACTGGCCCTTCAATTTTGGGCCTTAATGGTTTGGACCTTACAATTCACCCCACCGTATGAGAATTTTGTCCTCGAAAATTATGTACTTAACTGAAATAGATGGGGATACAGATTTCGCATTTGATCTTCATGTTCCCAAGTTGCCTATTCTATTGCATGATTTCTCCATAACACCTTTACTAAAGGAATAACCTTAGTACGTAACACATGTTCCCTTATGTTAAGAATCTCAATAGGCTCCTCTACATAAGTCAAATCTTTTTTTAGTTTCACTGGTTGCTTGGTTAAAATATGTGTAGGGTCAACTATATATTTACGAAGCATGGAAATATGAAATACGTCATGAATTCTAGAAAACTCTGAGGGTAAAGCTAAATGGTATGCCACTGCTCCTACTCTGCCAATAATCTCATACGAACCAATCTATCGCGGACTCAATTTCCCATGTCTTCCAAACAGAAGTATACCTTTCCAAGGTGAAATTCATAAGAACACCTGGTCACCCACTTTAAACTAGAGTTCCCTTCTCCATTTGTCTATATAACTTTTTTGTCTATCTTGAGTGACCTTCAATCTTCTCTGATGATTTTAATCTTTTTTGTTGTGATTTGAACAATTTTTGGACCTAACAACTTTCTCTCAGCTACATCATCCCAACACATTGGTTTTCTGCATTTTCTCCCATACAAAGCCTCATATGGTGACATTTCAATACTGGCCTGCTAACTGTTATTGTAGGCAAATTCTATCAATGGTATATGAACATCCCAGCTTCCTTTGGAAATCCATTACACAGGCTCTAAGCATATCCTTTAATGTCTGAATAGTACGCTCTGATTGACCGTCATTCTGTGGGTGAAAAGCAGTACTAAAATGCAATCTTTCCCAAAGCTTCTTGTAAACTAGGCTAAAATCTGGATGTAAACTGAGGATTTCTGTCTAATACTATAGATACCGGTGCCCCATGGAGACGAACTATTTCATCATCATAAATTCTGGCTAATCTGTCAAGAGAATAGGTAATACCGATATGCATAAAATGTGCAGACTTCGTAAGCCGATCAACAATCCCCCATACACTGTCATGACCAATCTGACTAAACCAGATTTTTTTTATAAACTAGTTTGAGCCATAGAACTGGAAACCAAACTGGTAAATCCAGTTTTAAGAAATTTTAACCGAACTGAACCGCTAAACAAAGAAAAACCAAAAAAGAATCGGTTGGATCGATTCGGTTCGGTTCAATGGATTTTTGTCCACCCATAGCAGAGTGAAGCGAATTTTTGGGGTGTGTTTTAGTAGATGCTTTGTTTCTTTTTGAGTGTGTTTTTTCTCTGTCTGTTAGGCGACTTGCTTTGGTTTGACTTGAGGTGTAGCTTCTTGTTTGTTTCTTTGCTTTTGCTTACTTGGTTGGGTTGCTGCCCTCCCTTTTATAAAACCATGCAGTTAAAAAAATATAATCCAAAAAGTAATCAAAATATTAGTTCTAAAATATATAATTAGTTCAAATAAATCAAAAATAAATCAAAATATTTCTAATAGAGTATCACGATAAAAGTCAGAACAAATTTAAAGTTTACATCTTCGATCAATCCAAAATACAAGACAAGAAGGTACACAAAATCTAGGCAATCTCAAAACTCAACTAGTTATTTTTTTAAAAATTGTTTAGACTTTAGATATAAAATAAAGATAATATATATATATATATATATATATATATATATATATGGGAGAATGGGAGAATAGGGGTGGGGGAGTCCCCTACAACCTCCTCCATTTATATAATGGGGGCCAAGTTTGCCCCCACTGCCACCGCCAAAACCCATTTTGAGTCAAAATTTGCCCCCAAAACCCCATGGGTCCCCGTGGAGGGAGGGGTCCCATGGGGAAACTCCCATCCCTACATATAACCATTATTATGTTATTTAATTAACTTTCTTATTATTTTAAATTTTGTTGTTATTTTTAATTATCTTACTATTCTTTCTCTTCCCTACTTCTTTTCTCTAAAAATATCTTTAGTGCTGAGGTTGGCGAGTTCTTAGCCCTCTAGGACGGCCTTCTGCTCGCCAAAACCCACAATCTCCCTATTCAACTTGCAGAAGTCGCAGCCCTCAATGTTGCATCCATCTTAAACTCCATATATATCTTTTTAGGTGATTCTAGTTTTATTATCAATGATATTAGTGGCCTCATTTTAGAAGTTGGAATTTGTTAGTGTCAGGCTACTCCCAGATCGAGTAATACCTTGGCGCAAAACCTTACTTTGGTAGCCTTCTCCTCTGTTAAGGAGAGTTTTTGGCTGGATCCCAGCCTTTTTTGTTTGTCCTTTTCTGGTTAATGTTTCAGTTTCTCTTTCAAAAAAAATATATCATGCAGCTAATGACATTGAACTAAAACTTAGTTGATAGGTTGGTTGGCTAATCCAGCATTCCAGCTTATGAGCCAGGTTCGAACAAGTTTGCTTTGTTGTGTCACATCAATTTGAGCTCATTTACACTTGACATTACAATTCAAGCGTCTATGTTAGGTTTTAGATTTGTGTTGGCTTGATTCCATAACAAAATTCTCTTTGTTTTTATTTCTTAGTTGCTTAGGTGGTTCATGATTGGATCAAGCTTCAAAGAAAAAGAGCAACTTCGCATGCAAAGTTCGTCTTTAGGAGGAAAGATGCTTACTGGTGCAATTCGTTTTCAAGAATATCAGAGACCAGGTGGGTGAAACGGTTTGGATTGACTCAGACACTGAATCTAGAACTAGACTTGATAGGGGTATGATCTTGATCATGGGGGTGCAAGACAAGAAGGCGTTGTCAGTTGTTAAGGTTCAAGTCGGGAAAAATTCAATGTTGGTGAGACTGGTGGAAAGTTCAGACACAGTTTCAAAAATCTGGGTAGATGGCTTTCTGGGATTGAGACCAAGAACAAAACAAGTTGAAGATTTTCAAAATCAGGAGAGTAGAGGAGGTAAGGGATGTCAGGCAATAAGGAGTCACTTCATAGGTGATAGTCTGACGGAGAGGGTTTCGAGGTCTGATAGGCGTAGCATGAAGGATAGAAAAGACGTTATCGCCAGCTTTTCCAATTCGAAGAAGATTGGTGGAAAAAGGTGCTTTTTGGACAAAGGGAAGGAAATGTGGATTCAGAAACCGAAATCCAATACTAGGTGTCATAATACTAATGAATGCTTGAGGATTGAAGAGGTCAGACTGAGTAACCAAAAGGTAAGTAGTGGAGAAAGGTCCAGCTCTTCTAATTTTAGGCCTGATAATAGAATATGGATGGGCTCTAAGGCCTTAGATGGGGAATGTTCAAAGGCCAGGTCGGGTCCAAGTGAACTTGGCCATAGGCCCATACACAAGTGGAATGTAGCTTCAGAATATGATAAGATGGTAGAGGTGGGCTATCTTAGAATGGGCCAAGAGGAGATGCAGGAGGTTAGCTCTGGCTCTGAGAAGGATACAAGCTGGGGGAAAGGCCCAAATGAGACAATCAGAAATAGCTTGGTGTATCAGAAAAGTGAAGACCTGGCGCAGAAGGGGGACAGAGAGGACAAAAAGATTGAACTTTGTGTAGACTTGAGAGAACAGGTAGTGGTTCCAGAGGGCCAAGTATCCACAGATGAGGGTCAAGAGATAGAGGACGTTAGGCCATTGTGGGTGGCTGGAAAATAGGTTGATGTAGCATCTCAACGTCAACAACATGTGGAGGTTGAAACCAGAGGAGACATAACTACGGTTAAGAAGAAAACAAGGAACAATGGCCTGGGTTTGTCCTCCAAAACACATTCCATGACAACAAGGAAATCTAATACAACATCTCAGTTTGTACAGAGGACTATTAAGTAGCCAGCAGGCAAGGACCATTGCAAGAAATTTTTATGGAACCTAGAAGAAGAAATATTGAAGGTGATTGAGAAAGGAGTGGCAATTGGGATTAAATCACAGAATAAAAGTAGAGAACTCGAAGGAGTCAGGTCAGGTAAGGAAGGAGGAGTTATTGCAGAGACAAGTCCGGTAACAGAGGAAGAGTGGAATGTAGAAGTGGAGGTAGCAAAGGTCATTGAAGTAAGGGCTGCGTTGGGTTTGATTTTAACGGGGAAAAGATAGAGATTGCAGAAGTTGTGGCAGCAAAGGAAATAGAGGACATGGAGAGAGCACAAAAATAATCAGTTAGGTAGCTCGAGTCTTGTGGGTTTCTATAGTTTTCATGTTAGTGATGTCTTGGAATGTAAGAGGGTTGGGTAAAGAGGTCAAGAGAAGAAAAGTAAGAAGCGTGGTGTTTGATCAAAAGCCTGAGATTCTATTCATTCAAGAGTCTAAGCTTGCCATTTTTGACAGGAAGATTGTAAAAAAGTATTAGAGGTGGTATTCTGTCTCGAGGTGTAGGGGTCGAAGTGAGGGGATCGGCAGGCAGTTTGATAACTTTATGGAATGAGGATTTTTTCACAGTGACAAATTGCATATCAAATCAGTGGTGCATTATGCTGGTAGGGACTTTGATTAAACATGACAGACAGATGTTGTTCTGTAATGTTTATGCTTCGAATGTGGAGTCTGAGAGGAAAGAATTATGGGGCTATATCCTAAAACTCCAACTTTCATATCCTATTCCATGGTGCATATGAGGGGATTTTAACACCATTCTCCAGCATCTGAAAGAAGAGGAGGAGGTTTTAATAAGTGGTCAGCAAGGGCTTTTGAGAGCTTCATGGTACAGGCTAAGATGATAGACACACCCTTGAGGGGAATTCAGTTTACCTGGTCGAATAACCTGGAATCAGAGACATGGGCGAGGCTGGACCATTTTCTGTTATCTTCGGAAATAGTTTCTTGGTTTCCAGACCTGGTGCAGAAAGGATTGCCAAGGTCCATCTCTGATCATTGTGCCATCATCATAGGTAATTCGGTGAAGAATTGGGGCCAAAGCCCTTTTAAATTTTTTAATGGGTTATTGGAGGACAAAATGCTCATGTCTGAGGTGAAGAAAGTGTGGAATGGGTGTAAGACGAAAGGTTCCAGTAGCTATTCTTTGCACACCAAGTGAAGAGCTGCTAAAGGTTTGATTTAAAGATGGTCGAGGGATAAAAGCAAGGCGAGGCTGTCAACTAAGGAGTGGGAGAACCAACTCGGGAAGATAGAGGAACAAGCAGTCTCACAGGGCTGGACGGTGGATTTAAGGCGGGAAAGAATTGGAGTTATGGCTGAGTTTTGGAAAGTTCTTCGTCTGGAGGAGCAAGAGTGGAGGCAGAAGTCAAGGATAAAATGGCTGGGTGAAGGGGATCGAAATTCTAGGTTTTTCCATTGTATAGCTATGGGAGGCGTCAGACAAATAGCATTGCGGATATATCATTTGGAGGTGTGACAAAATCTGATCCAAGTGATATTAAGAAGGAGGTAGCGAATTATTTCAAGTTGCTCTACAGAAATGTGCCTTGGAAGAGACCGATTATTAGAGACTTGTCGCTAAAGAAGATTTCAGTTGAGATAGGGAGGCTATAGAGGAAAATTTCACAAAGAAGGAGGTAATGGAAGCTCTCTCTAGTTGTGACGGCAACAAAGCTCCGGGGCTGGATGGTTTTAATTTAAATTTCGTTAAGGCAAACTGGGAAGTGGTGGAGGATGACTTTTTGAAGTTTATGGTCGACTTTCATGATGATGGCGTGGTCGTGAAAGAGCTGAATATGACTTTTATAGCTTTAATTCCGAAATGTGCCAGGCCAGAAAATATGTCTGATTTTAGGCCGATTAGTTTGGTTGGTTCATTTTACAAAATTTTGGCTAAAACTTTGGCAAATAGGTTAAAGAAGGTAATAGGGTCGGTAATTGGTGAAACTCAGTCGGCTTTTGTTAAAGATCACCAGATTCTAGATAGCTTCGTGGTAGCGGAAGAAATAATACGTCACTGGAAAAAGTCAAAAAGAGGCAGGTTGGTGGTCAAGTTGGACTTTGAAAATGCATACTACAGTTTGGATCACTCCTTCTTAGACAATGTTTTGAAGGACATGGGGTTCGGCCGGAAATGGAGGCATTGGATGAGTTGTTGTGTATTTTCACTAGTGTTGTCAGTACTCGTCAATAGGTGTCCCACGAGACAATTAGGGATTGAAAAGGGCCTTCGTCAGGGTGATCCCATATCTCCCTTTTTATTCAATATTGCGGTGGAAGGTTTAAGTGCATTGTTCAGAAAAGCAGCAGATATGGGGCTGGTGAAAGGGGCCGTTCTTGGAGTTGAAGAGCTCCGCATTCCACATTTCACATTTGCAATTTACGGATGACACGGTGCTTTTCCTTCAACCTAGAGTGGAGTATCTAGCAAACGCCAGACGAATCATGAGATGTTTTGAGATGGCATCGGGATTGAGGTTGAGCCTTCAAAAATCTTGTGTTGTGAGGATTAGGAAAGTCAGAGGCAGTGAGGTGGATTGGGAAACCATTGTTAGGTGTGCTCAAGGGTCATTACCCTTAAATTATTTAGGCTTGGCGTTGAGTGGACGGCCTAGTGCGAAGTCTTTCTGGAATAAGTTGGTAAGCAGGGTGGAGAGGCGTCTCGCTTCTTGGAAAAAATCCTTTCTTAACAAAGGAGGTAAACTTGTTCTAATTAAAACTGTGATGGCAAGCATCCCCATTTACTACATGTCGGTTTTTAAAATTCCGGTGAGTGTAGCCCACAAGCTCGAAAGACTACAACGGAGCTTCTTTTGGGGGGATGGAATTCAACATAAGAAAATGCACCCTATAAAATGGGAGGTGCTGTGTAAAAATAAGAGGAACGGTGGGCTGGGTGTCAGAGCGATCCTACACAAGAACAACAGTCTTCTCGCCAAGTGGATTTGGAGATTTGGTACGGAAGAAGCGCCTTTGTGGAAATGAGTGATTTGTGCCAAGTACGGAGTTTTAAAAGATTTTCTTAGATGGGAGTATATGTGTGGATCAAATTGTTCCTCCTTTACAAAAGCTGTCGGAGCATTGTTTGCTCAGGGATCAGCTTCAGCGAAAATTCTAGAGGAAGGCATTAAAATGGTAGTCGGCAGGGGGGACAAAAAAAGACTGTGGGAGGATGTTCTGGTGGAAGGGAACAAGTTGAAGGTGGCTTTTCCTAGGATTTTCACTTTAGCTATCAACAAAACAGGTTGTATCAAAGAGTTTTGGTCCAAGGAGGGGGGGACTAGCATATGAGAGGTTCCTCTACGAAGAGCGCTTTTCGATTGGGAATTAGAGCAAATGAGGTGCTTCATGGTTTGCTTAGACAGCTTGTCTATCATAGACAATGTCCAAGATACAATAGGTTGGAGTTATGACCCTACAGGAAGCTTCACTGTCAAATCTTTTTTGAGATGCTATGAGGGGGGAAATGCCAGGGGTCGGTCGAATTTCATAGAAGTATGGCAAAGAGTGTGCCCTCCCAAGATAGAGGTCTTTGTTTGGTAGTTGTTACATGTGAGAACCCTTGTCAAAGATGTGCTGCAAAGGTTTGGTAGTCAGATTGACAACAATTTGAGTTGCCCGATCTGCTAGGAAAGTGAAGAGAGCATAAATCATCTCTTCCTCTCTTGCAAGTGGGCTAACTCCTTGTGGCATCGGTGCATGAGCTGGTGGGACATTTCCGTTTGCTTGCCTAGCTTCTTGAAGGAGTGGTGGGAGGGTTGGATGGAGTTATGTTATCAAAAGAGTTCCGAGAGAGCGTGAAGGTCGCTCTTTTTTGTTGTAACTTGGTCAATTTGGGAGGTGAGGAATCACAAAGTGTTTAAGGATGGTGAGATCAACATTGTTTAGGTAGAGGACATGGTAAGATTCAGAGTGGCTTGGTGGTTCAAATACTTAGGTGGTGATACAGAGGAGCCCATAACCTTTATGTTGCTTAATATTTCTATGTGTTGCACAGAGGTTACAAAAAAAAGTTTCCGACTTCTAGGGAATGGATCCCTCCTCCTGCAGATGCTCTGAAATTTAATGTTGACGGGTCGGCAAGGGGAGCTTCGGGATTTGCTGGTATAAGAGGTGTGCTGAGGAATCACTTGGGGAAAGTCTGCTGCATTTTTTCTGAAAATATAGGCATCCGTGATGCCATTGATGCAGAAGTTAGTGCAATCGCGAGAGCCTGTGAGATTTGTGTCTCCAAAATAGAGCTAGCAGGTAAAGAGGCGGTAATTGTGAGCGACTCTCAAACAGCTGTTACGTGGATCAACAATGTGGGATTTGGAAATATCAAGCATGCTCAAACCATCTATGGCATTCGAAATGTGTTGAGTAACGGTGGCCAGATCTCCGTGGTCTTTAATCCGAGGGGTACAAACTCTTTCGCAGATCAGTTGGAAAACATGGGGCTAGACTTGACAGAAATATTTTGACTTGGAGTGATCTTTGAGCTTGAGTGGTTTAGTTTCGGTCTTCGTGTGTTCTGTTCTGTCTGGGAGTTGTTTTGTGGTTCGGGGGCTGGTCTATGGTTTCATGTTGTGCTGTTTCTGTTTGTTGTAGGTGTCTGGTGGTCTGTTTCCTTTGTATTTTTGTTGTGGTTGGTGCCCTCATTTGGGATAGTGTCAACTGTTTCCTTTTTTGGTTTTGGCAGCTTTGGCCTTTAATAATATCTTTGATTGCCTTTCAAAAAAAAAAAAAAATCTGCAGAATTCTTAACAACTTTTCATTTTTTGTTTTTGTCGTATCTCTCTCAAATCAATTCCGATTATAGATTTTTAAAAGTTGAAATTGTTGGTCTTGAAGAGAGGAACAAGTTCCATTCATTTTTAAATTCTAATGTTGTCCAGATTTTTCATGGTGATCTGATCTCAGTTCATGTGTTCATCATTTGTAAGTGAATCATCTTTTTTACATTTCTTTTGTGATAAATTTGTTGATTTTTCCTATTTGATTAAAGAAAAATGTTCAGTATGATTTTGATTCAACTTTTAAACTTGTTTAAGTGATTTTTGAAATTAGCTTTTGTGTTTTTGATTGAATATCATTTTAGCTAATTTTGATGAACATGAGCTTGAATCTAGAATACCTTGTGTTTTTGTTCTTGATTATTGATTTCTAGGTTTTAGTCACAAGTTCTAGAACTAGGATATTTTGAATGTGATTTCTATCAATTAAATCTAGTTCTTTCTTTGTTTGAATATGTTGTGGTTTTCAAGTGTTAACTTGTTAACTTGATTTCAAAGCTAGTTTTGTGATTTCTATTGAAAACTTGTTGTTCTAGTTTTGATTGACATGTTTAGGTTTCTAGATATTTTTGTGAATGATTTTGAATACCTAATCTAGATCTCTAATCACATGTTCATAAGAATTAGTTATATTTGCTCGTGAGCTTGATTTTTGCAAATCTAATTCTTCATAGAGTGTGTTTGATCTACTTGCTCTATTTGCTTGTGATTGGATCATGATTGCATGTGTGCACTTCACTTAGATCATTGCCTTGTAAAAGGTTGAAGTCTCTTGTATAAGTGAGTGAAGCTTTAACTTGAGCAAGAAGACTTGTCTAGGATAGTGATCGGGATAGCCAAGCAAGGAAGTCTTAGTTAGGATTGGGGAGATCGGGATAACTAAGCAAAGAGTCTTGTCTAAGGCCGGGAGGATCCGGATAGGCAAGCAAGAAATCTTCCTAGAGACATGAGCCTCTTGGATAGGAAGTTGCTTTCTAGAGGTGTGATAGTCACATCTTGGATAGAAAGTAGGCAAAGTGGTTCATTAAGCCCGATGGTAGAATATGAGTTGGTAGCTTGGAGAGTGTATCATGTGTTGATTGCTTTTTGAGTGTGTATCTCTTATTGGTTATAGTGAATTGCGGTTTGCCAGTGGTTATGGATTCAACCCGTGGATGTTTCATCTTTTGAGGTTTTACCAAGTAAAAATCTCTTGTGTTGATTTTCGCGTTTTTAGTTTCTTTATTAACTTGTATTGTGTTTAACACTTTCTTGATTGAATTCATATTAACATGTTAAAGCAATTCACTTGTTAAATTCTCTAAGTGTGCATAAATTGGTTGTGTGAAAAAGAAGTGCGAGAATTTGGACATACACCTATTCACCCCCCCCCCCCCCCCCCCCACCCCCCGCTAGGTATATTTTACACTATAAATGGTTAAGGGAATTTCAATTGGTATCAGAGCGGGTGTCTAGATAAAACTAGATAGATCCATATTATAATGTTTTGTGTTTTTATTTTGTGAAAAAAAATCATGATTGATACTATGGATGATTCGATGCCGAAAAGTGCTTCTAGTGCTAGACCTTTAATCTTGAAGAGTGGTAACAACTCTTTTTGGAAAAAAAAATGTGATGAAAGCCTATATTAGATCCATGAATGATAAATCATGGATAAGTGTGAGTGATGTAGAAGAGGAAAGAGTCCTCGGATGATCAAGATTATTCTAGCAATTACATTGCTCACCCGGCTGTATATAAAGGAAGATTTGAGGATAGTAGTGAAGACTCCTCAAGTAATTAATGAGGAAAGTGAATACTTTTCAAGTAACAAAGATAGTGAAGTCTCCTCCAATCATAAAGAGATCGAAGCTTCCTCAAATCATGATGAAACAAACTTCAATGACAAGATCCTTCAACTAACTAGTGAAAATGTCAAGAAGAATGATGAGAATAACAAGTTGAAGTTGATCAATACCAATTTATTGGTGATAATTAAAGCTCTTGACAATGAAAAGAAGATGACTTTGAAAAAGATGAGCAAGCAAAGTGAAGTCATCAAGAAGTATGAAAAGACCATTGAAAAGTATTTTTCAAAGATAAAGGAAAGTGCTCAAGAGCTAGATGATCTAAAAGAAGACTTTACTATGAAGTTGTTTGCAGTAGAGGGAGAGATTAAGCAAAAGGAGAACACTTTGACTATCTTGAAGACAAAAGAGTGTGAGCTTAAAGATGTAGTCAAAGCTCTCAAAGATTCTATTAATGGCATGAAAATTGGAGCCATTAAGCTTGATGAAGTAATAAAACTTGGAAAGCATCATGGAGATATGAGTGGCTTGGGTTATGTAGAAGAAGTTAAGAAGATTCCTACAACCAAGGACAAGTCAAAAAAGTCCATAAAGATGAAAGACTCGACTACTTTTCCTTCAAAAATCAAAGACAAAGACAAGAAGAGCTATGGAACTTCTCAACCAACTTCTCAACCAAAGCATGCACATCGAAAAGGTAATTTTTCTAAATTCATTCCGGTTTGTCATTATTATAATATGGTTGGTCACATCAGGCCTAGGTGTTATGAATATATTAGGCAATGCAAACTAGGAAATGTGAAACATGATAAAGATGTGGAAAAGTTACCTAATCATGAGTTTTAAGTCTAGAGCCAAATATAACATCTTTAAGTTTATCTCGGTTTGTCATTTTTGTAATGTCATAGGACATATTAGGCCTAAATGCTACAAGTATATTGGACAATGCAAACTAGGGAATGAGATGCATGCTAGTGAGATGAAAAGAATTCCTTTGGTTGTTTCTAAACATGTTAAAGCATTAGAGACTATGCATGATAAACATGTTAATAAAAAGAAATCAACAAGGAAAGTTTGGGTTAAGGAGAATAATTTGCATGCTATTGAGTTGAACAAATCTTCTTTGAAATATTATAAACATGATAATATTTTTTATGCTTTGGAAAATGTGCATATTGATCGTGATCATGTGAAGAAACTTACTAGGAAAGTTTGGATTAAGAACCATGATGTGAAAAAGGTTCCTAGTCCTTTTTCTAAATGTGTTGATATTGATAAATCTTTGGATGTTGTGCATAATATGATAAACATGTGAAGAATAATGTCAAAAAGATTTGTATGGATGAGATTGTGAACAAGCGTGACGGTCATATACCTACTCTTGATGAAATATTTGTGCGTGGCAATAATGATGAGTTTAATATGAATGATATTTTCATAAAGAAGATAGTTGATGCTTTATCTTCTAGATTTCATATTGCCATGTGTAATGATTATGATGTTGTTTGTGTTGGTTCACCTAAGACCAATTTGGTCAAAGGTGAGCGCTCTCATACTTGATTGAGCAGCACATACGAGAATATTTGTTTTGTTCTTATTTGATTAGAGTTCTAAGTTTGATGCTTGACTAAGCTATTTGTAATATGCTAGGTCTAGTATTCAAACTTGGTGTCTCTAGTCAATACATGAACTTAATATTCTCATACTTTCACTATGATAGTCAAAATTTGTTGATTAACTTTAAAGAAGTTGTATCTTGAAATCTATATGATGATGAATTTTGTTAAGACTTTTAGAGAAAGTCCTTTTTATATGTGTTAGAGTAGAAGTGTTTAGTCTTTATTCTATTGGGATGACACACCAACAACTTGTTGTCATGAGGACAAACAAGCCAAGAGAGCTCATAAAGAGAGTAAAGGCTTTGCATTTGATGAAAAAGATTGCTAAGGTATTTCTATATCCTAATGCTTACTTTCTATCTTTTCATCTTTTGACTCATTGGTTGCATTACATCATGTAGCATGTCATATTAGAGAACTAGTATAACATTCATATGGTTCTTGGTGACATTTGCTCTCTAAAGATCATTTAGTGATTTGTTAACAATGATCTTCTTACATGATGAGTGAAATGTTTGTTTGAATGATGGGTGACATACTTTTGAAAAATATGAGCTTCATATTCAATGAAAGCTACTCTCTTGAGAAGTAATGATCTTAAGTAAGTCTCTTTGTATTGCTTTTAGATCATGTGTTTTTAAGCCTTAAAACTTGGTTTTCAAAAGTGGACACTTTGCTTCTCTCATATCTTTAGTTTGAGTAAGTTGAGTTTGAAGATATGTGAGTTATGGATGCACCTTGAAGTCTTTTGACTAGTACATTAAAAATGACATATAGTTAGTATCCATTTTGCTTCGGCAACTACATAGAACTCAACGAGCACTTTCATGAAAAGGGCTACACATTTTGGTTGTGCATCAACCCATTGTAGGAAAGGGCTACACCATTATGATGAGTGAAAGTCGTCATGAAGTGTATATGTTTATGTTAGAAAAATCAAAGAAGTGTTGAAAAGAATCAATAAAAAAAATTGATTCAAAGCCTAAAAAAAAGGCTAAAAGGAGTATAGTTAAAAATTGTGATTGCTCGGGTTGAAAGATAGAAATGGGATGACGAGCCACATGCACACACACTGCTCATATGTTGAAATCTATTATCTTAAAAGAAAAAATTATGGATGATAATCGGTTTGACATTTATGGAAAAACTTAGGATGAATAGATGTTGATATGGTTTGCATGTTTTGTAGGAACCCGGATTTACGTTGCGCAGCGGAAAGGAGGTTTTAAAAGTTTTTATGCAACTTGTAAACCAAATACAACATATAAGAATATATTAAAGATGAATTTAGATCATACCCTTGATGCTAACTCCTTCGTTTCTTTAAGCTTTATTCTGATTATGAACCACCAAGTCTTCCTCGCTATGTCCCGCGATCCGGCAACTGTGTGTGGGCACGTCACGATCTTCCAGGAACTAAGAGGAGGATGCAAAGGCTTGAAGAAAACTCATTTTCTTCTTCACAAAATTCGGCCACCACAAGAATTTTTTTTTTCTTTCTTGGCCGAAATCTCTTCCCTAGACACTCGAGGCTTTTCTTTTTTGTTTTTTGGTTCAATCAATGACAATAAGTCAACTTTTTCAAGTTATGTAAATATATCTATATATATTTATAACTTGATACAAATCCTTTTCAAAATATATTTCCGTCTATTAAAAGGATAATTAGTATTTAAGTGTCCTAGGTAGAGTATGATTCTAACTCCCACATAATTCTAGTTGACTTGTATTTAAACTAGACTTTGTAAAGAATAAAATACTCTAATTATTTTATCTTTATTACAGTCATGATTAGAATTTGAAACCTCCAATTAATAATTAATTAATAATTAATAATATTCAATTCATTAATTAAATAATCTAATTATCTAATTAATTTAATTATTAATATATTAATTAAATAATCTCATTATTCAATTAATCCCGAATAAATACGTGTCATTTTTATAACATAATTAATTGGACAATCCAATTAATTAATTGTGACATTTGTCACCTTTAATCAATCGGGCTAGCAAGGGGACCTAATGGACCTACAGTTTTGAGCTCCAATAATACTTAGAAATAATTAATTAAATTCTTTAATTAATATTTCATGATTATTAACTTCGGTGTTAGTACACTAAAAACCCGAAGCTGGATTCTCTCAACTAGGTATGGGCGTGGGGGCTCAATGGGCCGGGGGAGGGTCCCCCCACCCCCCCCCACCCCCATTCCTCAACCCTTCCCCCACCACCTCCCCCAAAACCCATTTGGGGGGATTGGGGATGGGGGTGTTTCGGGGGGAGGTTCCCCCTCTCCCACCCCCAAATCTCATTTCCCACATTTCTTTTCATTTTCAATTCTCAATCCAAAAATTAAAATTTGAAATTTGGTATCCGGCTATTCCAATCTCCAGTTTAACCTTGTTAAAATATTCTATCCAAAGTGTAATCAAAATATTCGCTCTAAAATATATAATTGGCTCAAAGAAATCCAATTAAATACAAATACTTCTAATAGAATATTATACAATAAAAGTCAAAACAAATTAAATTTTAAGCTTAAATTTTCAATCAATACTAGCATACTAAGTTATAACTATTAGCTACTAACTCAGGTTAATATTATAATATATATATATATATTTTTAATTATTAAAACTTTGGATATAAATAAAAATAAAAATAAAATATATATATAGTGGGGGGAAATTGGGGAATGGGTTTGGGGAGAGGTCCCCCCCCCCCCCCCCCCATTTATAAAATGGGGGCCAAATTTGCCCCCCACCCCACCCCCAAAACCCCATTGGGGCTTGTGGGGGATAGGCCCCAAAGGGAAACGCTCATCCCTATTCTCAACTGTAGATGTTTTTACACAAACCAATAACTTTCGGTGTCCATCAATATAGCTATTATATATGGTATAATCCTTCATAAGTTGTTCATAATTAGAGTTGGGTCATAAAGTCCGTTATACTCTCTAATTATATCTTTTCCATTAAGTACCATTGATTCTCTAATAAACAATAAATCCTAACTTCCTTTACGGAAGAATAAGAGCGTTCATATTTTTCAAGCCTCGAATCAACTCTTAAGGTAACTACTATCTACTTCTTGCAAGAAGGTGCAGATTCCACTATTGTGTACGGACCTTCCCAACCATATGCCAAACCGTGATTCCAACATACGAAGTTATTAACCGGGAATGTAACACCGATCTCACTCATGGTATATCAAAAATCACGATCCTAACCTGAAGGAGTCGATAAGACACTCAAGATTAAGATCACCCATATATAGCAATCATTAGTCGATATATATGAATCTCATCATGTAACGGATCTTGGTGAGAGATTCATATAGATCCTGGCCCAGGTCCTATATGATCATATCATATACGGTGACTTTATTATCATATCACCATATGAATAGTCTAGGATAAGACTACTGTCATTACAGAATGAATCCGCAATTGTAGATTAACTACAAATAAAGTACCCAACTCTATTTACTATCTACAGACTCTTTAAATTGCTCATCTCAAACTGAATCCATCTGTATATGACATTCGTATACTCAATTCGAAATTACATCCGACAATCTTGGATGTTAAATACACATGTTATTTAAAAGTATGAAACAATTTGAATGAATAAACTACTTCTTTTTGTTTATGTAAAATTAACATTCACAAATTACAAGCTTTAGGGAAAAACCCCAACATGTTGATGATCCAATTACTCCTTTATATATGTTTGAAGCAAATCCACAGACACACTTTGTTTTGCTTTCAAGTGAATTTAATATGCTAGCAATTTTAGAAGAATTATGAGAGAGATTGAAAATCTTGGTGTATCTCTCATAGTTTGTGTAGCTTATATTGTTATATTTATTTAAAATTGCTTGATTGTGTGATTGTGTGGATATCATTGTGAACAATAACCTATCTTGATCTTAGATACATCACTTATCAAGGGGGAACATTGTATGCTAGACTTTGTTTTCTTATATGATATGTTCACATGATTTTATTTTAATAAAAACATGACATAATTGAACAATTGAAAATGCAAGTTACTTATCTCATATATTTGCCTCTTTTCCCTTGATTATCCATTGTTTGTTTCTTTGACTTTTCCTTGACAAAAAGGGGGAGAAATGTATACCTCACCTCATGTGGGAGAATGTGCATCTTTGTGGATTATTGACCTTCTTGTATTAAAAGGGAGAATTCTTTTCTTAAGAGGGAGTAAAGAATTCTTGTGTGTTAAGGTTAAGGAAGAACTAAGGGAGTGCTTTAAAGTGAACTTTAATATGAGATAGGGGGAGTCTTGTTTGTTTTTATGGATATATGTCACCAATCTTCCTTGTAAAAGATTTCTTGTTTGTTTGGTTGTGTGTTTCTCATAGGTACGTTGATGATTAAGGAGGAGAATCTTAACGACTCATGAAGACTTGAAGATATATTAGTTTAGGGTCCTCTTTTTAATGTGAGGATGTGAGAATGCAATCAACTATGAGTTAGTTTGAGTTATCATTGTATGGTGAGGTTGAGGTTTTGCCATGGAATAGCCAAATGGGGATATTGTTAGGGTTTAGATTTCTGTTGGCTTGATTCTATAACAAAATGCTCTTTGTTTGTATTTCTTAGTTGCTTAGGTGGTTTGTGAATGGATCAAACTTCAAAGAAGAAAAACAACTTCGCAGCAAAGTTCGTCTTCATGAGGAAAGATGCTTACTTGGATGCTAAGGTATCGAGATTCTTTCTCCTATTACAAGGCATACCCGTATACACACACATTGCATACATTTGTGTCCCTGCATTGTTGTACTTAATTGGTATTACACATTCACACACATGTTTAGGTTTATTTTCACACTATTTCTTTTTAAAGCCTTTACCTTGCACAATTACATACAATTGCCTAAGTACACGCTTTACACAATTTAGAGCTATATAACTTCTCTAAAGCTATACACCTTAACATGATCAATAACTAGTGTATGTGAAGTGTTTGGGTTGTGTAGGTGGTGGAGGTTTAAGTGTTTGGTCTCAATTGAACCAATAAAAGCACATATCTAGGGACAAGTGTTTAGGCTATTTTAGTAGTTATGTATGACACTAGCCCAAGATCATTTATAAAAAAAAGTCCATCTACCAAGGGAATACAAATCTCAAACAAGCAGTCCATATAATGATGTTCTAATGGAAATCAATGAAAGAAATTGATGTGCAATGAGATCACTAAAAATTAAGTACAAGTTCGAAGAGTGTTTAAGAGTAGAAATGACAACCCTCACAAATAAATATTTATAAGGCACAAAACTTTCACAAGGGTAGTCTCCACTATTTTCTTGGGCGAAACAAGAATAGAGATCTAATCACCTCAACATCAAAAGATTGGCACTGTACAAGCATATTTAAAGCAATGCACGGAGCTAAAAGCATACATGATATGTCTCAACCGACATGCATAGAAAAACAACTCAACAAAAATTGACTCTATTTCAAAAAAAAAATTGATTGATTTATTTAGAGATTTGAAAATTTTCTAACACAAAACAAAAACAAACATAGAAACAAAATAAACATAAAACACGAAAGTGTTCACACCCCCAAACCTAAACTCATCATTGTCCTCAATGTTGCTCAGCTTATAAAATATGAACAATGTTTAGTAAGATTCGGGAGATAGAACATAAACATCACAAAAGGCTAAAAACAAAAACACAGCAAATCCTAAGATCTAAGCACAATACAAATCCACTCTTAGATCTAGACAAAAATAAAAATCACAAACACAAAAAACATAGCATTCCTATCATTAAGCGTATGGGTGGTTTTCGTCCAAGTCGACAACTACTCCACAAGCATTCAAAATTAAGCTCAAAATGTAAATGACACCTCTTGTGGCTGCAACCAACGCGTACGTCGTGGCATTTTCGTTTCACTTAGGGGTTGTTGTGGCGCGATAAACGCACTTTCACTTTTCTCAAGATTTGTGCGGTCATCCGACTTGAAAATTTTTCTTTCCTTGTACAAGCACAACTCAAATAACATTAAACTCATATGCTAGAAAAAATAAAAACAAGTAAAACAAAAATCCTAAGCACATACATATGTATCTGCAATGCAATTAAATCTAAATATTCACAGAAGCTAATCTAAAACAAGAAACAATCAACGAATAGGCACCTCCCCGGCAGCGGTGCCATTTTGATGAGAGCGTACTCTTGCCAAAATATATTTATAAGTTCAACCTCACGGGTGCTAGTGACTAATATTTAGTATAGCAGCAAGTAAGGGGATCGTCCATAGGGAGGTGGTATCCGTCAACTGAATCGTGTTCTAATGTTTATTGAAAGCATGTAAGTAGAATGCGGAAATGGTGAGAGTGGTGTGTGTGTGTGCAAAGGAAATGTAAATAATGCAAATGAAAACAATAGAATATGGAAATGGTGAGAATGATGTTCAAAGGGAAATAAAGGGTGGCTTGGAGAGATGCATGAGAATGATCACACAAGGTTCAATAAGTTCAACAAACATAAGTGCACATAAATTGATTGATAGACACTAAGCACATTCAATTCGAGTTAAAGGCTTGTTCTCTCTATTGAGAGATTTGAGACACAAATCACTCCTCAAAGGACATGGCTAGAGCAATTGTCCCTTTTGTCTTAATTAAGGGATTTGAGACACTTCTCACTCCCCAAAGGTCACGGTCAGAGCAAGGGTGCCTCTAGTCCCTACCATTATGAATATGAATATAAAGCCAAAACCTATCCTAGCAAAAGGGTCATGCATAAAACAAGTTTTACCCACTCTCTAGAGCTACGTGGTCAAGGGTATACCCGTAATGGTCCTCCATAAGCACAACCGAAACCCACAAACACTCAAATCGATCTTAACATGGTATTTCGACCTTCCAAAGACAAACAAATAATCATGGGATATTTGATTAGTCTACTCCTAATTTACATTAATCTACTCCTAATCCTAATCAAGGATACATATCAATTTCCAATCATCCATACACATGCAATTCACAACAAGAGATTAATCAATCAACATCAAGAATGAAACAAAGCCCAATTCAAATTTAAGAACAATCACATATATAAATGAGAACAAATATAGGTTTAAATATTTCCCAAGTGGGGACTACACATTCAAGAAAACAAGAAATACAAAGAGATGGGTTGATAGAAATACAACCCTTGAAGAATCCTTCAAAGAGCTCATTTCATTTGCCTAGCTTGAATTTGGTCCAAGACCACTCATATCTCTATGTAATCTACTCTTAAATGTGGTGGGTGATGGTAGAAAATGGATATGGAAAGCCTCCCATAGAGGAAAACCTCTATTGGAGCTTGAGAAAAACCTCCATTAGAGCTTGAGAAGCTTCTCTCTCTCTCTCTCTCTCTCTCTCTCTCTCTCTTAGGAAATGAAAATGATGAAGTGAGGAAGAAGAAGTGGTTCTGCCCGGTTTGAAGAGAAGATGTGTTTATATAGTTAGGGAAAGTTTGAGAAAGAAATTTAGGTGTGAAAGGACCATTTTGGCCTTTCTAGGCTTCTAGGTGAGTGTCGGGGCAAGTGGAATGATCGCCTCGCAAGTCACCTCGCCTTCTATGAAGTTTGGGCAGAGGATAAGGCGAGTGGTGAGGCGAGTGAGGGTTGGTCGCCTCGCACACTAGTACAGAATTTTCTGCTTCGTGCACAAGTTATTCAAATAGTCATAACTTCCTCTAGAAAACCTAGAATCATAATCTGTAAAATGTTCTGGAAGCTAGACTTACCGGGATTTTCGAATATATGAGGATCTCAATGTGGTTTGATATGAGGAGGAAGTTATGGCCTCCGCAAGTTAAACGTTCAGCACAAGACTATATAATTTCAGCCCAATAAGTTTTGGAAAACAGAGTTGACATGTGCCGCGGTCTCTATGTCACGTTCTGGTTCGACGACGGATCTGCCACAGAAACTTGCATTGGGTGACCATGAATCACGCAACAATTTAATTCGACGGTGAGGTCGCGACAACTCTAAATACTTCCAATTGTTCTCTTTTTCACTCATATTTGCTCCCAAACTTGACTTTGAAGCTCAAAACCTGTTGTAGGGAATATGTACCTACACAAGGCTTAACAAATACATTATATACAGAAATACGCTTGAAAACAAGAACAAACAATAGGAAATGGGGACCTCAGATAGGTATGAATATCGTCCTATCAATGACATTGCACCTATTATTATTATTATTATTATTATTATGGAAAATTGCATTAAAGACCCTGAGTTTAACCCAAACTAGAGCCATAGTTGTCTTTTCCCGAAATCACAAGAAGATACCCTTGACCAAGGCTTTGACAGTTTAACTTAACACCCCTATTAACTTTTGAAGGGCAATTATGCCATTTTACCCACCTATAATAATTTTTTTAAAGACATCAGCGGAATAGATTTCGATCCCTTCGTCACCTCAGATTGTCCTCACCTAAATGAATGGTCTTGATTAATTCTATTTTTGCTAGAGTAAAAACATGAAAATTAAATGAAATAATCCTGATAATTGATTAACTATATTAGACATATATCAATAGATTATAGATGTGAGGACATTTAAGGTGAGGAGAGGATCCAGATCCTAGAGGAATAGAGATCAAACAAATGCATCTCAAACCAAACCAGTGTTGGAGATCCATTAGATTTTTCCAGTTCACATCAAAACCCAACACACATAAATTTTGTTCTAGATCTTCTATGGAGGTTCATTACATTCATAGCACTCAACACAAAAAATTGCAAACAAAAACACAAATCTACTTTGGAGATCTCTTCCAAGTTCCATCCACCAAACCCTTCACAGAACCTTTCCTTCACGCGCGTCCATCACCGACGTCCCTGTTATCTCTTTCTACTCCCTCCACACTTGTTGCTCTGTTTTCTCCACTCGCCACCATTCTTCCCCTATTCGATCTATTCCAAATCGATTCTGTTCCGAGATCTGCAGTTTTTTTTTTTTTAAATTAATAATCTTCTTATTTTGTTGTTGGGTGTTGATAAGAATTTTGTGTCGAGTGTTTAAATATTTTTGGTGTTCATTTGAATTTCATGTAAATCTAGTACTAGATGGAGATCTGGTAATCTGGTACCCATCTGGTTTTTTAATAATATTAAAATAATTAATCATATATTAAAAGAAAGGGTATTTTGGTACTTTCTAGATAAAAGTTAAGTCATTGTTAAGTCTAACGATCAAAGCTCATGTCAAGGGTATCATCTTGTAATTTTGGAAAAAGTCAGCTATGGCTCCGGTTTTGGGTAAACTCAAAGTACTTCAATACAATTTTCCCTTATTATTATTTTTGAAAGTACATTGAAACTAATTCTTGCATTCAAAAATGGTCTTCTTTCAACAATTAGTTTTATTTTTCTTTATTGAGAAAGAAAGAAAAAGAAAAAGAAAACAAAACAAACAATTGGATTTGGATTTGGATTTGGTTATTCGATTTCTATTAAAATGTTAACCAATCCAATTAAAAGTGATGAACAATTTTCAAAGGAAGATAAGTTTAGATTTGCAAGTCTTATTTTTGTATCAACAAATCCATTATAAAGAAAATATTTTCTATGTTAGCTTAGCTTATTGAATACATCTCCATTATCCTTTGATATTTCATATTAATCTTTACATAACAATTCCGTGCTGAGCACATTAAGAATTATCAAAGTCAATGAAAGTCAAAGAAATTGGGTTGCTTTAGATGTAATATGTTGATAAGTTTTGGATAATCATATCAATTAGAGCTGCTTGTAAAATATGTATGGTAGGATTAACCCCTCATCACTAGTATGGAAAAGAGGTTCATTACCAGCAATGCGTATGATGTACTACTTTATTCAGTTTTTTTTAAAAAAATATGTATTTAAAATCGTTTATCTTTTATTTTTACCTAAACCAAACTCAATATAAATCATAAGTTGAGCCTGTTTTGGTGACTAATTAAAAATTTTAGAATTCGGATTCAGTTTATAATATGTTTAAAGTTTGAAATTAATAAGGACCAAAATTTTAAGACTCTTTCAAATAAGTCGAACTAATAGATTTGATATAAATTTTGGACACCGCAACCGAAATATCTTGATTCTTGACAGCTAGCTTGAGAAACGTAGAGCCCAAACAATATCATATAGTCAATTCTGGCCTTGTGGCAAATTATTGACATCAGATGATTAATAAACTACTTTCTTCAACTTACAAAATCTGGTTTTGCAATCCTTTTGATCATCTGACATTTGATGGTTGAGTATCATGAATCATCATCCGAGTAGACTATCAATATTTGTCATTGTCCACCTCCACTATAATATAAGATTTTTAATCCCAAATTCACGCGTAGAATGGATCCACTCTCAATTTGTTTTTCTTTTTATTTGATTTTAAGTTTATAACATATATAAATTTTTAACAGTTTATGGTTATCAAATTAAAATAAAAACTAAGAGCATAATCCTTAAAAATAGGAGATTAATCAAAATTTGGTTATTTATCCAAAAAAACACTCTCCAACAGAGTCATTAAAATTTAGCAATAGAAGTTATTAATAATCAAATTGTCTCTCTAATAATCAAATTTGAAGTTTGACTTTCAATCATCAAATACAAATTAAGCAAAAATAAATGTTGTTATAATTTTATCTTTTCTCTCTTATATGTGGCTTTTTATTTCCTTTTTTTTCTTTTCTGATCACCTATGTATTTTATCAATGTTTCAATCCCAAAAATTTCATTCAGGTAAAATTCGTTTCTTCATTACGAATGAATCAATACCCATATTATATACCTTCTTTTGTTTTTTTTATAGTTTTTTTTATTTTTCTTCTTTTTTTTACTCTTGAAATAAAATTGAGTGGGTACAGTGAAAAATTAGACGAGATTAGATTTTGTATCTAAATAAATTAGATTTTTTATTTAGATAAAACATACCATTGTGGACTACACAATCATCAAATTTAGCAATCTCTAAAAATAATCCTTAGATACTAAGGTGAAAACTTTTAATGATCCAAATTTACTTAAGCCATTGGAGATGCTCTAAGCTAACAAAAATAGATTTCATATATATATATATATATATATATATATATATATATTATTTATTATATATCTGTTTTCGGACGAAGATATAATAAATTTCTCCTAAAGTTAAAGAAACTGATAATAAATTATTGACCGGAGGATCTCGCACCTCAAGGCTCAATCAGTTCAATAAACTTATATGTCACAGCCAACTTTGAAACAAGGTCAACCTATATACATCATGGCCATTTAGCACAAGTCATTCTGCCGATACTGATTAATATTAATAGATGTTTCCAAAGGGCAAAACATTTCCAAAAAAAAAAGGTGGAAATTTCAATATACCTCAAAAAATTAAGGATAAAATTAGGATAAACTATGATACACATGGAGACAAACTCCTTGTTAGATAGTGACCCAAAAGCAATAAAAAGTTATTTAACTAATTTTATTATAGTTAAATATATAATATTTATCGTGAACATAAATGTATATACTAATTTGTTTTAAAATATTACAATAATTTGGGGTTTAAGGGGAGGATTGTAAGAAAAAAAAACCAATAGCAACAAATCAAAATTGTCACAAAAGCGTTTAATTCGTCGTAAAATATCTTTAGCAACAAAATAATTTTGTCACGTATTTCGTCACATTAGATCGACCAAATACAACAAAGTGTGATTTCGTTACAACATATTATTTTTATGCACGCATTATTTGCATGGCTAGAATTACGTTTTGGCAACGCAAGATGTACTGTCGCTAGAACTATGTTCTCATAACGAAACTTATTGTCGCCAAAACGATAGCTTTTAGTGATGCAAAATATATCATTCCTATAAATATATTATAACAACGACATTTATTGTCACCCAAACAATGTTCGATAACAAACCCTAGAAACGGACATTAAAGTTGTTAGATAACAAACCCAGAAACCCAGTAATCACAACTTGTTAGATAACAAACAAATCCCAAATCAGACATTCAGACCCCATATCTTGTTGGTCTTATTCAATAAGACAAACAAAAAAGCACATTGAAGTTGTCTTTTGGTGTAATTATTGCTTGTATTTTTTTTTACTTCATCTTCAAATAACAAAACCTAGAAATACAGTAGTCACAACTTGTTAGATATCTATAGAGGGTTGAGAAAATTTTGATATCTGGAAGTCTCGAAAAAAAATTTAAACAAAATATCTAGAAATCTGGAAACACAAATTTAAAACAAATCATCTCATTTTAATAATATATATATATATATATATATATAAGAGATCTCAATTCTAAATCTCTATTTGATAACTGGAAATCTATAAAAAGAAAAAAAATCTCATTTAAGCATCTCTACCAACTCTCACACAACCTAAACCGTTACTAAACTCCAAAAAGTTTACAGATTCAAAGTGAGATCCCAAGACCCACTAAAACCCAGCCTTGTTAAAAAAAATCATCAATTAAGCAATGATGCGATTGATCCACGAACTAGTGAACCATAGAAGTTATCTTCGATTGACTGAGAATGGTGATGTAGAGAAGAATTGTGATATGGTTATGGTTGATTATCATTATCGGTCTGTTAAAGCCAGTTTAAAAGAAGTGAAAAAAATTGTAGATTATCAGTTTAAAGGGTGAATATGATGAAAGAATTTTATTTGAGAGAGAGAAAGGGGTTATGGTTTAGAATTTGGGGAGAACGATTGCAATTCTCATTTTGTTCTATATTAAAGTACGGGTAAATTTGAAATTAAAAAAAATTCATTAAACTCATTTTGGCTTCCCTTGTTTTTTTTATAAGCTCTTTTCATAGGAGGTGGGTGAGAGGTCAGCTGAAAGAGCTTTTAAATTGAAAAAGTTTTATCCAAACAGTTTCAAAAGCCACTTATGAGCTCCAAAAGCCATCCCAAACAAGCCCGAAGTGCTTATCAAGTTTTTGTATTTTGGAATTTGGACTAACTTTTACATGGTTTATTAAACATTTTCCATGATTTTTGAAGCAGATTGGTGTTTTCTTTTTACATTTTCTGAACACTATAGCTAATTGCATTAACACTTAGATACACCAGGCTTTTTAGTATGAATTTGACAAAGTAGTTGCTGTGAACCAACTACTTTGGCTTCATGAACTACGGATTTTTAGTGTGGATTCGGATTACAATGTCTGTTTATTTACTTGATTGGAAAGAAAACTTGTTTGTAATCATGTGTCTTTCTAGCTTCCTCTCTTGTGTACATTTTTGCTTTCATTGATATGGTGATTTGGTATGCCTCTCAATCTGTTTAGATAGGGCTTCAGCAAGCCTTTACCTTAATCCATATTCCACATCATCAAAATGTCTCCAACAAGTAGGAAGTTACTTCAAAAGTAAACTTGACAATTGAAAAAACATGACAGAGTTGAGGTATTACAATGGTAAGCTCTTTGAGAGTGCCGAGGAGCATAAAAATAACTTTAGGTACCATATATTTTTATGTATTTCATTCTCTTAATCAAATGATTTTTTTTTATAAAAAAAAACAATATATAGTGCTATCGATATTACAATAGTCTTAATTTGGGTTAACTCTAGTTGTCATATGCCTGCCTCAGTCCAAGGAGGTTCACTGTCTTCTCCTCCAATGACTCGTGACGATTGCTCGGCCCCATCGATTTCAGACTCCGATGTGGGATGCCCTGCAGGAACAAGAAGTTATTTGCTCTGCAACAGGGTCATGGTTTACCCATGTGTTCAAGACATTTCATTTCCAAAGGGTATTACTGTACATCAAATTGGCGAAAATAGGTGGGGGTGGCTGTGAGTTTGGTGGGGTTGTAGAAAGTACGGTTGCATAGTCTAAAAGTTGCATTAGAGTATTGTATTTAGAATGAGTTGGAATATTAGAATATCGTAAATTCGTAAATTGAAAATATTGTACTGCAATTTGGTTATTCAATAAATTTTCGTTCTATTATTTTTGTCTTGACTACTATAATCTTCATTATTATGAATTTGAATTCATGACGATCTAGAATTTCACATCTTTCAATGCAAGTAGTTTCTTGAAAGTTTTAATAAGAAGCATTCTAAGTGGTAGTAGAACTCTGAGTTTTTAACAAGCAATCTAAGTTGTAGAACTTTGAGATTTTAACAAGCAGTCTATGTTGTTGAAACATCTAAAACATTTAACAATTCCTTAACAGACAACTTGCACATGTATTTTGTTGTGAGCTTTCACAACATACATGTTGTAAAAGACCCTTTTTGTTGTAGGGGATGGTAGAGAGGTGTTGGTCACCTGAGGGAAATATTTGAAGCTGCTGAGATTCTCTGTTTTTAGCTTCTTGTTGCTTCCCTGTCTGTTTTTATGCTTGTCGTGGGTAGCTGGTGTAGCGGGTTAAGTCTTGTGGGTTGTGTTGTTTTTGTCACATCGTTGGTGCCTGTGTTCTGTTTTCGTGGGGCCTTGTGCCCTGCTGTTGTTTAGTCTCCAGGCTTGCTTGTCTCTGTTTGTCGCTGTGTAGCTGCTTGGCGTTTTCGCCCCTTTTATAAAATTGTTGTTCAAAAAAAATATATCCTTGTAAGAACTGAAATTAATTTCCAGAATTCTCTTTGGTTTTTCTCTGTTTATCAAACCTTCATTGGAGGACCTTCAAGTTCCTCTGTTCTTGCTTAATAGCTGTTGGCATTTTGTCAAACATCTAGGTGTTTTCTTCAATATGTAATATACTACTTCTCAACAAACATAAAAATACACAAAACTATGGAAACCTAACACAGTAAAGAAAATATTGAACTACAAATTAATCATGAAAGCCAAATTGAAACATACTAGTACTTGAATTTTTTCATTATTATGTGATTCTACGATAAAGTTTTATCTTTTTGTAATTAGTCTACGGTACATTTCGGATACATTGGTTTTTATCTATAATGATCTAAGATAAGATTTTAAAGGATGTCAACTATAACAATAAATAAAAAACAATAACAATAATAATACAACGTTTGTGACAAAATATGGGAAAAAAAACAAGATCAACATTTTATTCTCACTTATTAATATAGTTGACATTTTATTCTAACTTAATTATTAATTAATTAATAAACACCATTAACACAAATAAGTACAAATACACAAATCAAGCCAAATGCCAAAGAAGTGGTTCAACCAATAATCTCCATCCATCGATCTACCTTTTTAATACGAGAGGTGGGATGCTTTGCTCATGTCTGAAGAAGTTGCCTGGATCAACTTCAGTCTTCACTTTCACCAATCTTTGAAAGTTTCCTTTAAAATATTTGACACCCCAAACACTAGCTTGAATGATACTTGTGTTACCCTTCTTGTTTATTCCCAAATCCAGATCTCTGTAATTCACATATGCACCTCTTGGAAATTTGGACACATAAGGTGTCATGTAATTGTATAGACTCCTGATCCAATTCATATGCTGTGGTACATTCTTGTCTCCCTTCTGCCAATATGTGAAATAATGGAATTTGAAAATAGTTCCCTTTCTATGAGGGAAAGGAGTTTCATATTCAGGAATTTCGCTCATCATTCCTCCATAAGGTGTCCATACAATGCGAGGATCATCTTCTTCCAGTAGCCTTTTACGTAGCTCCTCAAGCGCGATCTCAGGTATGGGTTCATTAACAAAGTCTGTTTTGCCTTCAAAAGTCAATGGTGCAGTAATTCGTTGAAGTAGAAGTTCAGGAGATGCGAACACAAGAGAAGTGTTCACAGGGACGCTGCTAACATGAAGTGAAGATCTGATCCAACTTGTTTCGATACAATCTGCTCTAGTTAGGACCTAATTCCGGGAAGCTCTCTTGCATTAGTTGGACAAGTCTATCAGCACCACCAAGGAAAAAGCCATCATACTCTGTTTTAACGCTTCTCTCACTTGTGCTTGTATTTTCCACGTTCATCAGAACTCTAATGAGAAGATCCTTATCAAGCTTATCAACAACTTGTTGCCATCTATAGAGAAGCTTTGTGTCACCTTGTTCTAGGGTCTTAAGAACTGTAAAAACAGTAACGGTTTCTGGCACATCAACCAGTTTTATCTTCCACGAAAGAATAACACCGAAGCTTCCTCCACCACCTCCTCTTATGGCCCAAAACAGATCTTCTCCCATGGCTGCTCGGTCAAGAACTCTACCATTGACATCAACAATATGGGCATCGATGACATTGTCAGCAGCCAAGCCATATTTTCTCAACAAAATACCATAACCACCTCCTGTGATGTGCCCACCAACGCCTACAGTAGGGCAAATACCAGCAGGAAATCCATGAACGTTGCTTTTTTCAGCAATTATGTAGTAAAGTTCACCTAGAGTTGCACCAACTTGAACCCAAGCGCTGTTATCATTGATGTTAACGGAAATGGAACGAAGGTAGGTAAGGTCTAACACAATGAAAGGTGATTCGATTAGGGATACATAAGAAACACCCTCAAGGTCATGGCCTCCGCTTCGTACTCTCATATGAATACCAAGCTCTTTGGAGCAAATAACAGCAGCTTGGACATGGGATTCACTCAAAGGAGTGAAGATCAACTCAGGCTTAGGCACCGAAGGCTCAGTGAACCTAGGTTGTTGAGCTCTAGACTCCAAGACTGAGGTAAATGAAGAATTGTTTGGGGTGTAAATTATGGAGAGAGGAATGGAATGTTGAGAGAGACATTGGATCAATGGGGTTTGTTGAATTGGAGATGAAGTTGTCCATGAAGCTGATAATAAAAACAATATTGAAAGAATGTACATACTTGGAGAAATAATGGAATTCATTTTCCAAGCGTGTTTGCTTCTGGGTTTTGTCTTCAATAATCTTACATATATATATATAGGTAATACTTGAGCTATAGCCTCTTTACTATTTCATTACAATAAATTTCCTGGTAAAATCTTCCAGACGAATAAAAACAATTTAATAATATTATGATGCAAGATAATTTTCACCTCAGTGGGCCACTAATAAATATTTATCGGTGCGTTATATATGGACCATTAGTTTCAATTGCTTTGACCCAGTCTGTAAGCACTTGTCAATATTTATCCATAATCTGATACACACGTGTAATGCATTGATGTATTTTATATCAGTACGTACTGAGGAGAAAAAAACTATTATGATGTAGATATAAATTGCGCCAAAGTTTTTTGTTTTTGAGTTCACCTGTATTGTTTGGTTCTGGGGCTTGGTGCTGTTTGTCTAGGTTTCTTTTGTGTTGTCTGCTGTCGTCTTGTTAGGCTGGTGTGTTAGGTGCCTTTGTGTTGCCAGCCCTGTTTTTCCTGTCTGTATGTGTTGCTGTGTGGTCTCTTCTTAGCCTTTTTGGCTTCAATAAAAATTAACTTTTCAAAAAAGAAAAATACCTACAACCCTTTTTAAGCATTTAGTTGGGAGGCCATAAAAAAATAAAAAATAAAAACAAAAAATAAAAATAAAACACTGGAGCCAAAATAATATCTACAACCCTTTTTAACCATTTAGTTAAGAGGCCATAAAAAAATAAATTAGGGACCAATGTGAAAAACTTCATAATTGGTTTGGGCAAAACTTCATGATCGTAAATAGTATATTTCATGGGTTTTGATATTATTTTAGATTATGTCATGATTTTAAAAACCAGTTATGAAGTTTTTCAAAATTTTAGGTTTCTGATGAATTTTATATGATAGCCAGCCACGTATTATTTTACAGTTCATTATGTAACACATTTTTTGAATTTTTGGGTTTCTGATACATGTTAGCTTTTTATATAATATGTTTTCAGTTCAATATTTAATATATATAACAGGTAATTCATTAAGGGCACCAAAGTCTTTTTACTAACATGGTTGGTTAAAAAGCAAATTTTACAACGATCCGATTAGAATTGAATTCGACAAATTTCAATTGGTTAAAAAAAAAGTCTCTCTAAATATTATATATTTAACTACAAAAAAATTAGTTAAAAAACATTTTATTGCTTTTGGGCTATTGTCTAACAAGGAGTTTTGTCTCCATGCGTATCATAGTTTATCCTAAAAATAAGTTGAGTCTTTTTTGGCAACTATTAAAAATGCTCCCATTTAGAATTCGGATTCAGTTTATAATATGTTTAAAGTTTGAAATTAATAATGACCAGAATTTTAAGACTCTTTCAAATAATGTGAACAACAATCAATTTGTAGAATGCACTACTTTGTATTGAATTAAGTTAATTAAAATAAACTGGATAAACCCTTATATAGGTTGGAATCCTGACAACTATTAAGTGTGAACATTACTTAAAGATTTGTATGCTGCCTAACTAAACAGCCTAATATTATCAGCAGACTTTGTTGATTACATACAAGCACACAATGGCTGACTAGCACACAACGGCTGACTAGCAGACAATACTGATTCTACTAATTTAACAACTTGGTTTAGATTAAATCCTACATATCTCCCCTTAAACCAAGTTTTCCTTAACTTATCATGCCTAAAGTTTTCTTCAGTTTTAGGAATGAATCGACTTTGAGCGGCTTCGTGAATATGTTTGCAATCTGCTCCTCAGAACGACAGTATTCTATCACGATTTCATTATCCTTTACCAAGTCTCGAATGAAATGAAACTTGATGTCAATGTGCTTACTCCTACCATGAAAAACTGGATTCTTTGTCAGTGAAATGGTGGACTTGTTATCACTGTAGGAGCATTCTGTTGATGCTTCAAGTCACAATATACGACGCAGCCACACAGCTTGTGTAGCACCATTAGCAACTGTAATATACTCAGCTTCCGTAGTCGATAAAGCAACCACCTGCTGCTTTTTCGATGACCAAGAAAATACTCCAGAACCCAGATGGAATGCATATCCGGAAGTACTTTTCCTCTCTTCCATATCACCTGCCCAGTCACTATCCGTGTATCCCACAAGCCAATCTTATCAGCAGAAGAGTAAAGGATACCGTCATCTAATGTACCTTTTCACATATCGCAAAATACGCTTGCCAGCTTGCAAGTGAGATTGCCTCGGAGAATCCATAAACCTGCTGATAAGCCTAACTCCATATGCAATGTCAGGTCTAGTAGAAGTTAAGTATCCTAAACTTCCTACTAGTCTCCGAAAGATGGTAGCATCAATCAGCTCACCAGACCCATCTTTCACTAACTTCAATCTCTCTTCAACAGGAGTGAGAATCGGTTTACATCCCTCCATCTTGAACTTCTTCAACACATCACCGGCATACTTCTTCTGACATAAGAATATTCCATCATCCGTCTGACACACCTCAATGCCGAGGAAGTAAGACATCAACCCCAAATCTATTATCTCAAAATGACCAATCATTGCTTTCTTGAACTCTGCAATCATATCAGGGTTATTACCGGTAATAATCAAATCATCAACATACAAACACACAATGAGAATATCTCCCTGTGGATTTGTCTTGATGTATAGAGTGTGCTCGTAGGGACATCTCTGAAACTCATGTTGAATAAAGTATGTGTCAATACGTGTATACCATGCCCTGGGTGCCTGCTTCAACCCATATAAGGCCTTCTTCAACTTGTAGACCTTTTTTTCTTGCCTCATTTTCACAAAACCTATCGGCTGGTGAATGTAGACTTCTTCCTCTATCTCACCATTTAAGAATGCCGATTTTACATCCATCTGGAGGATTCTCCAGCGATTCTGTGCGGTAAGAGACACAATCAAGCGAACGGTGTCAAGTCTAGCAACTGGTGCAAAAACCTCAAAATAATCAATCCCTGGTTTCTGCTTGTAGCCTTTTGCAACCAGACGTGCTTTATAACACTCTACCTCACCGTTTGGCTTGTATTTTGTCTTATACACCCATTTAACACCAATGGGCTGTTTACCACGAGGCAAATCAGTAAGCTCCCATGTGTTATTATTCTCAATTGCACTTATCTCCTCATCCATTGCTTTTATCCAGCAATCATCTCGAGCAGCATCTTCATATGTGATAGGATAACAATCTGCAAACAGTGCAAAATTCACTAACTCTTCATTAGTTAGATCGTCGTCATTACTGAGAACACAATCTTGCAAACGAGTTGGCAAAACCCATTGGCGTTATGGACGACTGGAAGATTCTGCTGGATATGGAGTCACACCAGGTGATGGTGTCATAGGGGTAGGTTCTTCCTGAACAATCTCTTCCAGATCAACATTAACATCTGAAGAGCTCCCCTTACCACGGGACCAATCCCAGCAACCTTGCTCATCAAAGGTAACGTCTCGACTGACAATTACCTTCCCGGATACTGGATTATACAGCTTGTATCCTTTTGTCATCTAACTGTAGCCGAGGAAAATGCACTTCTCTGCCTTATCATCAAGCTTCTTCCTCAAAACATCAGGTACATGAGCATAGCAAATACAACCGAACACTCGTAGATGTCCAATACTGGGTTTGCGTCGAGTCCAAGCTTCCTGTGGAGTCTTTTCGAGAACACTTCTAGTAGGGCACCTGTTCAATAAATAGAACGCACTAGCAACTGCATCACCCCAAAAACCTTTAGGTAAATTCTTCAAGTGCAACATACACCTGACCATATCCATGAATGTTCTATTCTTCCTCTCAGCTACTCCATTTTGCTGAGGAGTGTATCTGGCTGTCATCTGATGATGAATGCCATGTTTCTGCAAGAAACCATCGTAAATTATATATTCTATGCCTCTGTCTGTTCTCAAAGTCTTGATAGATCTTCCACACTGCTTCTCAACATTTGCCTTAAATCTTTTAAAGGCATCACAATCATCTGACTTTTGCTGCAAGAAATACACCCAAGCTTTCCTGCTAAAGTCATCAATAAAGGTAATAAAATACTTGGAATTTCCATTTGATGGAACCTCCGCTGAGCATAAATCTGAATGCACCAGCTCCAAGGGCTTACTGGCTCTCTATGCCTTTCCTATGGGAAATGGGTCTCTGTGCTTCTTTCCTAAGACACAGGTCTCGCAAACTTTATCTGGGGAATTTATGGAAGGTAATCCTGAAACCATCTTTCTAGATGCTAGTTGTTTCAGACTTCCAAAATTCACATCCCAAACCGCATGTGCCACAACCAATTCTCATCACAAATCATTGAACTAAAGCAAGGTAAACTATCGCTATTAATAAGCAGCGGAAACAAACGGTTTTGTGACATTTTTACCTTTGCTATTAGCCCCTTCTGTGCACTATTGATGGTGAAAATTCCTTCGTGGATCCGTATGTCATATCCTTTCTCCGAAAGTTGTCCCACACTCAATAAGTTCTTCTGCAGGTTTGGAACAAACAATACATCTGAGATGGAATTCTGGGACCCATCCTTCAAAGTGATAGAGATTCTACCTTTCCCCATCGTTGGCACCGTTGTGTCATTCCCAAACTTCACCGATGAAGTAAAGGATTCATCTAACTGAGTGAACATCTTCTTTTCACCACATTTATGGTTGCTGCAGCCCGAATCCAGAAACCATTTGTTCTTGGCTTTATCGTCTGCCATGTTGCATGCTAGCAACAATGTTTCTGAACGATCACCATCTTCTGTAACATTTGCTTGGAAATCTTGCTTTCTAGATCTACACTCGGACTTGTAATAGCCAAATTTTTTACAATTGAAACACTGAACCTGAGATTTATTCCTCTGATTAGCGTTGTTGTTGTTGTTGTTGTTGTTGTTGTTGCTCCCTCTGTCTGTTCCCTGGCTAGAACTGGAAGCACCTTCTCTTCTGTTTTGAGAGTTCTGACCCCACTGTCTAGACTTAAAATTCCTCTGAGTCTCATCTTTGTCTCTCTTAAGACTTAATTGGCTTTGTAAAGCCTCCTCCACCTCAATTTCTGACTTCTCATCCAGACGTTGTTCATGGGCTTGGAGTGAGCCCATCAACTCATCCAACGTCATCGTCTAGAGATCTTTGGACTCCTCAATGACAGTCACCTTGTACTCAAACTTTGAATTCAGTATTCGGAGAATCTTCTCCATAATCTGAACATCTGAAATGTCTCACCATTGGACTTCATTTGATTAACAAGTACCAATATCCGTGAGAAATAATCTGCCACCTTCTCTGTTTTAGTCATTTGAAGAAGCTCCAACTGCTTCCGTATAGTCTGCAGGCGAACTTTCTTCACCTTTTCAGCTCCTCTGTACGTGTTCATCAGAATATCCCATGCTCCTTTTGCTGAAGTGGCATGTGCGATTTTCTCAAAAATCATCGGATCCAGTGACTGGTTGATGAAAACCTCGCCATCAGATCCTTTCGAGTTGTTGCAGTATCTGTTGGACTAACAATACCCTCAGAAACAACAGTCTATAACTCATGGTATTCGAACAAAAGTTGCATATGGACCCTCCAATACTCAAATTTTGTCTTTCCATCAAATTTAGGTATTTGGTACTGAATTGTATTATTTCCAAAATTAGAGATAGTCATTTGTAATTTACCAAATAGGGGTACTATTTATAAATTTCCAAAGAGGGGTACAATCTGTAATTTTCCATAAAACACAATGATTAAAAAAAACACAATGATTAAAAAAAACTTTGCTTTTCACTTTTTTTTTAACTTTTACTTGCTTTCCTTTTTTTTTAATCACGCCACTTTGCCTTTTTTTTAAAACTTTCTCCTTTCTTTCCTCCTCTTTTTATAAACATGTATGCTTTCAATTTTTTTTTTAAAAAAACAGATCTCTCTCTCTATGTGCTCCCACTTCTCCTCTGATCAAAACAGATCAGATACCAAAAAAAAAATCCTTCCTCTTTCAACCCAAACAGAAAAAAACTTATCTTAGGATGTCGATTTGACCTCCAAAACGTCCTCCGTTGACAATGATTCTTTGAAATAAATGGAGGGTGATCACTAGCTGCACCTTCTGATGTTGGTGGTGTCAACCCACTCACCCGACGGTCGGCAGCTGGTGGTGGTGGAGATGACTGACTCCGGTAACTTCTGAGTTTTTTTTTTTTTCGTCTGAACCATATTTTTATGGTTCCGAAAAAAAATGCCTCTGAACCTCTCTTGGTTCAAATCCGGCACCGGTGAGTTTTTCCGGCTATCCGGTTCCTAACTGGAATCTAGCTAGATCATTCCCTCATAGTGTATCTCTCACACTCACAGTCTCTACCACACTCACCTCCGAGCTCTCAAGCTCTGATACCAAATGTGAACAACAATCAATTTGTAGAATGCACTACTTTGTATTGAATTGAGTTAATTAAAATAAACTTGATCAACCCTTATATAGGTTGGAATCCTGACAACTATTAAGTGTGACCATTACTTAAAGATTTGTATGCTGCCTAACTAAACAATCTAACATTATCAGCAGACTTTATTGATTACACACAAGCACATAATGGCTGACTAGCAGACAATATGACTCTACTGATTTAACAATTTGGTTTAGATTAAATCTTACAAATAAGTTGAAATAATAGATTTTATATAAATTTCGGACACCGCAACCGAAATATCTTGATTCTTGACAGCTGACTGATTGGAAACTTTAGAGCCCAAAGAATATCATATAGTCAATTCTGGCCCTGTGATCAAATTAATGACATCAGATGATTAAAAAACTCCTTTCTTCAACTTACAAAATCTGGTTTTGCAATCCTTTTGATCATCTGATATTTGATCATGAATCATCATCCGATTAGACGATAAATATTTGTCATTGTCCACCTCCACTATAATATAAGATTTTTAATCCCAAATTCACGCGTAGAATGGATCCACTATAAATTTGTTTTTCTTTTTATTTGATTTTAAGTTTATAACATTTATAAATTTTTAACAGTTTATGATTATCAAATTAAAATAAAAACTAAGAGCATCATCCTTAAAAGTAGGAGATTAATCAAAATTTGGTTATTTATCTAAAAAATACTCTCCAACAGAGTCGTTAAATTTAGCAATAGAAGTTATTAAATTTACGACCAATTTTATGGGTCATGTAATGAACTTTTACGACCCACAAGAACACCCAATCACGGCCTGCACTTGCAAGTCGTTAATGTCTTTTAAAAATATATTACATTATATTTAAAGCACCTCATCCTACACACCCACTCCATTCCTACCACACCCTCTCATTTGACACCATCTAATAATTCGTTCACATTCACATCCACATCGGTCCTCAAACCTGAAACCTCATAGTGTTCAAGCAAAGCTTTGACCATCTCTGCTACTCATTCGAATTTGTTACTAATTGCATAATGTTTATATATAAACTATAGATGTTATTAAATTTGTATTGATTTTTTTAAAATCAAAATTGTATTCCCAATAATATAAATTTTATTTTACATGATAGACAAATTAACATTTAATTAAAAAAAATTAAATCATATATTGTTGAATCAAATGAAATTCGGTAATCATACCCGAGATAGAGAGATGTTTCTAAGGTGAAAACTTTTAATGATTAAAATTTACTTAAACCATCGGAGATACTCTAAGCTAATAAAAATATATTATATATATATATATATATATTATTTATTATATATTTATTATATATCAGTTTTCGAAAGAAGATATAATAAATTTCTCCTAAAGGTAAAGAAACTGATAATAAATTATTGACCGGAGGATCTCGCACCTCAAGGCTCAATCAGTTCAATAAACTTATGTGTCACAGCCAACTTTGAAACAAGGTCAACCTATATACATCATGGCCATTTAGCACAAGTCATTCTGCCGATGCTGATTAATATTAATAGATGTTTCCAAGGGGCAAAACATTTCCAAAAAAAAAAAGTGGAAATTTCAATATACCTCAAAAAATTAAGGATAAAATTAGGATAAACTATGATACACATGGAGACAAACTCCTTGTTAGATAGTGACCCAAAAGAAATAAAAAGTTATTTAACTAATTTTTTTATAGTTAAATATATAATATTTATCAGGAACATAAATGTATGTACTAATTTGTTTTAAAATATTACAATAATTTAGGGTTTGAGGGGAGGATTGTAAGAAAAAAAAACCAATAGCAACGAATCAAGATTGTCACAAAAGCATCTAATTTGTTGTAAAATATCTTTAGCAACAAAATAATTTTGTCACGTATTTCGTCACATTAGATTGACCAAATACAACAAAGTGTGATTTTGTTACAACATATTATTTTACGCACGCATTATTTGCATGGCTAGAACTACGTTGTGGCAACGCAAGATGTATTGCATGTCGCTAGAACTATGTTCTTATAATGAAACCTATTGTCGCCAAAACGGTAGCTTTTAGCGTTGCAAAATATATCATTCCTATAAATATATTATAACAACGACATTTATTGTCACCCAAACAATGTTCGAACTTCGAAAATTAATCCCATCACTGTCCAGTCTGTTCCGACCATGGACAACACCACCCCACCACACCCCTGTCCCTACCATGGACAACAACACACCACCCAACACATGTTAAATCTTGCTAGATAAATTTAAATTCATTCTACTAATCAAAATTTTAATTTCTACGACAGACATATATTACAAAACGTTTATTGGAGCATTTAATAAATTTATATTTTTAAAATCATATATAGTGGAGTTAGGGATCTGTTAGAGACTAGTGACATCAATTGTAATAAGCATGATTTGGAATACAACTCTCACTACATGAGAGATGTTTCTCTATATCTTGCGATTTATTGAACAAATGTAAGACTCAGATTCCTAATTTATATGGTAATTTAATTATTAACGTGTCTCTTAGTATGAAAAACTTAAAAAAAAAAAACTAATTAAGAATTTTTTCGTCCCTAAAAGTCTGGTCGAGTTTGCACTTCTTAGAGACGAACAATAATTGTTTTAATCCCTATATTGCAATTTTGATGTAGTGTTAATTTTAAAATCATTATTAAGACATTAAGTAACGAATTATATTTGTCTCTAGAATATATTTAGTTTGCGTGGCTAGAACACCCGTTGCGGCAACAAAAAATTAATAGTCCCTATAAATAAGCTATAACAACAATATTTATTAGCGTTAAAATGATGGGTTTCAACAACGCAACATATATCGTCGCTATAAAATCGTTCTAACAACTATATTCATCGTCGCTAGAACTGTTTTCTCTAGTAACAAAATTTTCTTTTCCTCATTAAAAGTACTTTCTAGCGACAAATATTTGATTGTTGTTACAGATATTGTCGCTGCAACTCTCTAGTGACGAAATATGATTTTCCTTACTACAAGTGCTTGCTAGTGACAAATATTTGATTATTGTTAAAGATTTTGTTGTTGTTGCACTTTTTTCTTAAAGAGGGACACGATTTGAACCCACAACCTTATTATATAGTTGTGAGAGGCTTACCACTTGGGCCACTTGGCCAATGTCATCTTGTCTATAAATGCATATACACGGTACTTAATTTGGGTATATAATGAGTTGACGTAAGAACTTCTCACCTCATAAGATTGATGGTATATTAATTAATTGCAAGAAATTAAATGGTTGACAGTAAGTATAAATGATGAATTATTATTATTATTTTGTATTGCTGAACCTATGGTAGTTTTTACTTCCATCTCTTCTGGTTTTTGGTCTTCTCTCGGTCTTTATTTAGTGGGTTTGAATAATAGGGGTGGTCTTTTACCAAAGATTTAGGTCTTTGCTTGTGACTCCTTTCCTGATGCTCAGATAGTCCATTTTCATGAGCAGCAGCTTACAGTGTCGCTCACGGTTAATTCTCGGTTACATTTTTACACTTTCGTTTATGCGAGCACATCGGCGGTTATCCGAAGATCTCTTTGGCAGTCTCTTCGAGACTTGGTCAGTTTGGTTTCTTCCTCTTGGTTGGTTATGGGTGATTTCAATGCTCTTTTGGGAGCTTATGAGTCTTTAGGCCTTCGTTCTCCAACTCGTAGCTCCTGTCAGTATTTCAGGTATGTTATTGAGGATTGTGATTTGATTGGTGTTCGCTCCTAGGGTGCTCGTTTCCTTTGGGCTATGGGTCGTTATCCCCGTACTAGGATTGAGAGGAGGTTAGATAGAGCTTTGGTTTCTGAGGGTTGTATTTCCTGTTGGCGGGACATTTCTTGTGTGGCTCACCCTCGTAGATTTTTGGATCATTGTCCATTAGTGATTCAGTTGTCGGATATTGAGAAAGTTAGTCCTAGACCTTTCCTGTTCAAGAGCATATGGTTGGATTACCCAGATTTTATGGCTTTAGTTCGTCGTATTTAGAGTTCCTCTTTTGTGGGTAAGCCTCATCAGGTGGTTATCAACAAGCTGAAGAGGTTGAAGAATGCTCTCAAGACTTGGAATTGGGAGGTTTTCTGGGATCTTAACTCCAACATTACTGGGAAATCGACAGAACTTAGTCTATTTAGTTTCAGATGTCTAATCTGTGTTTTTCAGATGAGTTTTTCTTGGCTGATTCTCGTGTTTATTATGAACTTGACGTGTTGTTAAGCAGACAAGAGTGCTTTTATCGTGATCGGTCAAGGGTGAAGTGGCTGGAAGATGATGACCATAATTCCTCATTCTTTCATGCCTCTGTCAGACGTAGGCAGTACATGAACGCTTTGTCTTCTCTCTGGATTAATTAGGTGATTACTGATGAACGTTTGATTATCAAGGATCATGTCATCGAGTTTTATTCGAATCTCTTTTCTTCGGATTCTTCTCGGGTTGAGACAGAGTTCTCGGTGGTGTAGGATGTGATTCCTTCTTTGGTGACAGATGTGGAAAATTCTTTTCTGATTAGCATTCCTCTAATGGACGATATCCATGATGCGGTTTTTTCTATAGATGTAGCCTCTGCCTCTAGGCCGGACGGTTTTTCTGGAGGGTTCTATCAACGGTGTTGGGTATTGACGTGGTTCTTGCAGTTCAGGACATTTTCCATACAGGGGTTATTTTTTCGGGTTTGAACTCCAGTTTCATTGTTCTTCTTCCAAAGCTGAAGGATTCGATCTCGATAGATCAATTTCGTCTGATTGTGCTTAGTAACTTCTTGTTCAAAATCTCTTCCAAAATTTTGGTAGATCAGTTAGCTCAAATTGCAGCTAGGATTGTCTCTCCTCATCAGTTTGGGTTCATCCGGGACCATCACATTGAGGACTGTATCGCTTTAGCTTCTGACTGTGTGAATGTGATGAATAAAAAGTGTTATGGAGGAAATTTGGCCATGAAGATAGATATCCGTAAATCTTTTGATAATCTAGATTGGTCTTTTCTTCGTAGCATTCTTCAAGCTTTTGGGTTTTCTCCAGTTTTTATGGATTGGATTGACAGCATCCTAGGATCTTTGAGGTTTTCGGTGCTGATCCATGGATCCCTTGAGGGTTATTTTCATTGTTCTAAAGGGGTTGGTCAGGGTGACCCTATTTCCCCTCTCTTGTTTGGTATTGCGGAGGATTTCCTTAGTAGGCTTCTGTCGAGGATGGTGTATTTCTCTCAGTTATTGCCTATTTCTTCTCCGAGGGGATTTTCTGCTCCTACTCATTTGCTTTATGTAGATGATGTTCTGATTTTTTTATAGAGGCACGGTTTGGAATCTGAAGAATATCATGAGTGCTTTTAAGATTTATGGTAACCTTTCAGGTCGGCTGGTTAATTGGGGTAAGTCTTCTATTTATTTTGGATCTTCTGTTTCCCCATCCTGGATTGGTAGATTGCAGACCTTAGTCGGTATGCAGATTGGTCAATTGCCTTTCTCTTACTTGGGGGTCCCGTTATTTCAGAGAAAGCCCAAGAAGTCTGTGTTACAGCCTATGGAGGATAAAATCTTGTCTAAGTTTGCTAAGTGGAAGGGGAAAGCCCTTTCTTTGACCGGTCGCGCTACTCTGATCAAATCGGTCACTAAGGGCTCTTTTGTGCATTCTTTCATGATCTACAAAAGGTCTTCTTCTTTGATGCGGTTGGTTAATCGCAAGTTGAGAAATTTTTTATGGACATATTCTTATGAGGAGACTAAACTGATTCGGGTTGCTTGTGATCGTTGTTGTAAGCCTTACTCTCAAGGTGGTCTTGGTTTGAAGGATCTTGGGTTACTGAATGATTCTCTTTTAAAGAAGCTCACCTGGATGTTTATGACCTCTGAGAGTTTTGCCTTTCATTTATGAGAGATCGTTATCTCACGAAGCTTTGAAAATCTCATGGGGGGTATGTCACTTCGTCGATTTAGCCTTCTTTTCGCTCTCATTATTTAGATTTTCTTAAAGAGGGCATTTGACTCATTGGTGAGAATTACCAACGAGATTTTTGGCGCGACAATTGGTTGGGGGTTCCCATTCTAGAGCTTTTAGGGATTTTTGATTACTTGGCTAGCCTTCTTAGGGTAAGAGTTTCTGATTTATCCATGAGGGTAGGTGGGTTCTTGACAATAGTTTTCGAGCCCATTTTCCAGATCTCTGTTTTCGGATAGATAGGATTGCTATCTCTCCAGTTGCAGATTCTTTGGTGTGGGCTTATTCTCAAGATGGGTAGGTTTCTTGCAAGTGAGCTTATTCCCGTATGATTCGTGATTTTCTGCATGTCTCTTAGTGGAGGAATGTCTGGTGCCGTTTTATCCCTCCTTCTCGGCCAGCTTTGACATTGTGTCTTTTGTTGAATAGGCTTCCCACAGAGGATCTCTGGTGTAGGCAGGGTTTCACTTAGCTTCTCGATGCAGTGTTTGTGGGGTTAGAAGTGAGTCGTATGATCATCTTTTCCTTCTGTGCCCCTAAGCGACTGATCTTTGGGAGGCTATTTTTTCAGCTTTTCAGCGGCGTATTTCTGCCGATTCATGGTTTCATTAAAAAAATTTACATGCATTTACTTCAATCATCTTATCCTTCAATTTTTTTTTTTGCATTTATAAATGTTTTATTGTCTAGAAACTATACTCTTCAACGGTGCATCTACGATTGGATGTTGCAGGGATTGAGTAATACAATTGGGATGCCCATTGGTGCGAAAAAGTAAATCTGAAGCTTCTCTTTATAAGTAAGCTTATTATTTGAGTGTTTGGGTCTGAAATAGTACTTTTAAAAATTAAAATCGGTAAATCTCTAAACTGAGGATGCATGCTCGAAATATAAGTCAAAACCACTCTGAACTGTGTACTGTTTTATAAGAGTTTTAGAGACGGAAATATCAAATTACAAGTGTTGTCTCTTTAGTGTGATGAGTGCCAGAAAACACCGTATGAAAATATTCGTCCCGTCCAGTTCCAGCAGAAATCACCATAATTCGAACTTGTCAATATTTGTACTTATTGGCTTTGAATGCTTGTATGTGAAGTGATAAGGGAAATAGACTTTGGTTTATGCTAATCGAGCCAGATCAGGTTCTTCAGATACACTTTTTTTTGGAAGGGCTCTAATCGTATTAGATTTTACTACGACCCTCTACTAGTTTTTTTCCCCTTATGAGTACTGTCCAAGATTAAGGAACAACTGGAATACTTGGAACTTTTCAGTGCATCTCTTCTGATTCAGTGGCTCATAGTTTCTTTTATCATCTATTTCATATGTTTGTCCTCTTATAATTCATTTTTTTATCTTCTCCTTCTAGGACACGGTGGAAGCGACGGATTGCATGCATATGTTCATTCTCTTGATGATGCTGTCAGTGACTTGGTATGTTCTATGCTTCATGTAGAAGATGCTGATGACAATACATTTAAACTAAATCTCGGGTTTCTTTTAAATCATCTGATCTTCAATTTTTGTACAGAAATCATATCTTCTAAAGGTTTTAGCTGACAATCCTGGACTTCCGTGTTTTTGCTTTGGACACTCGACAGGTGCAGCCATTATTCTTAAGGTAAGGTTTCTTTGAAATAACAGGTTTTTTTTTTAAAGGACAGTCCGGATGAATTCATATATTCATTGATTTTTCTTTCGATAAATATCACCATGGCCAGAAATTCAGTCCTAATTTTTTACCTCCAACCTGAGCGAATCATAGGCAATGCTTGATCCAAAGATTGAGAGCCGAGTAGCAGGTGTTGTAGTAACTTCACCTGCAGTTGGAGTTCAGCCCTCCCATCTGATTTTTACGGTAAGAATTCTCTTCAATCAAATCTTTATACATTATAGTTTTTCCAAGTCTTGTATAAAATTTTACAGTCTCTTGAGCTGTACTCTCAAGTAAAAACAATAGTTGAATGAATGAGCGCAATCACTTTTTCATCTTTCATGAAAAAAAATTGTTTGGCTGAATAAAATTGCTCAGTTTGGCTGAATAAGATTGTGCAATTTTATTTTGAAACTTGAAAGCATTGATTACTTGGATTAAGCTGAACAATGTATCCGGTTATATCAATTCCTGTTTGTATGTTTCATCATTTTCTCGCTGGTGGGTTTTCATTTTCAATTCTGATTATATAATAAATTTTGCCATTGAATTCAATCACATAAAATTTTGATAAGGTTGGGCTTCCATTTAATTATGCAATAGAAAAAATGTGTTCAGCTGATTTGTTTACCGATGACAATAGTGGTGAACCAGTAAAATTAATTATAATAATTATTATAGAAAAAGAAGTACTACAAACCGTTTTGATAAGTGGTCTTAAATACAATTTTAACTTTAAAAAAAAGTGTCAATAAGGGCATAGCTTAGCTGGTAGATGGATTAGTTTGAGATTTGGGTAAATGATTTCCAGGTAGCAAGTTTTTAAAAAATTATCTGGTTTCGGATTAATAAAAATTGTCAATATTTTTTTTATTAAAAAAATACAGATATTGACACTTATAAATATAATAAGCACACTCATATTTATAAGTACATCTATGTTTTAATTTAAAATTAAATTATTACTATAAACACTATCTTAATACTAATAATACACTTATTTAAATGAATGTATTTATTTTAATATATTTTATTTATAAACCATCTTTTTTTAATGGCTAAAATATATTAAACAAGATAAAAGCGGGCAAAGCAGAACAACGCCGGCGAGAGAACCCCCAAGCGAACCAAACAGCCTAACTCATGCAACGAAAGAAATAAAAACCAAATGAAAACAAAACAACCCAAGCCATACAAATAAAAAAAAAAAGAGCATCGAATAACAACAACCATAAAAATAGAGATAAGTGAACCTCCAAATCAAACTATCTCCCTCCATACCAGAGTACCAGACCTAATTTTATCTTAAGTTATTAGAGTATCTCCAATATAAATATATATTTTTGAGTTCTTAATAGTGCTACATCAGTATTTTTGTTCATTATGGATCAATTTTTGAAGAAAAATTAGAGAAATGTATATTTATATCTCAAATGCAATTATCTAAAATCAAAATATATGTATCCATTTTATGACCAATCATAATAAAACGATTATTCTGCTATCTTTCTTGTTTTATTTTACAATCAAATGAGCTATAATATTACTAGTGGAGAGAGTTAGAAATCCTAGTTAACATTTCTAGGAGAGTTTTTAGAATTAGAAACTCAACTCCATATTCTCTAACTTTTTTTTTTGCCACATTATCTCCATATTGAAGTTAGATAATTCATTGAAGAGAGTTTTTCTAACTTTTTAACTATCTATCTTATGTGGCGGTCAATTTTCTCCTAATCCATATTTGCGTTGGAGATGCTCTTAACACATCAAATTTCAAAAACGATAAATTCCTAAGTTCTTCAGGTTCGAAAACAAAAACGAAAACAAAATTAATCTTTTGATATAATGCAAGACTTGATGTTGTAAATGCATGAGAACTCAGTAATCAAACAAAAAAAACCAAAAATAAAATAAAAAGATAAAGAAAAAAGTAAAACATAATCAAAAATAGCAATGAAAAAACAGAATTCTCTTAAAAAAAACAGAGTTCTTCTAAGTTTTTAGATAAAAAAAAAAATATAAAGTCGAAAAGTTCACAGTAGTTTTAAACAAACAAAAAAATCTTATTGGCATCACCTTCAAAAATCTTAGGATATTTATATATATCTATTGGACAATCTCTTACGTATTATGTTATTTTACAATAAAAACTCAGGATATGACATAATGCTAATTATTTCTAAAGTATGATTTATCATAAGTTTTTTTTTTAACAAAGAGATATGGTTTAAGATATGAGGGTAATTAATGAGTGTACATATTATTTGGTTTATTTTTAATTAAGCAAATTTGTACTTATTGTTAAATTTTTATTGAGATATTTTTGTAATTAAAATTTTTATTAAAGAGAGTTTCTCCTTACAATCCAATTTTTTCTTTTGACACTTCTTTTCTAAAGACAATCCATTCTAAAAATTTAAATTTAAAAAAAAATTCTAGAAACACTTTCTTTTATTCCAAAATTATCCCTTTTATCTTTTGACATTCCTATTCTAAAGATACTCCATTAAAAAAAATAACAATTTTGAAGGTATTCTATTTTATTTTAATATTACCCATTATTACTAGATGTAGATTAACAATTATTTATACCCAATTATTCTCGATTAACAAAAAACGATGTTAGGGACGTTGGCTATGGTACAAACCACATAAGTTGTTTGTACCATACAAACCAACAAAAAGCATAAAAAAATAATAATAAACAAATGAAATTGGCAAAAGCAACCGATTGAAACCGGTTGCTGCAATATATAAATATTTTTAATTATATTATATATATTAATAATTATATTATATATTAATTAATAAAAAAATATTTTTGATAAAAAAATTAATGAAAAATTTATTTAAAATACATAAAAATTAAAAAATTTATTATATTAAATATATAAAAATTTAGAAATTTTGAATTTCAAGAACAAGTTCAAGGGAGGTTGAACAAATGTAACGTTTAGAGGAACGTTAAACTTGTTCCGTGAACAAGTCAACATATACCTTTATGAATAAGTTCAGTTTAGGTTGAACGAATTTAACGGTCATCTCAACGTTTAGTGAACAAGTTAACATAAACCTTCATGAACAATTTCAAACATAGGTTGAATGAGTTTAATGTTAATATCAACGTTAAACTTGTTCGGTGAACAAGTCAACGTAAATCTTTATGAACAAGTCAACGTAAAACTTTATGAACAAGTTCAATATAGGTTGAACGAGTTTAACGTTCATCTAAATATTAAACTCATTCAGTGAACAACTGAACGTAAATCTTCATGAACAAGTTCAACATAGGTTGAACGAGTTTAATGTTTATCTGAATGTTAAACTCGTTCAGTGAACAAGTCAACGTAAATTTTCATGAACAAGTTCAATATAGGTTGAACGAGTTTAACAATCATCTAAATGTTAAACTCGTTCAGAATGTTAAACTCGTTCAGTGAACAAGTCAACATAAATCTTCATGAACAAGTTCAATGTATGTTGAACGAGTTTAAAGTTCATCTAATAATGTTAAACTTGTTCAGTGAACAAGTTAACGTAAACCTTCATGAACAAATTCAACGTAGATTGAACGAGTTTAACGTTCATCTCAATGTTGAACTTGTTCAGTGAACAAGTTAACGTAAACCTTCATAAACAAGTTTAACGTAGGTTGAACGAGTTTAACATTTATCTCAACGTTAAACTTGTTGAGTGAACAAGTTAACGTAAACCTCTATGAATAAGTTCAACGTAGGTTGAACGAGTTTAACGTTAATATCAACGTTAAACTTGTTCGGTGAACAAGTTCAATGTAGATTGAATGAGTTTAACGTTCATCTCAACGTTAAACATGTTCGGTGAATAAGTTAATGTAAATCTTCATGAACAAGTTCAACGTAGGTCGAACGAGTTTAACGTTCATATTAACGTTAAATTTGTTCATTGAACAAGTTAACGTAAACCTTCATGAGCAAGTTTAACTTAGGTTGAACGAGTTTAACGGTCCTCTCAACGTTAAACTTGTTCAATGAACAAGTCAATGTAAACCTTCATGAACGAGTTTTGAACTATTAAATATTCTGGGATTGTGAAACAAGGATATGACTTCACGATATAAGTTTAACGTTTCTCTTGTTGTTAACCTTGTTCAGTAAACAAATTAGTATAATTCTTTATGAACTGGTTCTTATTGTAGATTAATTTACTAGAGAAGATCTTTGGTGTATCCGATACATGATGCATCCTTGTGTGATCACTGTATAATTATATTAAATTATAATCTAAAATTTATATTTTCTTGTAATGAAATTATTATCATTCAACAAAACATTTCAAATCAAAATCAAAATTATTTATTGATATCCATAATTAAAATTCATATTATCCACTAAATAATTTATAGAATTCATATAATTTACTATTTTTTTGCCACTTATACAATTGATAGCATTAATTAGTTGTTTTTTTTTTTTAAGTTGACACTATTATGGGTCACACCAAGCACAACCCAGAATGCAACTACCCTCCCAATCTAGGATATGTATCTCCTTGCAAATTTAACGAATTATATTTGTGAAGTTCATTTTGAAGTCTTCAACTACTAAGGTAAGATAATAGATCCTTGATAACGAAAATCAGTTTTAAAATATCATTATTCATTTATTTCGATTTAAAATAAATTTACTATTAATAATATTACAATGCAAATATTATATGAAACACAAGGCTTATGTTATATATAAAATCCAACTCTCTTGATAGAAAACTATAATAGAAACCAAATGTGACCTAAAACTAATTTGGTTTTCTTTCAATTTTTGATATGATTCACCCATTTTTTTAATTCTTCATAATAAAATAATAGTAATAGTTGTAACTTGTAATACTTTAAAAAAAATCAAAATGAATAACTTATCAAAATTATATAGTTATTTAAAATAATATTCAAAACTTGTGGTTGTAGAATGATTAATGATGTCAAATAAAATGTTTAACCTTTATATTTTTTATATTTAAATAATATATTTGATTAATAAATATATATTTAATAATGTAAATTTCACTAATGAATTTGCAAATCCGTATGAGGGATTAACAATTTATTCAAATCATCTTAAGGGTGCGTTTAGTAATCAAGAATCCTAGTGAGAGAAAGAGAATATAATTACTTATTCGTAAATTCATAAGACTTATAAACTTATTCCAAATAATATGTTTAATAAAATAATAATAAATTTAGTAAATATTTATTTATATACTTCAAAAATTAATTTGTAAAACATAAATACATATTCGTAATTTACTCATTATCATGTCTAAGAGTTTTGATTTTTCCCCAAAATTGTTAACCAAATATCTAGTATCAATAATTTCCACCTATTATTTTGGTTTATAATGACAATGCTATACCGGATGTTGCAAAAGCGAAGTGACGCCGATTAGTCATTACTACGATTTTAGAAGAAATCCCTTGGTCTGCTTGAGTGTGTGGATTGCCATCTGTTGTGCTAAAGTTTGAAAATAAATACTCGTAAGCGCACGAGTCTATCGTAGAATAGCTAATGCGAGTACGAAGTCGATCCCACAAAGATTGATGAAAAACTAATCGAATCTAAATATAAATTCAATCATAACCTAGTTAAAAGAAAGTAACCAATTTAAGATTATAAAAACAAAATAAAATAACAATCAAATAAAAAGATACCAAGGTGTCGAAATCCACCACTTTTAACTTCACAATTTTATGACTATTAAAAATCAATTTATTGTCTACCCATGAATTTAATAATAAGCACATTTAACAAAAATCTTTTGCAGGTTTTTCTTCGCTTAAAAATATAATTGCTAAGCATTCTATGTATCCAAACTTAAGAAAAACAAAGAATGAAAGGAAGTTATAATTAGTTTTTTCTAGAGAAGAATGAAGAGAGAGGTAGCTAGAGAGAGAGTCTCTCGTCCTTATGGATCAGGAGGAGGATGGAAGGCACATGATTGGGATCAAGGGCAGAGACGGTCTTCTGAGCATCGGAAGGACTTTAGGGAGAACTTGTTCTTGATCTACATTGGTAATCTAAACCCTAAGGCAGATGTGGTTTATTTGTGGGAAGTGTTCAAGGTGTTTGGTAGAGTGAGGGATGTATATCTCTTTGCTAAGAACAGCTCAAGGAAGAGTTGTTTTGCTTTCATACGCTTCGATTCTTTGGAATAGGCAAACAAGGTGTCTAACAGAGTTGATGGTATGCATATTTATGGGTGGCCCATCATAGTGAAAGTAGCAGCATATGGCTGGAATAATCTGCAAAACCAGGAGACAAAGAAGACAGAAGGCAAAGGAAGCTTGGGAAGGATGAATAACAGAAGGGTAGGAGGCACGCTTATGAAAAAATCTCAGAAACTGCGGTCTTTTGTCGAGGTCGTAAGAGGAACTACGTTCTCTGACAGGGTGAAAGAGGATAGTAGGGAGGTCGCTCCCTCTATGATTTGGATGAGACAACAAAATACTAATGATTGGTTATCCAGATGTGCCATAGGTGTTTTGAAGAACTTTTCCTCTGTCTCTAGGGTATGCAAAGACTCACTGACAGGGGATTCTCTTTCTCGACATCGTATGTGGGGAACAAAAGTATTCTATGGTGTTTTGAGACTGAGATTGAAAAGGAAGGCTTTATGTCTAATAGGTTTTTTTTGGGAGGATTGTTTCTCCTCCATGTCAAGATGGACAGATTCATGGACCACATTTGGGAAGTTGGTTTGGATTAATGTGCATGAGGCTCCATTAAGTTGCTGGGAAGACCGTTTCTTTCTGGAACTAGGCAATAAAATTGGAACCCCTTTATATGTAGCGAAGGAAACCTCCTTGAAGGAAAGGCTAGATAGAGGAAGGGTCTTAGTGTTAACTCATGATGACCGGAAAGTAGTGTCCCAGATTAACATTTCCTTGGAGAAGATGGTCTTTTCAGTGATGTTGGAAGCAGACCCTGAGCCGGTGTCCCTGTTACGGCTGAACCAGCTTTTAGGTTTGTAGGAGACTTCATTGGTCTCCCCGGAATCTAGTCTCACGCTTCGGCCAAGGATCACTAGTGAAATGGGCCCAATAACCAAGGTGTTGATTGATGAAGAGGACAAGGGCCAACTTTATGGAGGTGTCAGAAGGTCACAAAGTTGGTCTTCCAAAAGTGACAAGGTTGTTTCGGAGGTTAAGTGTTTCTCACACAAGTGTGCAAGTGGGCGAGAAGTGGAGGTTGACAAGGGAAAAAGGATGTGGGTGCGTAAATCGAAGAATAGAAAGCTGCTTGCATACTATGGAAGCTCTAAACTCTACATAGGCAAAAAGAAAGGGCATCAGACTAGGTTGTCAAGTCAGAAGTTTTACAACCCGACTTCATCTAAATCAGACAGTAGTACAGATGAGTTTTTCAAATCTCATTTCTTGAAAGGGGAATGCTCTACCAAGGAAAAAGTTGTTGAGTCACAAACACGTGGGCCTGTGAAGACATGGCCCAGGAAGGATAAGCTGGGTTTGGAAACAAAAAGGGAGAAAATGGACTTAAGTAGGTATCAGGCCATTGAATCTTTTTTGACCCACGACAGTATGGTTCAAAAGGAAATAACGGGCATCATAGTGGACCTCATGACAGAAAAGGCTCCTCACAAGTCCAAAGATCATGTTAAGCCATCAGAAGAGGTTTCAGTTGAGGTCTGGTCTGAAGACCGCATTCGCAAGATCAGTAGGACCTTCAAGGTGTTTAAAAGTAACTCAACATCCTCACCGGTTTCTGTTATAGCAGAGGGACTGTTTCCTGAGGTTGATACTTCGGTCAAGAATCCAAAGAAGAGAAGAGGTGGTAAGAGAGGCAGATCCTTCAAATGTCATAGTATAAGAACTAGAAATTCCAAAGTGGGAGAGTCAATGTCTGCTCGTGAAATGGGGAACGACAAAGAGGAAGTTCCTACTAGAACGTGGAATTTGGAGGAGGAAGTGGCTAGAGTTATCGAGAAGGGTGAGGGCACAGACGTAGGGGCTGATTTCAAAGCTCAAAAGGATACAGAGTTACCTGATGAGCTTACGGTTATGGGAGAGTTGGCAACCTCGGGATTACAATGGAACCTTGACGATGAGATAGCCAAAGTTAGAAACATACAAGAGTCTTGGCTTCGATTTCAATGGTAGATAAGAAGAGGTGGCAATGATTATAGCTAGGCGGGAAATAGAGGACGAAGTGAGGGACAGAACTCTAGAGGATTAACCAACTTTGGTCGTTAGCTCAAAGTCTCTTTTCTCTCTTATGTTAGCTATGACTTGGAACATTCGAGGTTTGGGTAAGGATGAGAATATGTGTTTCGTTAAAAAAGTGGTCAACAAGCACCGTCCATCTCTGATGTTCATTCAGGAAACCAAGCTTAGTTCGTTTGATAGCAAAGTTATTAGGTCTATCGACGGGTCTTGGTTGACAAGGGGTCTGGGGGTGGAGTCGGTAGGATCGGCTGGCGGCTTAATCACGTTGTGGAATGAGGACCTTTTTATTGCCAAAGCATGCATTAAGAACAGCAGATGTATCATCATTACCGGTGAGTTAGTTAAGTTTTCAAAAGATGTGGCTTTTTGTAATGTATATGCCTCGAATGTTGAGTCAGATAGAATTGAGCTGTAGGACTTCATTCTAAGGTCTCAGGCATCTTTTCTCATGCCATGGGTTATTGGAGGTGATTTTAACACGGTGCTAAACAAAGGAGAAAGGAAATGAAGCATTTGCAACAAAACCTCAATGAGAAATTTTAACTCCTTCATTTTGCATGCAATAGTCGTTGACATTCCCCTTCATGGAATCTCATTTACTTGGTCTATTAATAGAGAGGCGGCGTCCTGGGCCTGGTTGGATAGATTTCTCCTATCGCATTGGATCCTATCTTGGTTCCCAAATTTGTCTCAGAAAGGTCTCACAAGATGTGTTTCGGATCATAGTGTTGTCACCATCGGGGAACCTAGGGTGGATTGGGGTCCTACTCCGTTCCGCTTCTACAATAATTGGTTGGAGGATGCTGAGATGATGCAAATGGCAAGAGATGGGTGGAAGCATTGCAAAGTGGCGGGCTCTCAGGGATTTTTTGTGGCAGCTAAACTCAAACTCTAAAAAGATATAATCAAGAGGTGCGCTCTTTCTAGGAGGACAGGTAAATCAACCATTGAAGACTGTGAGCAACGTCAAGAGGCTCTGGATAGCATTGCAATCCGTGATGGTTGGTCAGTAAAGGCAAGGGAGGATCAGGTTTCCATCCTAACAGAAATGTGGCAAGGCATCCGGAAGGAGGACAAGTTTGGCACCAAAAATCAAGGGTGAAATGGCTCAAAGAAGGAGATATGAACACCAAATTTTTTCATTTAGTGGCCAACGGTAGAAGAAGGAGCAACTTTATCAGTGAAATTACCATTGATGGGGTTAATATCTCGGAGCCCAAACGTGTAAAGGAAGGCATCATGAACGTTTTCAAGGATCACTTCAAGAAAGAGTCTTGGAAGTGGCCTATGGTTTTCGGTTTGTGTCTCAAGGAGTTGTCTGAAGATGAGAGGGTTTCTCTTGAAAGACCTTTCGAAAAAGGGGAGGTCTGGAAGTGGTTAGTAGTTGTGATGGAAACAAGGCTCCGGGTCCAGATGGGCTAAACCTTAACTTCGTAAAAGCTAATTGGGAGGTGATCAAGGAGGACTACATGAGATTTATTCATGGCTTCCACGACGATGGTTCTATAGTCAAGGATTTGAACAATACCTTTATCGCCCTCATTCCAAAGTGTACCAAGCCGAATGCATTGAAAGATTTTCGTCCGATAAGTTTGGTTGGGTCAATGTACAAGGTTTTAGCGAAGGTGTTGGCAAACCGTATTAAGAATGTTATGAGTTCGGTCATTAGAGATTTGCAAATGGCTTTTGTTAAGCATTAGCAAATTCTGGACAGTTTCGTCATAGCTGAGGAAATTATTCATATGTGGAAAAAGGACAATATGGGTAGTTTTCTTGTTAAGCTCGACTTCGAGAAAGCGTACGATAGCGTGGATCATGGCTTCTTGGATTCCATGATGAGAGATATGGGTTTTGGTGAGAAATTGATATTTTGGATGAAGAGTTGCATCTCTACTCCCTTGCTTTCAGTTCTAGTTAACGAGAGCCCCACAGCCCAATTCAGAATAGAGAAAGGCTTGCGCCAAGGAGATCCACTTTCCCCTTTTCTTTTCAATAATGTAACGGAGGGTTTGAGTAGTTTGTTGAGGAAAGATGGCGAATTAGGTTTGATTAATGGGGCTAGTTTTGGCAACAGCGGAGTGCACATCTCCAATCTACAATTTGAGGATGACACTATATTATTCCTCAAGCCTAGTCTGGAGTACCTATGCAACGCAAGAAGGATCCTTAGATGTTTTGAAATGGCAAGTGGTTTAAAGATTAATTTTCATAAGTCATGTATCACCAAAGTGGGAAAAAGAGGAATTGGGGATGACAATTGGGCGTCTATCTTTAGATGCAAGAAAGCTAAACTACCGATGCAACAAAGGAGAGAGGTTGGTGTTAAGTAAGTCCGTATTGTCAAGCATCCCCTCATACTTCTTGTCGGTTTTTAAAGTCCCTATTGGGGTGGCAAACACCATAGAGAAGCTTCAACGGTCTTTTTTGGGGTGATGGCTTGAAGAAGAGGAAGATCCATGCTATTGATTGGGAAACTATGTGCAGAAACAAGAAGTTTGGAGGTTTGGGGATCGGCAGAGTGGTGGATAAAAAAAGGAGTTTGCTTGCTAAATGGGTGTGGAGGTTTGGCACTGAGGAAAATGCCCTCTAGAGGAGAGTTTTATGTGCAAGGTATGGGATCCCACACTCTAGTTTGCTGTGCAACTGGAAAGGCATTAATAATGCCTCTGTTTTTGTTAAGGCCATTGCTAGTTTATTTGAGGTGAATTCTATTGCTAGGAAAGTCCTCACGGAAGGCCTTAAGGTAGTTATTGGCAATGGAGGGAGGGTCAGCTTTTGAAATACTGATGGGGGTTAGCTTGCTCAAGAATTTTTGCTCTTGCTATCAACAAAAAAAGGGGTGGTCTAGGATTTCGGTAGTTGGCAACGGTCCTTATGGAAATGGGAGATAGCTCTTAGGCTTCCTCTTTTCGATTGGGAAAGGTCACAGTGGAGAGTGTGTATGAGTATCCTGGAGAACATTACGATTAGGAGATGGATTGAAGATTCCTTGGCTTGGACGTTTACCCACGATGGTAAGTTTTCCGTGGGCTCTTTCAAGCTTCGCTTGGAAGAAAATGGTTTGACAACACTCTCAGATCACAAGATCATTTGGCAGAAAATTTGCCCTTCTAAGATTCAGATATTTATCTGGCAAGCCTTAAGGGGCCGACTCATGGTTCGCTAGACTCTGCAAAAGTTTGGTGTCGTTTTAATGTCTTCTATGGCATGCCCGGTGTACAATTCAGAGGTAGAGACAATAGACCATATCTTCCTTCGGTGCCCATGGACCTGGAAGCTTTGGAATATATGTATGCTTTGGTGGGAAGTGTCGAGCTGTACAAATTCGTCGCTGCTGGCTTGGTTTCAGGGGTGGCAAGGTCAGTGCCCAGAGGTCAAGAACAATCGTGCATGGAACACTCTGTTTGTAGCAGTGTTATGGTCTATATGAGAGTCAAGAAATCAGAAAGTCTTTAAAGGTATTCAGTCCCCAGTTAACCAGGTCTCTGACTTGGTGAAATTTAGGGTAGGATGGTGGTTCAAGCATTAGGGGAAGGGTTCCAAGCTATCAATTTCAATTATCCTCTTAAACTTAAAGGAGAGCTGCATCGATTGTAACATTCCAACAATTTCGAGGTTGGATATACGGACTCCTCCCCCAGATCCTGCTCTGAAATTCAACATCGATGGATCGTCTAGAGGCAACCTGGGTTTCGCTGGAATCGGAGGGGTCCTGAGAGATTACTCGGGTAAGGTTTTGGGCTAATTCTCTGAGCACGTAGGTTTTCTAGACTCCAACTCGGCTGAGATTTTAGCAATTCATAGAGCGGTCACTCTTTGTGCGAGTGTCATTTTTTTTTGTCGGCAAGGAGATTGATGTTGTTAGCGATTCTAAAGTTGCTGTTTCTTGGATAAATTCGGAAGGTTTCGGCAGTTTGAATCATGTCAAGCTCATCTATGACATTCGTGTTGGTCTGAACATGCTTGGCAATGCTCGGGTTATCCACAACCCAAGGTCTTCCAATTTTTTTGCCGATGCTTTGGCAAAAAAAGGTTCTGGTTCTGGAGGGGATAGCCTGATTTGGGATTTTTAGCAGTAGCTTTCTATTGGCTCTTCGGTTTCCTCCAGGATGGAGTGGGGTGATTATGTCTATGTTGTCTTGTTTTTCGGCTGTTTGCCTAGTCTAGGAGCTGTGTTTTTCTTTCTTTGTTTGGTTGTTCGTTTTGCTTTTTTGTTGGGTTTCATCCTCTACCCTAGTTGAGAGAAAACTAAAACAAAAATACAAAGAAGGGGGAGAATAGAGATTAAAGATTAGATGTTCAACAGCTGCTTATTGCTTCCTTTTTATAGGATAAAAATCCTTGAAAGAAAGGAAATCTAATTCAAGTAGGAAAGTGAATGCCTAAAACATTGTCAACTTCTAGCTCTGTTTTGGCCTAGAAACTACTCGACTTTGGAAATTATTGTGAAAAAAATGGTAGATCTCTGAATCTTCTTTCCAACGAATCAAGAATCGCATCAAACGGATAAGGGAATCAAAAGATATGGGCAAAACACTGAAGCTGCGTCGGAATATGAAATATAGTGTGATTTTGACCCTCGTAGTTCTTTTTCCTTCTTCAAAATGGCAAGTTGTTTCCTGAATGAAAAGATACACATAATAAGTCTTTTAACTCGGTAAGGAAAAAAAAATAAATGCAAGTTTATTCACATTAAAATATTAATTTTATTTCCAAAGTCATGAATTTCTTCATATAATAGAAATACTCACATATATGCTTAAATGCGAAAATAAACCTCAAACAAGTACAAGAATGTCTATTAAACACAAGGAAAATGAAGCAATTTTCAGCTATTATCACACCTCCAAACCTAGATTTTTGCTAGTCCTCGAGCAAAATAAAATTAAGAAAACTAAAAAACTAAATCTAAAAAAAAAAACCTAAGCTAAGCAACTTCCTAGGGTTTTGTCTCTTGAGGGTTTACCAGCTATGATACCCACAAACATATTTCTGCAAAAACCAATTAGATCAAGATGCAACTTAAGATCCGAATAAAGACAAATGCAAGCTAAAGCCACTGAATAAAGACTAAAATTATGTCACTTATTTGAATGCATCACTGGTTTGATGAAAACTAAGCTCTAACTTTAAAAACACAGTCGTCAAATGCTATAGATGTAATTCGCCTCAACTCTAATTCTCACAAGATGTTACTCATATTTCACACAGAATCTAGACAAATACACTTATCAAGTATATGCGAATAGAGTTTATGCACAAGAAATTTCAAATTATTATCACATATGAATATATAATATGGAAAAACGCTTAAATTTTATGCAAAGGATCTCATGAACTGAATCAGACATTAAGAACAAGATAGAACACATGTTTCCTTTACTCTTAACTCAGCATTCCCAAAAGATAAATTAGGACCTTAATCTGGTTGTAAGGGGGCCATTGGGTGAAGGCTAAGAAGAATGGGAAAAAGGAAAGAAACAAAACCTAGAACCATATTGAGAAAACTTTCTAGCTGTCTTCAATGCTCAGCTGAATCTCTTTGAACTTTGCCTTCATTTAATTTGCATCCAGGCTTCTTGAATCATTCACGAACATACTCTTTCCCTTTTTCACTTTCATTTGATTCATCATCTCATTCATTCTTGTTATTTTTTTTGGATGAGATGAGAATTTATACATCAATTTCATAATTTCCAACACCTCTCTTGCATTGCTTACGTATAACTTCTTTCTTTTGCCCTATATGTTCATTTCACGATCCACCAAATTTTTTTTTAATTCATGTGTCTTCGAACCCTCTTCACTCTTGTTCATCACTTCCCCAATATAATCCCAAGCTATAAGATATAGCTAAATATTAAGGCTTATTGGGTTTTCATTTAATGTGGGTGATGAAAGGAAAATGCTTACAGTGTTTGGCTTCAAAATTGGCTATGGAGCACACACACAAGGTAGGAAATATTTAAGACATTTTTAAGTAAGTTTAAGCACACATTGCCTATGTCACTTCTAAAGGTTCAACAAAATCAAAAGTAATTTCACATGTGATATCTTTTATGATGAATGTTCTTTAATATCCAATGCATAACCTATTGAGATCAATTTTTAATTCTAAGAACCTAATAAGTGTTTAGGAGTAGAAACAAACAAACCCTCTAATATGTACGCTTTCTGGTTTAGTAAACTAACAAGGGTAGTCTCCACTATTAATCATAGCAATTCAACTAAGCATCATATCTACTATCACATCAAGAGCATGTCATAATTTTGTAAAAATGCAATGCAATACTCTAAGTGATAAGATGTTAATCTAAACTCAGTGATTAAAGGATACATTTACTTCTGTAAGAGCAAACCTAAGAGCATCTCGAACTTGGTTATTTTGCAGAAGACAGACTTAAAAAAAAATTATCTCTGTTTTTTTTTTGAAACCAACTTATTTTGAATTAAAAATTTATTTCCCGCCCCCAAATCAATTGTAAACATTGTCCTCAATATTTCCTCAATATAATAACCACAAATGCACATGTACTTATGAAAAAAATACAAGAAATAAGAGACAATATCAAATAGTGAGGAAGAGATCACACATCGTTGGTTCTGTAATGCCTTCTAACAAAAAGATTCAAGAATTCATGAACACACGTTAGAGAAGCATGAGTACTAAAAGGAAAAAAGAAAATATATATATACAAAATACTATTAAAAAAAACTGGACACAAACCAAACAAATAAATTTTTTTTTTGACGCAGACCGAAAACACAAAGAAACAAAAGCCAAATAAAAAAATGACAACAAACAAATATAGTAAAATAACAATGATCTAACGCAAATCAAAAGCAAAACAAACCAAAAGACAAAAAAATAATAATAAAATAAAATAGAACACAATAACTCTAACCTGACACAAATAAAAACAATGCTACGGTCCTAATTTTTTTTTATTATCTTCAAAAAAAAAAATAGAACTAGCGGAAGAATCAAATAAAAACTAGATCAACTAATCTTTCAATCAATCTCTGATAGCGGCATCAAAAATTTGTTATGCTAAAATTTGAAAATAAATACTCCCAAATGCACGAGTCTATCACAGAATAGCTAATGCGAGTACGAAGATTGATGAATCTAAATATAAATCCAGTCATAACCTAGTTAACAGAAAGTAACCAATTCAAGATTATAAAAACCAAATATAATAACAATCAAATAAAAAGATACAAGGTGTCGAAATCCACCACTGTTTAACTTCACAATTTTGAGATAATCTATCAATTCCTCAAATTAGACTGACAATTAAAAATCAATTTATTATCTACCCATGAATTTAACAATAAGTACATTTAATAAAAATCTTCTGTAGGTTTTTGTTCGCATGAAAATATAATTTATAAGCATTCTATGTATCCAAACTTATGAAAAACAAGGAATCAAAGGAAGTTATAATAAACTTTATAAAACCAAGCATTGATTGATTAAATACATACCTGACTATCAAAAATACATGATATTAGAGAAGAAAGGGTTTAATATTCAAAAATCAATTGAAGCAAAAACCATAAACATTAAAGAACAAACCTTTGGGAATTAATAAAAAAATCTCTGAAAACTGTTACATCAAACATGTTTTCATCCTCTACCGTAGTTGAGAGAAAACTAAAACAAAAGTACAAAGAAGGGGGAGAATAGAGATTAAAGATTAGATGTTCAACAACTACTTATTGCTTTCTTTTTATAGGATAAGAATCTTTGAAAGAAAGGAAATCTAATTCAAGTAGGAAAGTGAATTCCTAAAACATTGTCCACTTCTAGCTCTGTTTTGGCCTAGAAACTACTCGAATTTGGAAATCCTTGTGAAACAAGAAATTGTAGATCTCTGAATCTTCTTTCTAACGCATCGCATCAAACGGATGAGGGAATCAAATGATATAGGCAAAACACTGAAGTTGCGTCAGAATAGGAAATATAGAGCGATTTGATTCTCGTAGATCTTTTTCCTTCTTCAAAATGGCAAGTTGTTTCCTAAATGAAAAAATACACATAATTGGTCTTTTAACTTGATAAGGAAAAAAAATAAATACAAGTTTATTCACATTAAAATATTAATTTTAGTCCCAAATGTCATGAATTTCTTCATAATAATATAAATACCCACATATATGCTTAAATGCGAATATGAGCCTCAAACAAGTACAAGAATGTCTATTAAACACAAGGAAAATGAAGCAATTTTCAGCTATTCTCGCAATCCTCCATCTCTTGAGTGTGTGGGCTTCCTTTCTGTTTCTTTGCTCATAGGTCTACTTATAATGTTGCACAAAGTATTGAGGAGAATACTGTTCCTGAAGCTTTTGTTTTGTTTGTTTTGCTAGAAATTGTTTAACCCTATGTTGTTTCTCTATCTTTAGCTGATTGGCAGAGATTTTGTAGTTTGGTTTTCGAATATTTTTATCTCAAAATAATAAATAAATAATCAACTAATTAATAAATATTTACACAATTAATAAGAAAATTCAAGAAAATTAATTTTAAAAAAATTCTAACAGCCAATAATTAATATAAAAATATTTTCCCACATTGTCAATATTTCCTTTCAATTGCAGTTTAAAATTTACAGTAACAATAATAATTAACAATTATCCGTCATTGTCAATAGTTTTTTTTTGCCAAGGTCCCAGCAACATGCTTAGTCTTGCTTAGTCTTCACTCTTCGGAATCTTCAAACTCAACATAACCTACACAAAATAAAGTTCAATAATGACTATGGTGTAATGCCATAAGAAGATAAAAGCACACCAGTACGAAGCCTGAAATGCAAGACTCATATGAATGAAAATGTAATTATACAAGAATTGCCAAGACAACAAAAGATTCAAGAATTGCCAAGACAATAGTGCAATTAAACATTTCTTTCTCTGTTATTTATCTACCTACTAAATGCAAAAACTCTCATTTACTCAGAAAACAAACAGAAATGTACTAGGTAACCTCTCTAATGAGAGGATAAACATCAAGTACATATAAGAGGATAATTGAAACAAGAAAGGCTAACCTTTATAATGACTTGAAGATAATATATGCTTAATGTTATACCTCAATCTTGAACTTGATTTATGGAATTAACTCATATGTAAGAATGGTTCAAAACAAATATATGACAAAAAAAAAGTAGCCAATTCCTTATTATCAAAATGAGAGAATTTAGGCAAGATATACCTCTCAGTTTTAATCCTAGTTGTCATAACTCATAACCTGTCTCCACCATAAGACAGATTTTTTTTTTGAACCGCAAATGAAAATATTATTGAAAAGGCCTAAAAGGCCGAAACCCAGAAAAACCAACAAACGACAGGAAGGCTAAATGCCTCACCACACCACGACGAACAACCAGGGACTGGCAAAAACAAAAGAAAAACGCACCACAATCTGAGACAAGCCACAAGAAAAAACAGAGCAAAAACAACCAAAGACCATGACAGGGAACAACAAAAATAGAGCAACCCACGCAGCTGAGGAGCTAAAACCGCAAGACAGCAGCAACCAGAAGGAGGACTAAGCGAGTCTCTAGGAAAGGGTCGTTTACCGACAACAATGATCCCTTCACTCAAGCCTATCCATAGCACCCCCGGATCCCCTCTTTGCCAGACTGTCGGCCTCCAAATTTGTCTCCCTCGAACTAAAAATAATTGTCCACCCTTCAAACTGCTGCAGGAACTCTCTAATATCATAGATAAAATTAATGAGCCCAAGGTTCCCCATAACATTAGTGTTGTTGATCCATGATGTAAGAACCTCACTTTTGTGATTGACTTGTTTCATGACAAATCACATTGGGGATGTTTATGTAACGGGTAGCATAGGTTCTCGAAGACATGCTTCCGATCATCCCAAAGAGCTTCAAGAGAGGTAGTTCACTTGTCCTTAACTCTTGAAGAGATTTAGTTGCACACACTCACATTCTATGCATCTGTATTGACATGCATGTATGGTTGAACACACACACACACACACACACACACACACACACACACACACACACACACACACACACACACACACACACACACACACACACACACACACACACACTTCTTGCATTTTGGAGTTGATGGGCTGCACTGTGGGTTAGGCGACATGCAAGGCCACTTGTGCATGTCGCCTGACAAGTCGCCTGACAAGTCGCCTTAGACTTGAGTTTTTCCCACAGTGTGTTAGGCGACATGCAAGGCCACTTGTGCATGTCGCCTCCAATGTCACCTTTGTCTTGTAATTTTCCTCCAGTGTGTTAGGCGACTTGGGCATGTCACCTTACATGTCGCCTTAGGCTACGTGTGTTTCTTTCCAGTGTGTTAGGCGACTTACGAGGCGACTTGGTCATGTCGCCTTGCATGTCGCCTCTGTCACCCGAACTGGACATTTTCGTCTTTTCATGACTGCCCATTTTTTCTCCTATATATATGTTATCTTCTCTACCATTTAACCCTAGAGCTTAGAAATATACATCTTTAGTGAGAGAAAGTGACTCCAAGATAGAGAGCTTCAAGAACCCATTTTTTTATGAGAGAGAAAGCTTCAAGCTTTGTTACTTGACTCTCTAAACCCCAAAACCCATCATCATCTTGCATATAGAAAATCATTCAAGCATGGGTCTTCATTAATGTCTTTACTTGGTAAGTAGAACTCACATCCTTGCTCATTTATTGTTCTAGCTTATCAAGACATGTCATTTATTACTTAGGTTAGCAAATCTTCATATTTATTATATATCAATTGAAGTCATGACATGTTTAGGGTTTGTATTGTGATAGCTAATGTTTAGGACATGTTTACCCTCTAGCTAATTAGGACTCATTGATTGCATTTGTTAATTGCATTTATTGTCCTTGCCATGATTAATGACAACATATGTTGATATGGCTTTGTTTGATGACTAGAGTTTAGACTTGCACATCTATATCTAGTTAGGTCTTTATGAGCATTCATATAGACATTGATATCTAGGATTTGTACTTAGTGTCATCTTAAATCCCTATATAAGCATTTAGTGTTACCTAGCATTATTTGTATTTTGAGTATTCATATATTCACTTAGGTTGTTAATCTCTTCTTGAGAGTTAAGTCTTGTGACTAAAAGGTGTAGTGCACAAGCAAGTGAAGTCTTGCAACCAAGGTGTGGTTGGCAAGCAAAGTGATCAAGGATTCACTATAAAGGCCCGTTGGGTAGTAGTGGTGGGTTAGTGACTGAGAATGATGTGACTAGAGGTCAACCTAGGTTGTAAACATCATTACAATAGTAGATTTAAGGATCGTGTGTGGCTAAACGGATAACCCCTGGTTTTTCCCTTGTTGAAGGGTTTCCACGTAAAAATCAAGTGTTATTTATTTTCCGCACTTTTACTTGATTTTGTATGTCTGTTTATGTTGGGTTATATTATTAATATTGACTAATCGAAAAATTGGTAATAATCGATTAACAACCCATTCACCCCCCCTCTAGGTTGTTAGACACACGCTTAGAGTGTATTTTCAATTGGTATCAGAGCGGGTTCCTAGATATACTTAGGTGATCCTTGCTCTTGATTGTGTGTGTCTTGCATTTGTGTGCATTTTGTTGGTTGCATTCACTTGCATTCATATTACCCAAACACTATGAGTGACTTTGGGATGAGTAATGAGGGAGCATCGAGCATACGACCTCTTTTGCTCAAGGGTGACAATTATGCCTCATGGAAAGGCAAGATGGAGTCCTATATTTGCCAAATAAGTGACCAAGCTTGAATGGCAATTGAAGATGGTTACACTCCTCCAATAATGACCACCGAAGATGGAAGTGAAGTCTCCAAGCCTAAGTCTCAATGGAGCACACAAGAATTTGAAGCTTCAAAGTGGAATAACAAAGCAATGCATGCTTTGTTTTGTGCAATGGATGAGAGCCAATACAAACTCATCCAAATCACCAAAAATGCACATGAAGCTTGGGAAGATCCTAGAGACGGCGCATGAGGGAACCGAAGTGGTAAAGGATTCCAAGCTCCAAGTTCTTCAAGCATAATTTGAGACGATCAAGATGGAGGAGCATGAGTGCCTTAATGACTTCCAAGTGAAGTTGATGGACATTGTGAATCAAAGCCATCAACTAGGTGACCCGTATTCAGATAGGAGGATCAAGCAAAAGATCATGAGGTCACTTCCCGCTAGATTCGAATCCAAAGTGACGGCTCTTGAAGAAAGCAAGGACTTTAAGACTATGAAGCCAAGTGAAGTGATTGGAAGGCTACTTGCCTATGAGTCTAGACGGGGTCTTACCTCCACACTTGCCAAGAAGCAAAAGGGGTTAGCCTTGAAGACCTCCAAGATTGGGAAGGGGATGATGACTCGGATGAAGACATGGCTCTAATGGTGAAGAGATTCAAGAAATTCTTGAAGCTACAAAATAGTGGTCATGGCTCTAAGGGAAATGACTTCAAGAAGAAAACCCATTTCAAGAAGATTGACCCAAATCAAGAGAAGCCTTCAAGAAAGGGGATTCAATGCTTTGAATGTGAAAGATTCGGGCATATCTCTAAGGATTGTACTAATTTGAAGGACAAGAGAAGAGGAAAGGCAATTGCTATCTTATCAAGTGATAGTGAGAGTGTAGAAGATTCCTCGGATGATAAAGAACTTGCCATTAACTACACGGCCTTTGGAGCCTCCTATGTGGAAGTAGAAGAAGGCAAGAGTGCCTTGTCTTGTGACCAAGGTGAAAGTCTTGATGAGGAAGTTGACTCATTTGATGAGAGGCAAAGTGAAAAGAGTGTCTCATTCTCTAGTGCAGAAAGTGACTCTAGTGATGAGAAGTCTTCTCCTCACTCTAGAGGAATTTGTGAAGGCATGGACCTTGAAGGTTTCATCAAACACTTTGAAGACTCTAGGTTGAAAAAGAAAAAGGAGATTCAAAAATTAAAGGAGGAGAATCTCAAGCTTTCAACCAAGGTAACTCACTTGAATGAAGAAGTGAGGAGAGTCAACGAAAATGAAGACAAGATGAAGAAGGAGCTAGAGGAAGCTAAGGAGTTGCTTGCCAAAATGACCTCCGGCACCGAAAAGCTTGACCATATGTTGGGCATTGGAAAGAAGTCCAATGATAAGAGGGGCCTTGGATATGTTCATGACAAGGAAACTCCCTCCATAGGCAAGACGGTGTTTGTCAAGGGAAATAGCATGAAGGAAGCCTCACCTCTACAACATCCAAGGAGGAATATTGAGCTTGGAGAGTCATCCAAGAGTGGCCAAGTGAAGATGCCAACAAAGAATGGAGCTCAATCTCAACATTCTCATCATGACCAACCAAGAAGGCAAACCATGCAACCTCAACCAAAGAGACATCCCAACCCGGTTCAACAACAAAGAAGGAAAGAACCGGTTCAACACCAAAGGCCACATCAAATGCTTGACAAGTCTCCAATAACCTTACAAGGATATGGTATGACTCCTCACTTTATACCTACTTGTCAATTTTGTGGTGTTGATGGGCATATTAGGCCTAATTGCCATATGTACAATAAGAAATGTAGGGTTGAGAGCATGAGGGAAAGGAATAGACTTAAAAAGGCCAATATGCATGTGCCTGTGAAAGCTAGAGAAAATGATTCTAGGAAGTCTAGCAATATGTTGACTAAGACCACTAGGAATGAAAGTATATCACTGATCGGTCTATTTCTATACATATTTTAGGTCCTCATTTCCTATTATTTGTGCTTTGTTTTTGGGTGAAATTAGGTATTTTATGTGTTTGTTGAGCATGTGTAGGTCACATTCCTTAGATGAAGTGTTTGAAGGTATTTTCAAGGAAAAGAGCTTAAATGTGAAGAAAAAGAGCAAAGCTGTCATTCACCGCTGTGTAGGTAGCTCTTCATGCACGACCTCCACCGCGGCACATCCAGCGGTACATTTCAGTAGGCTTTCTGTTCTTTTCCGCGGTCCATACCGCTTCCCAGACATCAACCTCAACCGCGGTCTATGTCGCACATCATTCCGGGAAAGGCTGATTCGGCCAGTGCAGAACAGCCAGATTGCGGGGCCTATATCTCTCCGCTTCGATTGAATTGTGTGTCCTACTACCTATGGATAGAAAGCCTCGGAAGTCTAGTTTCCGGTGCACATTTCGGATTGCAATTCCGATATTCCTGGAAGAAGTTATGCCCGTTTTAGTATCCAATAGTCAGATCAGTCATAATTCCGTAAATAGTGACGGGATTTATTTTGCAAGTTGTCGGAACGGGAAATATTACCTTCTTGGACATGAGTGTGAGTCTTGGAAAGCAAGTTGACACCTAATCCTTATCTTCCTTCAATAAGTAATCAATTTGAGTGGATTAGGAAAGAATTAAATCCCAAAAAGGTAGAGTTCCAAAAGGGAACCAATTTCCTTGTTGTTTAAGGACTTGGCTTATCATCTAAAGCCTATTTAAACCCCTTTGAAGCCTAATTTCGGGAGAGAAGCCAAGGGAGGTCCCAAGACACCAAGGGGGCTATCCTCCATCACTTCATTACCACACATCACCTCAAGACCCATCCATCCATTGTAGGAGAAGACGAAGAAGAATTGGAGAAGCTCTTTGATGATCATCTCGGGTTTTCTCTACTCAATCTCTTTTCTTTTCTTTTTCTATGATGTGTAACTAATCCCATAACTAGGGAATCAATGTGAACCTTTTGTGAATGCTCATGAATGGATTAATTATTAATTTATCAATTTAATTCTTGATTTATTCATTATGCTTAATTGCTTAACTCCTCATTAGTTTTAATATTTATTCACACCATAGACCAAGGGTGAATAACTATTTGGCATGATTTTAGGGTTAAGACTATCTGAGAATTAGGGTTAGAGTATAGACCAAACCTAATCTTGATTAATGTTCTTTTGAATGAATGAATTTATCTTTAGCATAGGCCAAGCAAAGTATAGAATTTGGTTCTTAATTCTTGCGCTTAAAGGGTTTTCGATCACTGTTCACACCATAGACCAAGGGTGAATAGTGGTTGGGAGCACGTGACTCATCCCATGACCATACGGTAATAGTCACATTAAAGACAAAGAATGAACCCTAGAATTGATTGAATCTTGTTTACAAATTAATTCCATACATCGAGTGTTCATAATTGGGGATCATTGATGACCTAGTGTTTTCTATCTCTTGATCACATCCATATTCTCTTTAAATTGTTTTCTTAGCTTAATTTAATTTAGTTTAGTTTAATTCAAATCTTAAACAAATCTTTGGTTACTTTTAGTTTAACTTTAATTAAAATTAGTTTTAATTAATAAATATCTTTTCCTCGTGGGAACGAACCTTACTTGCCGTTGTGCTTATCTTCACGATTCGTACACTTGTGAGTATAGTTTTTAATAACACGATTTTACACATCAAGTTTTTGGCGCCGCTGCCGGGGAATAGTTGAATTTATTGATTAATTCTAGTTTTAGTTTTAGTTAATAGTTTTAGTTTAATTTATTTAATTTTTTTTGTTAGTCGTGTCATTAGTTAATAGTTTATTTTTATTTAGATTTTGTTTATTTTTATTTTTTATTTATTTTTTATTTTTTTTTCTTTCTTCAGATACAATAGATTTTTACGAGCAACACGTTTATGATGAGGAAAGTGAAGCACTTCATGGATTTTCTATGCAATTGGCTGATCTAAATCGACAAATGGAGAGAATGATTTCGTTGAATTCTTACAATCCGTGGCATGTGCATGAGCCTTTTGAACATTCTTACAATTCGTATCCTATCAATGAACCATATGGAAATTCCCACTGTCAGTGGTCGAGTTATGAACCATATGACAATACTTACAACCCGGATTGGAGGAATCATCAAAACTTCTCAAGGAGCTACAATGAAGTCCATACCTATGAGCAACCGATCTTACCGTCACTTGAACATACAATGAAGCAATTCATACAGAATATGGATCAGAGATTGAATCAAAGTGAACAAGACACTAATGTGAGGTTTCAAAACATTGAAGCTTCGATAAGAAAGATACAGGTGAAAATTGGGGAATTGGATGAATCTTTTCAAAAGAAGGAGCCCGAAAGGTTCCCGAGCCAACCGGAGCAAGAAGATGCTATCATCATCCCTTCTAATGGTGAGATTTTCGATACCATAGTGAGTCATGAACTTTCTAATGATTTTTCTAGTGTTGTAGATGAAGAAGTAAAAAAGGAGGAGACGGAAGAAAAAGTGAAGGAAGCGGAAGATGTACCTTTCGAGGCATCGCTTCTATACAAGGAACTCAAGCCTTATGTCCCTCCCATTGCTTTCCCGAGCCGCCTACACAAAAGCAAATGGAATAAGTGGTTTTCTGAACTTATTTCATCACACTTTATAATGAACATTTACTTGCTTTTGGTTATTGTGTGTAGGAATATGCTGGCGCATGAAAATTTTTTCCAAGACATGATCGCGCTCAAACGTAAATTTGAGACATTGGAATTTGGTTGAGTTTTCCTTGCACCCGTCTTGCTAAGACGTTAAATAAGGCGCTTGGTGGAAGGCAACCCACCTAGGTAATTTAGTTTCAATTGTTTTTAGTTTTTAGTTTTCTTTCTTTAGTTTTTGTGTTTCAAGCTCATACACGCCATGCTTTTTTCTTTATTCTTTGTCCATGTTTTTAATGTCATATAAACATTGAGGACAATGTTTAGATTAGGTTTGGGGGTGTGAATTCGTGTTTATTTTATTTTTTGTGTTTATTTTATTTTTTGAGCCATTTGTTGAAATCTGTGAAAAAGTGACCTGTTTTGAAAATTTTTGGGCAAACGTTTTGTTAAAACTGTATTCATTGGTGAGGAAATAAATTTTTCAGTCCAAGTTAGGTTCATCGTTTTTTTGATACAAATCTAACGGTATAAAGAACGTAAAATTCTGGTTAGTGGTTTAAAAGTTATGATTGTTTCTTCGACCAAAGGTCATGGGCGATGCCCTGTTTTTGAAATTCTGCACGTACACTGTTTTCGTCGTCTGTTTTCTCACTTTTTCAAGCCGAATTTTGAGATGTTTTCTAAATTAAAACTGTTTATTTGCATGTTTTTTTTCTTATGTTAAAATTTAGTTAACTTTCGTTGAGTATTTTGAGAGATATGCATTACAGAATAGATGTACGTCAAATTCAAAAGTCACCAGTTTTTGAATTTTTGTCCTCCACTTTGAGATGATTCTTTTGTGTGCTTTAAAAGCCATAATATATGCTTTATTCACTGAGTTTAGACTAATGTCTTGCCACTTAGAGTATTGCATTGCATTTTTCAAAATTTATGACATGCTCTGGATATAATAGTGAATAGGATGCTTAGTTGAATTGCCATAATTAATAGTGGAGACTACCCTTGTGAGTTCACTAAGCCAAAAAGCGTATATAAATAACATTATATGAGGGTTCTTTTGTTTCTATTCCTAAACACTCATTAGGTTCTTAGCATTAGAAATTGATCTCAATAGGTTATGCATTGGATATTAAAGAACATTCATCATAAAAGATATCACATGTGAACTTTGCTCTTGTTTTGGTTGAACCATTGGAAGTGATATAGGCAATGTGTGCTTGAACTACTTAAAAGGCCTTAAATATTTCCTACTCTTATGTGTGTGCTTCATAGCCAATTTTGAAGCCAAACACTATAAGCCTTTTTCTTTCATCACCCACATTAACTTAACCCCAATGAGCCATAATTTAGCCATACCTTATAGCTTGGGATCATATTGAGGTGATGATGATTATTGAAGAGAGTTTGAAATGGGTGACTCGTGAAGTACATGTACCAAGGAAAAAGCAAGAAGATCAAATGCAAAGAAGGTTTTTGAAGAATTATGTAATTAATGTAAAATTCTCATTTTAAAAAAAGAAGAAGAAGAAGTTGAAAAAAAGGGTTAAAATTAAAAGAAGAGAAAGATACATGAATGAGATGATGAATTAAATGAAAGTGAAAAGGAATAGAGGTTTACAATGAAGTGATGTGAAATCAAAGTCAACTCAAGGAGGAAGATGAACAAAATTGTTCAAGAAGCCTAGATGCAAGTGGAATGAAGAATTCGAAGAAATTCGGCCGGGTATGAAGATTGCCGAAGAATTTCTCGATATGATCCTAGGTTTGTTTGCTATCATTTTCCCGTTCTTTCTTAACCTACACCTAATGGCCCCGTTACAACCAAAGAAAAGACCTAATTGATCTTTTGGGAATGCTAGCTCGAGAGTAAAGGTAAACATATGCTCTATCTTGTTCTTAATATCTGATTCCGTTTATGAGATCCTTTGCATAAAAATCAAGCGTTCTTTCAATTATAAATTCATATGCGATAATAACTTGAAATTTCTTGTGCATAACTTCATTCGCATATGCTTGATGAGTGTATTTGCCTAGGTTCTGTGTGAAATTAATGAGCGATATCTTGTGAGAATTAGAGTCAAGGCGAATTATATCTATGGCGTTTGACGAATGTGTTTTTGAAACTAGAGTGTCTTGAGTGTGGGCTTTTCATTAAAACCAAGCATGCATTCAAATTTGTGGCATAATTTTAGTCTTTATTTAGTGGCTCTAGCATGCATTGGCTTTGAATTATACATGTGAGTTTGTATCTTGATTATTTGGTTTTTCGCAGAAATATGTTTGTGGGTAGCATATCTGTAAACTCTCAGGAGACAAAACTCCTCCTACTAGGGACACCTAGAGGTTTAACGGCTTGTAGCATACGCTCAATGCTATCGTGTTCCCTACGAAAGTGGCTTAGTTTATTTTTGTTCTATTTTTAGATTTTTGTTTGTTTTTAGTTTTTGTTTTTATTCTAGTTTTGCTCGAGGACTAGCAAAAGATAGGTTTGGGTGTATTTGATCGGTCTATTTCTATACATATTTTAGGTCCCCATTTCCTAATATTTGTGCTTTGTTTTAGGGTGAAATTAGGTATTTTATGTGTTTGTTGAGCATGTGTAGGTCACATTCCTTAGATGAAGTGTTTGAAGGAATTTTCAAGGAAAAGAGCTTAAATGTGAAGAAAAAGAGCAAAGCTGTCATTCACCGCTGTGTAGATCGCTCTTCATACACGACCTCCACCGCGGCACGTCCAGCGGTACATTTTAGTAGGCTTTCTGTTCTTTTCCACTGTCCATACCGCTTCCCAGACATCAACCTCAACCGCGGTCTATGTCGCACATCATTCCGGGAAAGGCTGATTCGGCCAGTGCAGAACAGCCAGATTTCCGGGCCTATATCTCTCAGCTCCGATTGAGTTGTGTGTCCTACTACCTATGGATAGAAACCCCCGGAAGTCTAGTTTCCGGCTCACTTTTCGGATCGCAATTCCGATATTCCTAGAAGAGGTTATGCCCGTTTTAGTATCCGATGGTCAGATCAGTCATAATTCCGTAAATAGTGACCGGATTTATTTTGCAAGTTGTCGGAACGGGAAATATTACCTTCTTGGACATGAGTGTGAGTCTTGGAAAGCAAGTTGACACCTAATCCTTATCTTCCTTCAATAAGTAATCAATTTGAGTGGATTATGAAAGAATTAAATCCCAAAAAGGTAGAATTCCAAAAGGGAACCAATTTCCTTATTGTTTAAGGACTTGGCTCATCATCTAAAGCCTATTTAAATCCCTTTGAAGCTTAATTTCGGGAGAGAAGCCAAGGGAGGTCCCAAGCCACCAAGGGGGCTATCCCCCATCACTCCATCACCACACATCACCTCAAGACCCATCCATCCATTGTAGGAGAAGACGAAGAAGAATTGGAGAAGCTCTTTGATGATCATCTCGGGTTTTCTCTACTCAATCTCTTTTCTTTTCTTTTTCTATGATGTGTAACTAATCTCATAACTAGGGAATCAATGTAAACCTTTTGTGAATGCTCATGAATGGATTAATTATTAATTTATCAATTTAATTCTTGATTTATTCATTATGCTTAATTGCTTAACTCCTCATTAGTTTTAATATTTATTCACACCATAGACCAAGGGTGAATAACTATTTGGCATGATTTTAGGGTTAAGACTATCTGAGAATTAGGGTTAGAGTATAGACCAAACCTAATCTTGATTAATGCTCTTTTGAATGAATGAATTTTATCTTTAGCATAGGCCAAGCAAAGTATAGAATTTGGTTCTTAATTCTTGCGCTTAAAGGGTTTCCGATCACTGTTCACACCATAGACCAAGGGTGAATAGTGGTTGGGAGCACGTGACTCATCCCATGACCATACGGTAATAGTCACATTAAAGACAAAGAATGAACCCTAGAATTGATTGAATCTTGTTTACAAATTAATTCCATACATTGAGTGTTCATAATTGGGGATCATTGATGACCTAGTGTTTTCTATCTCTTGATCACATCCATATTCTCTTTAATTGTTTTCTTAGCTTAATTTAATTTAGTTTAGTTTAATTCAAATCTTAAACAAATCTTTGGTTACTTTTAGTTTAACTTTAATTAAAATTAGTTTTAATTAATAAATATCTTTTCCTCGTGGGAACGAACCTTACTTGCCGTTGTGCTTATCTTCACGATTCATGCACTTGCGAGTATAGTTTTTAATAACACGATTTTACACATCAATCACCTAAGTGGATTAGAAAAGATGAACCCGCATGCTATTGTGCTAATATGTCACCCATAGACTCAACTAGGCCTAATGGGCATGGTATGTCTATAGGGGCTCTTGCCTCCCATTGACTTGGTTGGAATTGACCCCATTTGGGGAGCTCAAGCAAAGAGAGCAACCTTGCATTTTTGAAATGTGCAAAAATTTGATATACTTTATGCTTCTTTATTAATTGCTTGAGATACTAGGTTGTACATATATGCTTATATGATATTTTTATTCAATAAGTGTGTAACCTTGCTTTGTTTGCAATCCATGTCACATTTATGTTCAAACATGCATTTTTGGACTAGGAGATTTGATTGGGATAGTACACTTGAATGACCTATAATTTATCTCCATGACATGTGAACTTGATTATGACATGCTTAAAATGATATGCACGAAATATGTTTTGATTGCTTTAATGCAAATGTGTGTGAATGCAAATGAGAAGACTAATCAATAAGGATTTTATATCCAAATTAGTCTTCTCTCTCTTCTTAATTGTTAATCAAGACTACTATCATACGGATAATTATCCGGAAAAATCTAAAAGGATCTCTTGATCCAATGTCTTGATTTGCTTTTAAGGATTGATATAGTTTTGTGTGCGTTGAAAATTTCTTTTCAAAATACTATATCATGTTTGCTTATGACAAAAGAGTGCAAATTGGTTTGAATTCTTATGGAAACCCTTTTGATGTCTACTTTGCCAAATACCATTGTTTTTGAACCTTGATGTTATATGTCTTGCATGCAAAGCAACACCGTCACACATTCTCTTTAAAATAAAACTCCTTGAATCTCTCTTACTTAATTGAGTTGCATAAAGTTTATGTACATGATTATGCAATCATCTTTTGTGCAAATACCTCTCTTTGCTAAAGCAACCCAATAGGGGGAGCTCCTTTGCCTATCTCATGACAAAAAGGGGGAGAAGTCTTGAGAGATATAGGGGGAGCATTGGTTATGATTTGGGGGAGAAGCCTTGAGAGAGAGTAACCATTTAGGGGGAGCATTGCACATGCATTTCTTTATATTGCGTTATTGAGTGCAATTGCCTTTTGTATTTGTTCACCTCACATGCACTTGTTCTTGGAAAGTGCTTTCTTGCTATTGTGTGTAGGTTTGATGATCTACGAAGAGATTGATGACCTTGAAGACTTAGATCTTAGGTTTCTCTTATTGTAACGTAGAATATATTTTGTTGACCAATAGCTTTATTTTTTTTGTTTTGTGAGGATTATTTTGTGAGTGGTGATTTTGTCATGAAATAGCCAAAGGGGGAGATTGTAAGAACCTCACTTTTGTGATTGGCTTGTTTCATGACAAATCACATTGGGGATGTTTATGTAACAGGTAGCATAGGTTCTCGAAGACATGCTTCTGATCATCCCAAAGAGCTTCAAGAGAGGTAGTTCACTTGTCCTTAACTCTTGAAGAGATTTAGTTGCACACACTCACATTCTATGCATTTGCATTGACATGCATGTATGGTTGAACACACACACACACACACACACACACACACACACACACATACACACACACACTTCTTGCATTTTGGAGTTGATGGGCTGCACTGTGGGTTAGGCGACATGCAAGGCCACTTGTGCATGTCGCCTGACAAGTCGCCTTAGACTTGAGTTTTTCCCACGGTGTGTTAGGCGACATGCAAGGCCACTTGTGCATGTCGCCTCCAATGTCGCCTTTGTCTTGTAATTTTCCTCCAGTGTGTTAGGTGACTTCATAGGCGACTTGGGCATGTCGCCTTACATGTCGCTTCAGGCTACGTGTGTTTCTTTCCAGTGTGTTAGGTGACTTACGAGGCGACTTGGTCATGTCGCCTTGCATGTCGCCTCTATCACCCGAACTTGACATTTTCATCTTTTCATGACTGCCCGTTTTTTCTCCTATATATATGTCATCTCTCCACCATTTAACCCTAGAGCTCAGAAATATACATCCTTAGTGAGAGAAAGTGACTCCAAGAGAGAGAGCTTCAAGAACCCATTTTTTATGAGAGAGAAAGCTTCAAGATTTGTTACTTGACTCTCTAAACCCCAAAACCCATCATCATCTTGCATATAGAGAATCATTCAAGCATGGGTCTTCATTAATATTTTTACTTGGTAAGTAGAACTCACATCCTTTCTCATTTATTGTTCTAGCTTATCAAGACATGTCATTTATTGCTTAGGTTAGCAAATCTTCATATTTATTATATATCAATTGAAGTCATGACATGTTTGGGGTTTGTATTGTGATAGCTAATATAGGACATGTTTGCCCTCTAGCTAATTAGGACTCATTGATTGCATTTGTTAATTGCATTTATTGTCCTTGCCATGATTAATGACAACATATGTTGATATGGCTTTGTTTGATGACTAGAGTTTAGACTTGCACATCTATATCTAGTTAGGTCTTTATGAGCATTCATATAGACATTGATATCTAGGATTTGTACTTAGTGTCATCTTAAATCCCTATATAAGCATTTAGTGTTGCCTAGCATTATTTGTATTTTGAGTATTCATATATTCACTTAGGTTGTTAATCTCTTCTTGAGAGTTAAGTCTTGTGACTAAAAGGTGTAGTGCACAAGCAAGTGAAGTCTTGCAACCAAGGTGTGGTTGGCAAGCAAAGTGATTAAGGATTCACTATAAAGGCCCGTTGGGTAGTAGTGGTGGGTTAGTGACCGAGAATGGTGTGACTAGAGGTCAACCTAGGTTGTAAACATCATTACAATAATGGATTTGAGGATCGTGTGTGGCTAGAAGGATAGCCCGTGGTTTTTCCCTTGTTGAAGGGTTTCCACGTAAAAATCAAGTGTTATTTATTTTCCGCACTTTTACTTGATTTTATATGTCTGTTTATGTTGGGTTATATTATTAATATTGACTAATCGAAAAATTGGTAATAATCGATTAACAACCCCCCTCTAGGTTGTTAGACACACGCTTAGAGTGTATTTTCACATGAAACTGCCATTGCCGAATCACTTGAAAATTCAATATTACGGACAGTAAGGAGAGGATTCGCGGCGCAAAGCACACAAGCTTTGTGAATTGCCATAACCTCTGCTGCGTTCGAATCATGAGAGCCAATAAATAAGGAAAAGAGACATAGAATCCTCCCTTGCGAATTACGAAGAACGCCACCAATACCTGCAGGACCAGGTTTCCCTCTAGCCGACCCGTCGACGTTAAATTTCAGCTTCTCGCCTACATGAGGAATCCAAACTCCCGGTGATAGCTTCCTGGGTATTGCTATAGAAATGCAGCTTTCTTTGACATTCAGCATCATATTAGAAACTGAATGTTGGGCACCGCTACCATAAAACTTGAACCACCACACCACCCTAAATTTAACCATGTATGCCGCCTGCTCGAGAATGGACTTCTGCCTTTTAAAAATGAAGTTATTCCTAAACTCCCAAATCGTCCACCCCACTGCAAAAAACAACATGCACCATGCTTTCGCACATCTCGGTGATGGACTAAGGCCTGACCAACCATCCATCCAATCCTTCAAGGTATTATTTGGACAGCTCAACACCTCCCACCAGCTCATACCCGTACACCACAACTGCCAAGACCAAGGGCAGTGGATGAAAAGATGGTAAATGGTCTCACTTCCAGAGAGGCACAACAGACACTCTTTTGACAACCCCTGACCCATACCAAAGCTGCAGAGAACCTCTCTCACCAACACACTTCTTTTACGGAGCTGCCAAGCGAAGATCTCTACCTTTGGCGGACACCAGCCTTTCAATTGAAAAACTGAGCCGGTCTGGTCGTTAGGGGAGCAATTCTCCAAGCGTTTTCGAAAGGAGCTGACTGAGAACTCACCTTTGCTGCCGTATGTCCATGCGATAGTGTCATCAATCCACCTGCGGATAGGCATGCCATCTAGGAAGGTCATAAAACTACTCTATTGATCCTTTTCCCAGTCAAACACATTCCTTCTAAGATACACCTTCCAAACCCAACTCATGTTTCGCCAACTGCCGAAGTTCTGAATACTTCCTTCTTTGTCCATTGAAAGTGAAAAAATACGTGGGAAAGCTTCGCTCAGCGGAATGCCATCGCAGCAAATATCTAACCATAGGCGAACTCTATCCCCCCTTCCCACAACCACTTGCAGGCCATCATCCAGTATTTTCTTCGTGTGAGGATTAGAATCATAAAGAGAAGAAACAACTTTAACAAAGTGAGAGGCACTTGGCCCTCTTTGCCAGTCCCAGAACAACAAATTATTGTCTAAACCATAGGCAGCACAAACTACTTTCTTCCAAAGTGTAGAGACCTCAACCCCAAATCTCCACATCCATTTAGCCAATAAGCCTCGATTCTTGTCAATAACGTGGCCAATACCAAGACCTCCACTCTTTTTATTTTTGTATAGCGAATCCCAATCTATCGAATGAATCTTGCGTTTTTGAACCCCATCTCCCTAAAAGAAATCTCATTGAAGTTTCTCTATTTTATTCGCCACACCTATGGGGAACTTGAACATCGATAAGTAGTAAGTCGGAATGCTTGAAAGCACCGCCTTGATCAAAACCAACTGACCCCCTTTTGAGAGAAACCTCATCTTCCAAGGTGCCAAGCGTTTCTCTATTTTTTGAATAATCGGGTTCCAACAAGCTATCGAGCTAGGATTGGCTCCAAGAGGTAAACCAAGGTAACTAATTGGAAGAGATGCTTGCTTGCAACCAATAACCTTTGCCCAGACAGAATCCATAATTCCCTTCTTACCAACCTTCACAAGACAAGATTTATGAAAATTGATCCGAAGCCCGGAAGCTAACTCGGAACAACGAAGAATTCTCTTGGAGGCCAAAAGAAAGTCCATATTTGGCTCAAGAAAAAGAATTGTGTCATCCGTAAATTGAAGGTGAGACATATGGACCGAATTTCTATCGAAAACCGCCCCACTCAACATTTTCAAACCCAAAGCCTTCTTGAACAAGCAATTCAAAGCCTCAATAACAATGTTAAAAAGAAATGGGGATAACGGGTCGCCTTGACGGAGGCCTCTTTCCAAACTAAACTCCTCAGTTGGACTACCATTGACAAGAACTGAAAGCACCGGAGAAGAGATGCAATAATTCATCCATTTCCGCCACTTAAGACCGAATCCCATGCCTCCTAAAATCGAGTCCAAAAATGAGTGATCAACACTATCATACGCCTTTTCAAAATCAAGCTTCACAACGAGACCACCCTTAGAATCTTTCTTCCAATTATGAATTATCTCGCTCGCAATCACAAAACTATCTACAATTTGGCATTGTTTGACAAAAGCCATCTGAGCCTCACCAATGATCGTATTCATCACTTTCCTTAACCGATTCGCTAAAATTTTCACGAGCACTTTGTACATAGAGCCAACAAAACTAATAGGCCTAAAGTCTTTCATAGTTTCCGGTTTGGCTATCTTAGGAATTAAAGCGATGAAGGTCCGGTTCAAATCCTTCACAATCACCCCATCCTTGTGAAACTCCTTCAGAAAACTCATGAAGTCCTCTCTAATCACATCCCAGTTTTTCTTCACAAAATTTAGGTTAATGCCATCTGGACCTGGGGCCTTGTTGCCATCACAATTACTTAACGCCTCCCAAACTTCGTCCCGGGAAAAATCCTCCTCCAATTCCTTGTTTTGACGGTCCGAAATTTGCCTAAGAGAGAGGCTGTGGATTTTCGGACGAGCTTTTGCTTTACTCCTGTAATGCGTCTTAAAGTGATTTAGCACCCCTTCTCTAACTTGAGCTAGGTTTGAACAAACAGCTCCGTCGAACAAAATATCCCCAATATAATTCGCTTTCCTTCTCGCATTGGCAACGCAATGGAAAAATCTCGAATTCTTGTCACCCTCCAACAACCATCTAATTCTAGATTTCTATTTCCATTGTTGCTCATCCCTTTGTAAACTCTTCCACATTTCTGAAACGATCCTCAAACGATCAGCTCTCAAGGTAGCTGTCCATCCTTCGGATTTAGCCTTAGATTATACCTCTGCCAACTTGACTTTTAAATCTCTTAAGGAGTTATCTTTCTTCTTCAAAGTTTGGGCCCAATTCTTCAACCGCCCTTTTACAGACTTCACCTTTGAAAACAAAACAAAGCCTTGAGAACCAGTAGCCTTACATTCTGTCCAGCCGTTTCTAGCATTGTCCATCATCTCTTTGTCGTTCAACCAATCATTTTAAAACCGAAACGGGCATTGGCCCCAGTCCACTTTGGGTTCCCCTAAGGATATCGCGCAATGGTCGGAGATACTCCTTGGCAGGCCTCTTTGGACGATTTTGGGAAACCAAGACAAGATAATAGGGGAGATTAAAAAACGGTCCAGCCTAGCCCAAGAAGCCCTTTCCCGACCATTAGACCAAGTGAAAGTCGTTCCTTGCATCGGAATATTTACCACCCGAGCCTTTAGAACGAACGAATTAAAGCTCCGAATCGAGCCCATACAACATGCTCCACCTAATTTTTTCGATGGGTCGAGAATCGTGTTAAAGTCCCCACCTATACACCAGGGCATTGGAAAATCACCTTGAGTATCGGTAATAAAGTCCCACAAGATTTCCTTATTGTCATTTGACGTGTAAACATTACAAAAAACTATCTCTTTTTTCAACTTGATCAGCTCGCCCACCAATATGATGCACCATTTCCTAGAGATACAAGAATGAACCTTAGACAGATCCTCATTCCATAAGGAAATAAGACCCCGGCTGAACCTTCCGCATATACACCCACTCCACGGGTTAACAGTGAACCTCCTAAAGCGCCAACAATTCTACTATCAAATGAGGCTAGTTTAGATTCTTGGATAAATAAGATCATTGGTTTATGAAGCATCACCAAACTCCTCACAGCCCTTCTTTTCTCTCCTCTCCCCAATCCTCCAATATTCCAAGAAATGCCTATCATGAAGATCAAGGAATCCTTGCACTTCAACTGGACACAAAACTACTTCTGGGCATCTTTCAATCTTTCCTCGTCTTCAATCTCCATTCTCACAATTTTTTCTACCATCTCCCTCTCAATGCCGTCGAAGTTGAAGCCTAGAGCCGTACCCGTCTCAATAACTTTGGTCACCTCCACATTAAGGTTCCACTTCCCATTGCCGAGAACTATCGAGTCCTTCGATCTAAAGTCATATCCTACTGTCGTTCCCCTATCTACAACCTTTGCCATCTCTTCTTCCACGTTCCATTTATCAATGATCCTTTCGACATTCTGGCTTGTAACACCAGTATCCTCTGGGTGTCTACACTTGTCTTTCCTAGTCTTCATACCATGCATTTTGGGAGGCATGACATTGTTCGGCCTGCCTTTCTTCTTAGAATGAGGGGTTGACAAGTCCACGCAAAGACTGATCCCACTAAACTCTGGTATCTCTCGTTGCTGCAACCCGCTAAGCTCATTCCCAGCCAACTCAGTCTTCTGCACTGGTTCCTCTTCAACTATTAGATTGCTATGATTGCCATCCACCATTCTCTGGTCATGTCCCATATGGGCCCCTGTTACTGTCGCGTTTGGACTCCTCGAAGTCGGCATCTCCCTCCCATTAACAGAAACCACTTGGCCCGCCTCCTTCCTATAAGGCCCATCTACCCTCTGTTTGGCAGTGTCTACAAAATCCTCTTTATCACTACAGCTATTTAGGATTCCAGCAACAATCAGGTCCAGAGATGGGTTATTAGGCCTCATAACCTGCCCCATTTTAGAGCTTTCACCCTTCTACATGCTATTATCCTCTGAGTCTGAAGATGATGAGGTGGATTTCTCGTTGAGCTCCATGCTGCCAACCTTATCCCTCCTCTTGTCAAGAACCAACTTGGCATACCTGTTTTGGAAAAATATAGGCCTTGCTTTTGCTCTCTTCTTCCAGATACCTTTGCATTTCTCTGTCAGCCTTTTTCCAAGAGGATCACGTGAAGGCTTATAATGGGGATGTTTGACATCCTTGAAAGTCACAACCTCACCATCCTTCCCATATTTGTGAAACAACTGCTGTCTAGCTTCCTTTTCGATGACTCCATGCCTATGCTGGCTTCTTGCTACATCACCATTCGTAGCCCTGTCATAATTCAAAAAACAAATGGGGGAAACCTCGCCATCCTCTTTCCTTGAGCCACCCACAAAATTTTCAGAATGTGGCAGTGAATTCAAAACCGATTGGAGATTCTTCGAGCTTAAACCCAGAAACCGAACTAACCACGGAACTTCAACCAGAACATTATCTTCTTCAACCTTAACATGGAAGGAGTCGGTATTGGTCTCTACTTTAATCTTTCTCGAACACTGTTTGTTTGATGAGGTTAGCAACATGATTCTTCCTCTGTCCAGTCTCCTTCTAAGACTAGTGTCTTCTTCAATCAGTAGAGGCTCTCCAACCATCCAACCCAGTTTTTTCAAAAAAAGAGGAGCACCAATATCTTAATTGGACACCCCATACCTTTATCCAAACCAGTCTCTCTTGGGACGCTACAAACTCCGACCCTTTAACCATCGAGAGAAAGCAATCTTCCCAACAGAATCTCTCCTTGATGAATCCGTCTCTTACCCTCTCCGAATCGAAACACCATAAAATATTTTTGTCTCCAAGATAAATTGAAGAGAAAGGAGTACCCCTGATACTCAATCGAGAGTTTACACTCGCCACACTAGAGAACTCCTTCAGCGCTCCCACAGCGCATCTCGTGAGCCACTTTCCTTCTGTTGTTTCGCCTTTCCACTACATTGTCTCCACTAACTCCGGCCTCTCAAAACGCTCTCCTTCATTCCAGTTCTTATTCCTTCCCATAACCTCTGTAAAGGAACGCTTAACATGAGGCCCAAACTGACCCCTGTTTGCCTGTTGAGATCCTTCCTCCTCGACTCCTACTCTAGCCCTATATCTCCGTTTCCCTTCTCTTTTCCCTACTTCCGTTACCTCCTCAGGACTCTCCCCTCCAGGATGTCTATGAGCCATAGTTCTCCTATTACGCCATCCATAGGTTGCCACTCTCGAGCTTATTGTCCACCCGTAGATATGCATCCCATTCACCATATGTGCCACCTTATTGGCTTCCTCCAATGTCTCAAATCTAATGAAAGCAAACAAACTCCTTCTTGACCTATTCTTAGCTGAAAGAAAAACATCTCGAACCTTTCCGAACGGCCTAAAGATGCCCCACAAGCAGACCAAGTTGACCACAGGGTTCAGGTTGTCGATAAACACAGAAAATAAATTATCCCTAAAGTCTTTCCTCTCACCCTTCCAACGAGCATGAAAGTCTCTCTCTCTAGGATTCTCTCTAAAATTCTCCCTCCTCATGGCAACTTTCGGTATCAACTAAAAAGTTGTCAAATATATATATTAACACAGATTATTTTGGAACTCTACAAAACGTCCTATGCATTTCTCATTATAATTGATCCATCCACAGACAAGTCAACATAAAACATGATCTTGCTTATGGTAAAAGCTATTGCATTCACAAAATTATAAGACAAAAAGTATGGTTCTCCTACACACTCGCCAACCATTCTGTACAAAATATGCCACAAATATAAATTGAGTTATTATCCACTGTTAGTACACATCTCAAGTTTCTAAAGTACAATTGAGCATACCAAATATAGAAATAGATTTTGTTGGCCTAATACTATCTGTTACAATTACCATGTGATTTCTAGTGATTGGGTTAGGGTAATGCACAATAATATTGTATCAAAAAAAAAACCATATCCTTAAAACAGGTGCTGATGATCCTGAATTGTGAGTATCATTGTGAGAATAACCTATTGAAGTTATTATGTAATAAAAACACACACACACGCGTGTGTGTGTGTGTGTGTGTATATATATATAAACTATGCAATAAAAATCTTAGAACCGTTTTGAACCTTGAATTATTGTTTCTGACAGTCTTTGCATTCCCAAATGCTTCCAAAACAGGGTTGGACTAAGAAACAAAGAGGAGGCACAAAGAAATTAGATGACAATATGCTCCAACTCCAGAGCTACAACAGATAGTAGAAATAGGTATGCAACATTGTTATAATGACACTAAGCATCTAACAACACCTACACACTCTAAAATGCATTTACCAAACTGTAAACCAAGAAAGAGGAGGCTAAGGGAAATTAATTACTAGTACTCACATATATTTCATTCATACCAGTTCATGAAGATAAGCCATCTTTGTCAAATCATCCACACCAGATGAAGGAAATTCAGCATCCTTTGGATAGACACCAGAGGTTTTGGCAACTACCTAGAACTCAAATCAAGAAGATTTCATTAGAACCACAAACTTCATGTAATTCAACAATAAATGAACCAGGCCTTCGATTTCATAAAGATATAATTAACATTTAAGTAAAATAAAAACAATTTTAATTTCACAGTTTTTTTTTACTAACATGCCCATAACCATGGCCCAAAACGATTTTAAAAACCATGCTAATATACAAAACCCACATCTTCAACCTTTCTCATTTTTGGAATTCGATGACCTAGGCTCGTTTGAATCAGACCCAAACCTTGGTTAGATGAAACACCTACAACCACTGTCCCAAAACCTAAAACTAACTCAACAACACAAACAACAGAGGATGTGGGCAAACATTTCAGCAAACTAAGGAAGGGAAAGCTTACTATGTTCTTAAAGTGGGTCCATCACCGAATCCGGCCTGCTCTCCCACGCGCCACTGCCGCATTTGAAGCCCTCAAGGACTGGCTCCACACCTACTAGTTGAAGAAAGAAGAAGAATGACCGATAACACCTAGCTCAGATCTTCTTTGTTCGATACCAGAGAATCAGTTTTGGGTTTTCACAGTGGTCGACATTGCTCTGAAACCGGTCCAAAACCAAGTACTTGTCGTGGCTCAGCTCCGGAACCTAGTGATTGTGACCTTACGACACTTTCACGAGTTCTATCCAGGAGATCAACGACCAATTGAAGAAGAAGGACCGATAGGTTGCAATTTGGGTGCAGTTTCCCTAGCCACCGTGACCATCACCATCACGCGTCGCCTCACTGCCCCCCTCCGCGCTTGCTCCGCTGCTGGACAGCTCACGGCGTTTCCAGATCTCTTCGTTAAGGTCCACGAAGGTTTGAAGAAGATAGGAATGAAAAATATTACAAACTTTCCTTCTTCAAACTCTGTTCTTATTCAAGAGAGACTTTTGTTTGTCTGAGCATTTGAAAGGGAGAAAGAATCGGCGAATGAGAGAAGAGATGAAGATAGACTTTTGTTAGACTGAGATAACCGGTGTAACTGGTTCTGGGTAATATTTTTTTTATTTCACCGTTCGTATGATACGAACTCATTTGTTGTTATAGAATGACCAGACGTTAGGATATATGAGACATATCAACCACAGTTCTTTAGAAAATAGATCCAAAATAGCAAGCAAATCAGCAAAATACCAGAAGCAGGACACAATAACCAGAGGACAAAGGCAATAATTAGTTGTGTTCTTTATAGGGCAATTTGAATTTGGCTAATTGTCATAGACCCCCCTAGACTGTACCCGGATTCGCATGTTGTCCCATGAATATTTATTTTTAGGTATTAAACTCTCTGAACTATTGGAAATTGGCAAAATTTGACGGAATGCTAACGTCATCCACTGTTCTGTCATGACAAAATACACAAAATACCCTTACTATATACATAATTGTATCAAATCGGAAAAAATATGATAATATGACATAAATACCCCTCTTACAAATTTTTTAAAAATCACATTTTAAAAATAAAAATTTAAAATTTAAAATTTAAATATTGGTTAAATAATAATAAAATTCTGAACTTTTTGATAAAGAAAATTAAATAAATAGATAAATGAAAAAATTAAATTGATTTAACAATTATTTAAATTATCTTTTTTATTTAAATATCCATAAATATAAAACCCAGATGAATATATAAATTATTTAATATAAATTTTCATTTAAACTATTTTTTATTTAAATATCCCTAAATATATATATATATATATATATAAAAAAAATTTTACAATAACATTGGTATTTAAATAAAAATAATAATTTAAATGATAATTCCTCTTATATAATTTAAATATCCATTGTTATAAAATTTTAGGAGTTTAATGGTGAAAAGAAAGTATAAGGGGTAAGGTGCAAGAATATTTAGAGATATTTAAATAAAAAAGATAATTTAAATGATAATGACTAAAAAAACGTATAGGGTATTTAAAGCATTATTATTATTATTATCATTATTATTATTTTTGTATTTTATTAGTGTTATTATATTATTTTAATTTTTTTATTATTATCATCATTATTATTATCATTTAATTTTTTATTTTTGTTTTTGACATTATCAATACCCATGTTATTGTAATTGAATAAGTGATATTTAGGAATATTTAAATAAAAAAGATAATTTAAATGATAATGGCGAAAAAAAAGAGTATAGGGTATTTAAATTATTATCATTATTATTATTTTATTATTTTATTAGTATTATTATGATTATTATTATTATTTAATTTTTTATTTTTGTTTTTTACATTATTAATAACCTTGTTATTGTAAATGAATAAGTGATATTTAAGGATATTTAAATATAAAAAAATAGTTTAAATGGTAATTCACATTAAATAATTTATATATTCATCTGGGTTTTATATTTAGGAATATTTAAATAAAAAAATTTAATAATTGTTAAATCAATTTAATTTTTTCATTCTCTATTTATTTAATTTTCTTTATCAAAAAGTTCAGAGTTTTATTATTATTTAACCAATATTTCAATTTAAAATTTTAAATTTTTATTTTAAAAATTTGGTAAGAGGGGTTTTTATATCATATTATTATATTTTTTTTTTCTAATTTGATTCAATTATATATATAATAAGGGTACTTAGTGTATTTTACAATGACAGAACCGTTCATGGCATTAACATTCCGTCCATTTTTGCCAATTTCAAATAATTCAGGGGGTTTAGTGCCTAAAAAATATTCAGGGTGCAACATGCGAATCTGGGTATAGTCTGGGGAGATCTGTGACAATTAGCCTTGAATTTTTCAATATAACCAGACGTGGAATTAAGACAACAAAGAAATATATATATATATATATATATATGATACCCTCATAATATATTAAAATTAAACCAACAAGTTAATCTTTTGAAGCGCTATAGACCGTAACAATAATCAGCTGTGTTCTTCTGAATGCATATCATTCGCCATCACTTCTCAATAAAAAAAACTTTAAAATATTGGAAACAAAGAAGAATATATTTTAGGGTTTGGGAAAAAAAATAAAGATGGAAAAACGTTGTTTTTAAAATAAATAAAAAACTAGTTTGGAGTGTCTTTAGAACTTTTTAAGAACTTCTTGTCTTATTTAATCATTTTAATTCATGTCAAAATTGGGATTAATAAAAAAATTAAAAAGGAAGAAAAAAAGAAATATGGACCATTCATATGATTGAGTGACACATGTCTCCAGATTATTAAAAGCTTAGACAAAGCTTAGTTTAGGAGAGGATCTAAATCCCTATCTATTACAATAGAATTGTCGGGATCTGTCGAAATCAAATAATACATGTACGGTCCGGATATCAACTTCCATAACGGGAGATAAATATTTCTATGATCTGGGAATAAAACTCCCCACACATACTTGTAAAATGCATAAAATTTGAATCATTAACCACTTATCACTTATGTTGAAAAAGAGATGCACTAGCTATACTAAGTGGTGATGTGCGGATCAAAAGGATTGGAAAATCAGATTTTGTAAGTAGATTAAAGTGAGGAAGAAAGTATATATAACAAGTTAACAACCGTCATGAATGATGTCATTTGAGAAGGCCAAAGGGACTATATGATATTGTTTAAAAAAGAAGATAATTTAAATTTTAAAAATGGATTTTCATTTTAAAATTATTTTTTGATTTATATTACATTAAAATGATTATCTTTAATTAATTTAATTTAATTGTTTTTATTAAAAAAATTATCTTCATTTTAAATTGGGATATAATCATTTTCCCCTCTATAATTTGCCATATTAGACACTTTACCCCCTCTAGTTTCAGTAATGGTTATTCTTCCCCCTGAAAACCAAAATATTAGACAATTTGCCCCCTAACCGTTAGGAATTTCGTTAGTCTACTTCTTTGACCGTCAAAAATCAATTAAATTACCTTATTACCCTTGAACACATGAGTTATGCCCCTTAATGATACCATTAAATGTTTTTTTTAATAAAAAAAAATCAGAATTAAAAAAAAAACTAATAAAAGTATTTAAGAAAACAGAATTGAAAATAAAAAATTAAAAAATTAGCAACACAAAATTTCAGTATTTCAAAAAAAAAAATTCAATCTTTCAAAATAAATTTTAATATTGTTTTATTTTTTTACAATAATATATTTTATTATTTTATTTTTCCTTATATTTATTTTTTTAAATAAATTTTTTATTTTTACATTTCATTCTTTTTTTTAATTCTGATTTTTTTCTTTAAAAAAAATTAGTGGTATCATTAGGAGCATAACTCATGTGTTCAAGAGTAATAAGGTCATTTAATTGATTTTTTGAGGGTCAAAGAAGTAGACTAATGGAATTTCTAACGGTTAGGGGGAAAAATGTCTAATATTATGGTTTTCAGGAGAGAGAATTGCCAATGCTGAAATTAGAGGGTGTAAAGTGTCTAATATTTTGGTTTTCATGGGGGAGAATGACCAATACTGAAACTAGAGGGGAAAAAATGTCTAATATGGCAAACTACATGGGGAAAATGATTATATCCCTTATAAATTTTGATAACTATGAGCTATTTGATCTTTTTATTAGTTCTTGCAGGGGATGTCTGATTAGAAAAATGCATATTTTCTATTTAGCTGCATTTATGCCAAACTTAAGGGATGTTAATATATGTACCCCTAAGAGTATCTCAGATGTAAAAGTGGTTTGCATACCAAAAATCGTTGACATGACAACAATATCAAGATACTTGCTTCGTATGTGTCATAAAAATAGACTTGATAGACAATCAACTCAAAATTTGGTTTCCGATACTTCTTTTTAAAACACATTTATTCTTAATGATGTGTCCAGTTTTTTTTTTCTTTTTAATTTTATTTTTGTGCCAAAAATTGATGAAAAATTAATGTTAGTTTTAAATATTTACTGAGTCAACCAAAAAAATAGTTGTACAACAGATTATCTGAAAATAAATGGTCATATTGACGATGTCTAATATTTTTTGTACCACATGAACATGAGATTGAATATGCAAATTTACTTTTAAAAGAATTGGAACCCAGATTTTGTAAGTTGAATAATTAGCTACTTCAAACCAATCAAATGAAGAAAGTAGTTTTTTAATCATCTGATATAATTAATTTGATCACAAGGCCAGAAGGGCTTATATGATATTGTTTGGGCTCTACGTTTCCAATCAGACTCAGTCAGCTGTCAAGATATTTTGGTTGCGGTGTACGTCCAAAATTTATATAAAATCTATTATTTCAACTTATTTGAAAGAGTCTTAAATTTGGGTCCTTATTAATTTCAAACTTTAAACATGTTATAAATTCCGAGTCACCAAAAAAGATTCGACTTATTATTTAGGATAAACTATGATACACATGGAGACAAAACTCCTTCTTAGATAATAGCCCAAAAGCAATAAAAAGTTATTTAACTAATTTTTTTTAGTTAAATATATAAGAATAAACTAAGTTATTTAACTAATATATATTATTTTGGGATCATGATCCTCTCCTCGGTCCTTGTTTTTTTTTTGGTATTTTTCAAATATAATTAAAATATCAAGTTGCATGAGAGAGAAATAAGTGATCAAATCTTGACCATGTATTTTTATTTTGCTTAGATATTATTAGATTATGAAAAGTCAAGGAAAAGCAAGACAAGAAAAGGATCCTGATCCATTATTTTGGCTCTAGTGTATGTTCATTTCCGATCTCTCCCCTTTATTTTCTTTTTATTCATATATATATATATATATATATATATATATATATATATATATAAACAGAAATTTTCAAGTCAGTACGCACTGATATAACTTCATCAGTGCGTTGGATGTGAACCATTAGATTTACATATTTTGACTCAAGTGTATGCACTTGTCAAAACTTCTCCATAATCAGTGATCCACATGTAACGTACTGATATAAGTTATATTAGTATACACTGAAGAGAAAATGACTATATATATATATACATCAGTCAAGATAGGTCAGTTGCGATGACTAAAATTCATAATATTATAAATTGTTTTTATTCTTTCGGAAAATTTGACCAGGAAATTTATTGTAAAGAAATATACATTCAGGATAGATCGGTTGCGGTGGCTAAAAATTATATATTTATATGCATTATAATATTATTAAATTGTTTTTATTCGTTTGGAAATTTTGACCAGGAAATTTATTGTAATGAAATAGTAAAGAGGTTAGCTCAAGTATTACCAATATATATAAGATTATTGAAGACAAACCCAGAAGCAAACACACTTGGAAAATGAATTCCATCATTTCTCCAACTATGTTCATTCTTTCAATATTGTTTTTATTATCAGCTTCATTGATAAATTCATCTCCAATTCAACAAACCTCATTGATCCAATGTCTCTCTCAACATTCCATTCCTCTCTCCATAATTTACACCCCAAACAATTCTTCATTTACCTCAGTCCTTCAGTCTAGAGCTCAACTCCCCAGGTTCACAGAGCCTTTAGTGCCTAAGCCTGAGTTGATCTTCACTCCTTTGAGTGAATCCCATGTCCAAGCTGCAGTTATTTGCTCCAAAGAGCTTGGTATTCATATGAGAGTACGAAGCGGAGGCCATGACTTTGAGGGTGTTTCTTATGTATCCCTAATCGAATCACCTTTCATTGTGTTAGACCTTACCTACCTTCGTTCCATTTCCGTTAGCATCAATGATAACAGCGCTTGGGTTCAAGTTGGTGCAACTCTAGGTGAACTTTACTACAAAATTGCTGAAAAAAGCAACGTTCATGGATTTCCTGCTGGTATTTGCCCCACTGTAGGCGTTGGCGGGCACATCACAGGAGGTGGTTATGGTATTTTGTTGAGAAAATATGGCTTGGCTGCTGATAATGTCATCGATGCAAATATCGTTGATGTCAGTGGTAGAGTTCTTGACCGAGCAGCCATGGGAGAAGATCTGTTTTGGGCCATACGAGGAGGTGGCGGAGGAAGCTTCGGAGTTATTCTTTCGTGGAAGATAAAACTGGTTGCTGTTCCAGAAACTGTAACTGTTTTTTCACTTACGAAAACCCTAGACACAAAGCTTCTCTATAGATGGCAACAAGTTGCAGATAAGCTTGATGAGAATCTCCTCACTAGAGTTTTGATGCGAGTGACAAATACAAGTGAGAGAATCGTTACTACAACGTACGATGGATATTTTCTTGGTGGTGCTGATAGACTTGTCGAAGTAATGCAAGAGAGTTTCCCAGAATTAGGGTTGACTCGAAAAGATTATAGTGAAACAAGTTGGATACAATCTACGCTTTTTGCTTACACCGTACCATTGAACACATCTCTTGAATTTCTACTTCTACGAGATACTCCATCAACCTCTTTTGAAGGCAAAGCAGACTTTGTTAGAGAGCCCATACCTGAATTCGCACTAGAGGAGCTACGTAAAAGGATATCGGAAGAAGATGATCCTCTTATTATATGGACAGCTTACGGTGGAATGATGAACAGAATTCCAGAATACGAAACTCCTTTCCCTCATAGAAAGGGAACCATGTACAAATTCCATTATTTCACAAATTGGCCGAAAGGAGACAAGAATGTAGAAAAGCATATGAGCTGGATTAGGAGTCTATACAATTACATGACTCCTTATGTGTCCAAATTTCCAAGAGGCGCATATGTGAATTACAGGGATCTTGATTTGGGAATAAACAAGAAGGGTAACACAAGTGTCATTCAAGCTAGTGTTTGGGGTGTCAAATATTTTAAAGGAAACTTTCAAAGATTGGTGAAAGTGAAGACTGAATTTGATCCAGGCAACTTCTTCAGACATGAGCAAAGCATCCCACCTCTTATATTGAAAAGGTAGATCATTGGATGAATATTATTGGTCGGAGCACTTCATTGGCTTGATTTGTGTGTTTTTACTTGTCTGTGTTAATGGTGTTTATTAATTAACAAGTTAGAATAAAATGTCAACTATATAAATAAGTGAGAATAAAATGTTGATCTCTTTTATATTTTTTTCTCTATATTTTGACACAAACTTTGTATTATTGTTTTCGATCTATGTCCAGTCTGTAATATATATCCTCTAAAATCTTATCTTAAATCGTCATAGATCGATAAAACCAATGTGTATCCCAAGTGTGTAGGCATGTTAATTAAGAGAATTCAGTTCTTACAAAGTTACAAGGATATTTATACATCATCAAGCTCCAATCTCGCCCATTCATCTAATACTAAGTAAGTTAAATCCAACCGTTTATATGTAAGTATGTAACAACTTTCAAGACAAGCCTAACTGATTTCCTGATGACCGGCTGCCTATATCGCTACATTGATCGCTTGCTATTATCTGATGATCATTTGTGATATCTGATTGATCAGATACATTTCGTGGCCATCTTGCCATATTGATCGATCAGTAAATAAATATGACTCCTTGATGCGGACAGGGTAGCAATTTCGTTTTTGGGTCGCTTAGAGCACCTAAAATGAGGCTGAATTTTGGGGTCATACAACTTTCGTATGGGCTCGGAATAGCTATTATAATATGGAGCGGCGATAATGACACCTCTCAAAAACTGTATCTACGTCCCCAAAGAATTTGGTGAGCCTATTTAACGGAATGCTTAATATATGAAGCCTTCCGGATTAAGTGCATGGAAAAAGAGAAAAAAAATTGTTTGGCTGAATAAGACTGAGCAATTATATTGTTAAAAAGAAAGCATTGATTGCTTGGATTAAGCTGAACAATATATCCAGTTATATGAAGTCTTGTTGTTTGTATGTTTCATCATTTTCTTGCTGGTGGGGTTCATTTTCAATTCTGATTTTATAATAAATTTTGCCATTGAATTCAATTACATCAAATTTTGGTAAGGTCGGGCTTCCATTTAATTATGCAATAGAAAAAAAATGTCTTTAGCTGGTTTGTGTACAGATGACATTAATGGTAATTATAATTATTACACTAATGCTAAACACCCTAAAAATTTAATCTAAATTTTAATTCAAATGATGTTATAAGTGATTTTTTCATTAACCATATTATTCTATGTTGTGTGATGAAGACAACTCACTTACCACATCATTTGGATTGAAATTTGAGTTAATTATTTGAGTTGTATATCATTCTAATTATTATTATTATAGAAAAAAATGTATTGCAAACCATTTTGATTACTAGCTGGTCTTTAAATAAAATTTTGATTTATAAAAACAAGTGACATAAAATAAAAGAGTAATACTATACGTCATTATTACACAAATCATGAGATGATTTGGTTAATAAACAACTCACTTACCACATTATTTGAATTAGATTTTGAGTTAATTTTTTAAGTTGTCTAGTAATATGATTTATTTTATTTATTTAACAATTAGGAACATATTATGGCTGAATAAGTTATGTAATAGGTTTCTCAAATTTAGTTTCTTTTAAATGTTACAATTTTCATATAAATATAATCATTTATAATCATTGTGGTGTTTAGGATCACAAATCGTAAATGTTACAATTTTTAGTGCATTGTTGTAAGCCGTTTATTAGTCATAAGTAAATATTAACTAATGTAAAATAGATGATTTTAATGGCTAAACTGATAAATATATATCGGTATACACCGATAGGTGTAGATCGTCGAGTTGGTAAGCATTTGAACCCAAAAAAACAAAGTTTATAATTAATTTAATACTATTTTAATTAATCAACAAGCAATGTCAGAGTTAGAATATTAGTACAGTTAGAGTAGCAATGTAGCATCATGATTTTTTCTTCTGATTCTATCTATATCTCTTTCTAACCGGTGCCAGTTCTCTCCCTCTCTCTCTCACAAGTCTCAATTCTCCCTCTTTTCCAATTAATAATTCACTCGGTCCTTCTCTAAATTCTCAATTATAAAATTAAATATAAAAATATATTCATCTTCATTTTAACTAATTACAAAGTTTGTTATTCATAATTTTAAGATCATATTTTATTATATTTTCTATAAATTTATTTTCCAACTATAATTTATTATTTCTAAAGTTATATTATAATTTATAAAGTATCACTTTAACTAAATTTTAACTAAATTGTTTGATAATTTTAGTTTACAATATCAAATAACCATACATTAAAACTAAAATAAACTATGATTTCATAAATTGAGAAGCAAATAATAATGTGGGAGGGGTTTGACTTATTATGTATCTTGTTTAATATATGCAATTTTAAAGGCATGACTCATTATGTTCCTTTATCTAGCTATATTTTTGTTTCGGTAGTGAAATTTTATATAATTTATTTAATATATGCAGTTTAAAGGGTATGACACATTATGCCCCTTTATGTAGTGTATTTTTGTTTTTTGATTAATGAAATTTTTTAGTACTGCCGAAGTTTACTTACAGTCAATTTATATATATATATATATATAATATATATATATATTTATGTATAGTTTTGTTTTAGCCCACTAGAGCGAAAAATCCTAGGTACACCCATGCGTATCTAGGAGAAAAGATATATATATATATATATATATATATATATATAGTCATTTTTTCCTTACTGTGTACTGATGCATAGATTATGGATAAGCATTGACAAGTGTATGTAGACTGGGTCAAAGCAATTGAATCTAATGATCCACATACAACACACTGATAAATATTTATCAGTGCACACTAAGGTGAAAATATTTCTATATATATATATATATATAGAGTAATGCTAGACATTCTAAATTTTTTTCCAAAATATTTTCCAAATAATGTGGTATATGTATTGTCAACATCATATTACTTACACGTAATTTAACTTTTAAATGTGGGAGGATCAAAAGGATTAGAATACCAGATTTTGTAAGTTTAATAAAGTGACAAAGAAAGTATATAACAACCATTACGAATGATGTCATTTGAGAAGCCCATAAGGGATTATCTAGAGTAGGAGTGGGCACCCAAACCACCAAACCGATCAACCCGTCCAAACTAAACCAATTTAAGCGGGTTGGTTTGGTTTCGTTAAATAAAATAAACTGATTGGGTTGTTTTTTAGCAACCCAATTGGTTTGAGTTGGTTTGTGGGTTGTGTTTTATCAAAATGCATAACCCAAACCAAACAATTGCGTACTTAAATATATATATATATATATATATATATATATATACACACACACACAATCATTTCTCCTTAGTGCGCACTGATATAACTTATATCAGTACGTTGCATGTGAACCATTGATTATAAAGAAGTTTTGATAAGTGCATACACTTTGAATCAAAATATGTAAATCTAATGGTCCACATCCAATGCACTGATGAAGTTATATTAGTGCGTACTGACTTAAAAATTTATGTATATATATTATTAATTAAATTATTGCACAAAACAAATAAAAACTAAAGTTAACCCAATATGGCAAGAAGTGTACTTCTAAACTTTAAAATGGTTGCTTGGATGGAATATTATAAATTTAGAAGCTTAAACGATTTAATTTTATTTTATAAGTTTTAGGTGTCTTACACTTGAGGTTTTTTTTTTTTTTTGCTTAATGATTAATGTTCTGCATTTTAGTTAAATTTAGTATTATAAATTTGTATTATTGTTTATTTTATTGATAATTGGTTTAACTACTATTGATAATATGATATTATTAAATTTATTCAAATAAAAAATGTAATTATTTTCTTAAACCGTTAAACCAAACTGAACCAAACCGATTTTTAATGGTTTGTTTTGGTTTTACCTTATAAATAATTTGATTTGGATTGTAACAAGTTAAACCGATTTTATAATGGTTAGGTTTGGATATAGTCAAACCCAACCGAAACCAACCCATGCCAACCCCTAAACTCTAAAGAATAAGTGTACATTTAAAATTTCGGTCTTTTCAAACTTTAAACCATTGTTCTAGTAAACGGTCTAGTAGCCATCTAGGTTTAGACGAACCTGACTACCATGAGAAAGGTCTAGCTAATTGGCCTTTTTAGACGGTTAGGCTCCTAGGCGGGCTAGATGGCCCGACAATTTAAATTTTTTTTATTCAAAACGACCGTTATACACAAACTGAATCCTAATTCTAAATGAGAATATAATTTTATTTTTTCAGTTACCAAAAAGGTTCAATTATTATTATTATTATTATTGATTTAATATGAACTTATTATTTTGTTGACGTTCTGGAAAAAAAGGAAGATTTGATGACATTGCACCCATTTATTTAATTTTTTTAAAGTACATTGTACCTAATTCTTGCATTTAAACATGGTCATCTTTCAACTGTTAGTTTTTTTTTCTTTACTGAGAAAGAAAGAAAAATAAAAACATAACAAACAATCGGATTTGGATTTGGTTATTCGATTGCTACGTTATTAAAATGTTAACCAATCCAGTTAAAATTTAAAAGTGATGAACAACTTTAAAAAGAAAATAATTTTTGATTTGCAAGTCTTATATTTGTATCAATGAATCCATTATAAAGAAAATATTTTCTATGGTAGCTTAGCTTATAAGCTTATTGTATACATCTCCATTATCCTTTGATATTTCATGCTAATCTTTACATAACAATTCCGTGCTGAGCACATTAAGAATTATCAAAGTCAATGAAATTAGGTCGTGCATATTTAAAATTATCAAATTCAAAGCAATCATCAAAGTCAAAGAAATTGGGTTGCTTTAGTCTTTAGATGTAATATGTTGATAAGTTTTTTTGTATAATCTTTTATCAATTAGAACATTGTGTTTAAATAATAAAATATATATGACTCAGCTCTTTAAAAATGGTGTTTTAATTTGTGTCTAACCAACCAAATTAGGATATATGTCTATATTAAGTTGAAGAAGTTGAGATACTATTTTAGTCTATTTATATAAATCTTTTAAGACCCAACGAATATTTAAATTAATAATTTATTCAATAGATAAACGAAATAACGGTGCACAAACATTCATAATATTTATTAATGAACTTTTTATTTACTTTATTCGGTCTTTTTTTATTATCAAAATACGTATCTAAAGTTGATTACCTTCTCCTTTTACCTAAACCGAATACAACCTTATCCTTATTATTATTATTTTTTTGAGGTATATTGAAATTTCCACTTTTTTTTTGTTATAAAAAAATATATCGTTAGTGCTGGAAATGTTTTGCTGCTTTGAAACATCTATTAATATTAATCAGCATCAACCGAATGACCTGTGCTAAATGGCTATGATATATGGAGCGGTTCTCATATAAATGATTCTTTATTTTAATTACGATACGGATCTTAATGAAATTAAGTCGATTTCTAAGAATTTTGATTTTGATTTTTTTTTTTGTAGATGATAAGTTCAATGAAATCTATCTTTCAATAAAATTTAAGAATTTTTCAAACACTACAACTGCTTATCCCGATTTTGTTAAATATGAAGGTATCGGAAAATATGTGAAATATAGGAAAATTCAAGAAAAATAGTTGTACGACTTGAAAAATTCTCAAATTTTATTCATAATTAGATTTCATTGAACATATCTTCTACAAAAAAAATCCAAATCAAAATTCATATAAATGAATATGATTTCATCTAAATCTTTACCAAAATTAAAATAAATGATCCCTTATAAAAGAACCGCTCATTATTTATATATATATATATATATATATATATATATATATATATATATATATATAGATTGACCTTATTTCGAAGTTGGTTGTGACATATAAGTTTATTGAACAGATTGAGGTACGAGATCCTTCGACTGATAATTTATTACTTTGATAAGAAATTTATTTTTGATAACAAAGATAAATAATAAATATTATATATATATATAATAAATCTATTTTTGTTAGCTTAGTTTTTATTTTAATTTCATAACCATAAACTGTTAAAATTTTATAAATTTCATAAACTTAAAATCAAATAAAAAGAAAAACAAATTGAGAGTGGATCCATTCTACGCGTGAATTTGAGATTAAAAATCTTATAGTATAGTGGACATTGACAAACAATTGATTGTCTACTCGGATGAAGATTCATGATATTCAACCATTAAATGTCAGAGGATCAAAAAGATTGGAAACCCAGATTTCGTAAGTTGAATAATTAGCTACTTCAAACCAATTAAGGCTCGGTTTGTGATTGCTTTTACTTGAGAAATAATCACTTATTTATCAAGTTTTGAGCAAATAAGTGTTTGGTAAACTTGACAGAACTAACTTGTTTTTCAATTTACTCCTTTCATAAATAGCTTTTGAGAAGTTGGTAGGGGGTTGCTTTTTGAAGCAAAAGCTAGCTTATTGCTTATGTAATATCTAGAATACCCTCACTAATTTATTAAAAGACAATATTACCCTTACATTTAATAATAATATAATAAGAAATTAAAAATTTCTTTTCAAGAAAAAAAAAAATTTTAAACTAAAAATGGGAATGGTGGCTCTGCCGGACGTCGACGCCGGAGAAGGAGGGCCGGCTTTATCCGGCGACGAAGTTGCCGGAGGAAACCAGCTCCTCCGCCAGCGAAGGAGGCAAGCATGGAGGAGGCATCCGCAGGAACAGATGGAGGAGGACTTTGAAGCGAACCCAGTCGCGATTCCGTCTCGATCGGTCGCGATCCGTCGTGATTCCGTAGAGTCCCGTCGCAACGGCCGGTTCTGCTCCGACGACTTCGACGAAGAATCGGCGAGCACAGGTTCATTCCGTCAAGATGCAATTAATCGGCGAAGAATCTCGCCATTTCAACTTGTTTGTCGCCGGCGCGAGAGAGGATATCGGCGGCACGTGAAGAAGGCTGACGACGATTTCGGTGGAGCTGGAATCAGACGAGGAAACAGAGGAGTTTGCAGAGGTTGCTGTTGAATGTGTTGGTGAAGAAGGAGGATGAGTTGACTCAGAAGAGGAGCTGAGTTGACTCGGTGTTGTGTTTTAGATATAAACTGAGTTGACTCTGTTTTTTGATAAGTGACTGAGTTGACTCAATAATAAATTTATTTCTTGTTTAAATTTGTTTTTTATTTCTTTTTAAATGCTTCATATTTATAATTTTTATTGATGTCTATTTTAGTCATTTTGTTCAATAAATTTTTTATCATTTTAAAAGTTAAGCAATTTTGAAATTTGGTTTATCAAACACAAACCTATTTTTTTCTTAAATTGATTATTGTTTAAGTTAAGCTATAAGCAGATTATAACTTAAGTAAATCAATCCCAAACATAGTCTAATTAAGGAAGAAAGTAGTTTTTTAATCATCTGATGTCATTAATGTCATTAATTTGATCGCAAGGCCAGAATTGACTGTATGATATTGTTTGGGCTCTACGTTTCCAATAGCTAGCTGTCTAAAATCAAGATATTTCTGTTGCGGTGTCTAAAATTTATATAAAATCATTATTTCAACTTATTTGAAAGAGTCGTAAATTTTGGTCCTTATTAATTTCAAACTTTAAACATATTATAAAATGAATCCGAATTCTAAATTGGAGCATTTTTAATTAGTCACGTGAATTTGAGATTAAAAATCTTATATTATAGTGGACATTGACAAATATATTGATTGTCTACTTGGATGATGATTCATGATAGGTTCGGTGATATATAAAGCCACTGATTTGGTGAGGCAGTCCCTAAATGACAATTAATTTTTAAAAATAGCTCAAATTAGCCGTTTCATAGAAATAAAGTATCAATTATTGCCACTTTGCCCATTATTTGTTTGAAGTCCGTTTGCTTATGTTATAACCTATTAGAATATGGGTCAAAATAATAAAGCATGTTTTGCACTAGTTTTTGAACACAGGTTTTAAACTGATTTTTTACTTGTATTTTGACTATTTTTTGGCCACAATTACTTGATAAAATAAGAAATATTGTCCATAAAATTCTTATAATCAAATAATTACTTTTTATATATAATTAATAATAAATTAATTATGAAATAAGTTTGATGTCACCTCAAATTAATTAAGAAATTAATCAGGGAATAATAATAAATTTGATGTCACCCATAAACAGGAAATATTGTCCAATAAAAATAATAAATTAATCAAATTATTAATTTTTATATATAATTAAATAATCAAAATATATAAAACATTGCCTATAAAATTCTTCATTATTTCGGTTGCGGTGTCCAAAATTTATATCAAATCTATTATTTCAACTTATTTGAAAGTCTTAAAATTTTTGTCCTTATTGATTTCAAACTTTAAACATATAAACTGAATCCGAAGTATTACATTATTATATAAATTCAGGGTTATTGGGGAGAGGAAGGTGACTCGAACATGCAATCCAATGATGCAAGTGTGATGGTTTACCATCAAACCAACCTCATCTCGTCATATAATATAAACTGAATTCGAATTCTAAATGAGAGCATTTTTAATTAGTCACCAAAAAAGACTCAAATTATTATTTACCATAAACTATGATACACATGGAGACAAAACTTGTAGTTAGATAATAACACAAAAGCAATAAAAAGTTATTTAACTAATTTTTTTTGTAGTTAAGTATATAATATTTATCGTGAATATTACAGTATTTTTTTTTTGAAATATTATAATAATTCTGGATTTAAGGAGAAGAGATACGACTTGAACCCACAATCTCATAATATAGATGTGAGATGTTTACCATTTTGCCAACGTCTTCTTGTCTATAAATGCATATATAGACATGGTACTTAATTTGGGTATATAATGAGTTGATGCAATATTCGATCAAAATTAAGAACTTACCTCACAAGATTGATAGTATATTAGTTAATTGCAAGATATTAAGTGGTTCGCGATTAGTATAAACGAAGAATTTTTTTGTTGTTGTAAATACATTGATAAAATTAGCGTGAAATCATTTGTATAAAATTAGTATTACACAAATGAGAGTAACCTTTTTTTAGTGATGTTATCAATCGAGAGATATTGTTCTGATGCACCTACTAATTCCGATCATTAATAGTTTGAAAAGATCAATCGAGAGATGATGATGAACTCATACTAGCTAATTTGTTAATTTGATTTACAAGTTAGTGAGATTCGTTGACGGCTAATACATTAATAAATTTATATTCTTTTCACTGTGGTCCTCCAAATGTTTTTATTTTTATTTTTTATATAATAAATTTCCAAACTTGAATTTTCCTGCAAACAACCATACAAGATAGTTAAAAAGTGTTGTAGATATTATTATTTTGGCCCTAGTCAACATTTCCGATCTCTTACCTTTATTTTCTTTTTATTTATTTTTATATATATCAGCCAAGATAGGCGGTCATCATAATATTATTAAATTGTAATGAAATAGTAAACAGGCTAGCGATCAAGTTAACCTCTATATATAAGATTGTTGATGACAAAACCCAGAAGCAAACACACTTGGAAAATGAATTCCATTATTTCTCCAAGTATGTACATTCTTTCAGTATTGTTTTTATTATCAGCTTCATTGACAACTTCATCTCCAATACAAGAAAGATTAATCCAATGCCTCTCTCAACATTCCATTCCTCTCTCCACAATTTACACCCCAAAAAATTCTTCATTTTCCTCGGTCTTGGAGTCTAGAGCTCAAAATCCCAGATTCGCAGAGCCTGCAGTGCCTAAGCCTGAGGTGATCATCACTCCTTTGAGTGAATCCCATGTCCAAGCTGCTGTTATTTGCTCTAAAGAGCTTGGAATTCATATGAGAGTCCGAAGCGGAGGCCATGACTTTGAGGGTGTTTCTTATGTATCCATAATCGAATCACCTTTCATTGTGTTAGACCTTACCTACCTTCGTTCCATTTCAGTCAACATCGATGATAACAGCGCTTGGGTTCAAGTTGGTGCAACTCTAGGTGAACTTTACTACAGAATTGCTGAAAAAAGCAAAGTTCATGGATTTCCTGCTGGTATTTGCCCCACTGTAGGCGTTGGTGGGCACATCACAGGAGGTGGTTATGGTATTTTGTTAAGAAAATATGGCTTGGCTGCTGACAATGTGATCGATGCCCATATTGTTGATGTCAATGGTGCAGTTCTTGACCGAGCAGCCATGGGGGAAGATCTGTTTTGGGCCATACGAGGAGGCGGCGGAGGAAGCTTCGGAGTTATTCTTTCGTGGAAGATAAAACTGGTTGCTGTTCCAGAAACTGTAACTGTTTTTTCAGTTACGAAAACCCTAGACACAAAGCTTCTCTTTAGATGGCAACAAGTTGCAGATAAGCTTGATGAGAATCTCCTCACTACAGTTTTGATGCGAGTGACAAATACAAGTGAGAGAATCGTTACTACAACGTACGATGGCTATTTTCTTGGTGGTGCTGATAGACTTGTCGAAGTAATGCAAGAGAGTTTCCCAGAATTAGGGTTGACTCGAAAAGATTATAGTGAAACAAGTTGGATACAATCTACGCTTTTTGCTTACACCGTACCATTGAACACATCTCTTGAATTTCTACTTCTACGAGATACTCCATCAACCTCTTTCGAAGGCAAAGCAGACTTTGTTAGAGAGCCCATACCTGAATTTGCGCTGGAGGAGCTACGTAAAAGGATATCGGAAGAAGATGATCCTCTTATTATATGGACAGCTTACGGTGGAATGATGAACAGAATTCCAGAATACGAAACTCCTTTCCCTCATAGAAAGGGAACCATGTACAAATTCCATTATTTAACAAATTGGCCGAAAGAAGACAAGAATGTAGCAAAGCATATTAGCTGGATCAGGAGTCTATACAATTACATGACTCCTTATGTGTCCAAATTTCCAAGAGGTGCATATGTGAATTATAGGGATCTGGATTTGGGAATAAACAGGAAGGGTAACACAAGTGTCATTCAAGCTAGTGTTTGGGGTGTCAAATATTTTAAAGGTAACTTTCAAAGATTGGTGAAAGTGAAGACTGAAGTTGATCCAGGCAACTTCTTCAGACATGAGCAAAGCATCCCACCTCTTGTATTGAAAAGGTAGATCAATGGATGGATATTAATGGTCGGAGCACTTCATTGGCTTGATTTGTGTATTTTTATTTGTCTGTGTTAATGGTGTTTATTGATTAACAAGTTAGAATAAAATGTCAACTATATTAATAAGTGAGAATAAAATGTTGATCTCTTTTATTTATTTATTTTTTCTCTATATTTTGACACAAACTTTGTATTATTGTTTTTGATCTATGTCCAGTCTCTAATATATATCCTATAAAACCTTATCTTAAATCGTCATAGATAAAACCATTGTATTCCAAGTGTGTAGGCAAGCTATACTTTTCTTACCCTGTTAGATTTTCACACTTTTGTGTATTTTTATGTTTTTATGTGAAGTGGTACACATTAAATAAATGCAGAGTGTTTGATGAAAACACACTCAGGTGTTCGACATAATGTCAACAGCCATTAAGCAAAAACAGAGGAACCTGAAGGTCTTCCAATGGCGATTTGATAACCAGAGAAAAACGAAAGAGAATTCTGGAATGTGTATATTTTCTCATTAATTAAGAGAATTCAATTCTTACAAGGATATTTATACGTCATCAAGCTCCAATCTCAGCCATTCATCTAATACTAACCAAGTTAAATCCAACCCTTTCTATGTAAGTATGTAACAACTTTCAAGACAAGCCTAACTACTTTCCTGATGTCCGGCTGCCTATATGGCTACATTGATCGCTTGCTATTATCTGATGATCATTTGTGATATCTGATTGATCAGATAAATATCGTTGCCAATCTTGCCATATTGATCGATCAGTGACTTCTTGATGCGGACAGGGGTCGCAATTTCGTATTTGGGTCACCTAGAGCTAGAGCACCCAAAATGAGGCTGAACTTTGCAGGCTTCCAACTTTCGTATATGGGCTCAAAATCGCTATTTTAATATGGAGTGGCGATAATGCATGACACCCCTTAAAAATTGTATCTATATCCCTTACGTAATCACACCTGACAAAACTCACCTCGACTCCTCTCTTGAGTGCGAGGGAGGTCTTGTGAGCTGCTCATTTTTACTATCTGGATACAAGAATTGCTACTAAAATATTATAGAAAATACTTGCTTGATTTTAATAGAAATTTTGAAGAATACAAAGACTACATAGTTGCTAGTCTTTTATTGCATATTTCTGTTCATTACAAAAAATTGCTTAGAAATAACCGACCAGTCTGACTATGCAAAACTGACCAGTCCGACCATGCATCTCAAAATATATACAGCATATGAGATGATCAAAAATGCATGGTTCTTCTACTTCATGATGTCATCGAGTGGCCCACCTCAAAACTGAAGAGTCTGCACAAACCGAGCAGCTACCTGGAAAAGTGTTTTAAAGGTGAAAGGGTGAGCGCTAACGCCAAGTGAGTAAATGAAAACTTTTAAAAACATATGTGTTTTCTTCTAAACAACCTTTCTCAATATTCATCAAATAAAACATACTAGATATCATTATATCATGCCAAATAATTTCATAAACATAACAAAAACCGAGTAGTTAAAGATAATATATCTACAATTGCATTTAATAAACATATATTCAACTCTTTCTGATCAAATACAGTATAATTTATAAAATCTCAATCTACACCAAATTAGTACCCCAAGGATAATCTTTCATACGTATGTCGAATTACTTAACACATACGCAGAACTGGGGATAACATCTGTCATACACGTGCAGAGCGACTCTGACTTATCTGACATCTGTCATACACGTGCAGAGCAACTCATTTGATATACACATGTGTAGAATGGCCCCAAAAGCCAATAATAACAATAACTGGGAATAGGTACAGATATGGTGCTTTTATGAAATCAATTATAAATATCTTATCAACATTTAAAAAATAATATGTATAATATTTCTGATTTACTAATCATAAGAAAATAAACACACTTTCAATTCTTTGTATAATTGCAATAAATCATCAAAAGAAATCAAACATTTAAAATGATTTCGAGGCAAACAATTTTACAGACAAAACTGAAAAACGTTTTAATTAAGAATAAAACTAGAAGCTTTTTCACTCACAACTTAGATTTTAAGCTTTAATTCAGACCAAGTACACTGGGTTCCTCCGCTTCCTCTTCTTCCCCTAACAATTGCACGAAAGCCCAATTAGAATATGTGAAATCAAAAAAGTATTCAACCCAAAATCTTAAATATCACAAGAGAACTCCACTGACTTTTTTCCCTCTTTCCTTTTCTTCTTATATTTCCTTTTCTTTTTTCATCTATTGGATTCTAGTTCTTTCTAGCTCTGATCTTTTTTTTTTTTTAATATATGAATATAGATGTGGATAGACACATCTAAAGCTTTCGAAGCACACAACTGCCTGTCAACAAGACAGACTATAGAGGCTTACTCACCTGTTTTTTTTTGTTCCACTTTTATCTTTTTTTTAAAAAAAAATGGCCCTTCAATTTTGGGCCTTAATGGTTTGAACCTTACAATTCACCCCACCGTATGAGAATTTCGTCCTCGAAAATTATGTACTTAACTGAAATAGATGGGGATACAGATTTGGCATTTGATCTTCATGTTCCCAAGTTGCCTATTCTATTGCATGATTTCTCCATAACACCTTTACTAAAGGAATAACCTTAGTACGTAACACATGTTCCCTTATGTTAAGAATCTCAATAGGCTCCTCTACATAAGTCAAATCTTTTTTTAGTTTCACTGGTTGCTTGGTTAAAATATGTGTAGGGTCAACTATATATTTACGAAGCATGGAAATATGAAATACGTCATGAATTCTAGAAAACTCTGAGGGTAAAGCTAAATGGTATGCCACTGCTCCTACTCTGCCAATAATCTCATACGAACCAATCTATCGCGGGCTCAATTTCCCATGTCTTCCAAACAGAAGTATACCTTTCCAAGGTGAAATTCATAAGAACACCTGGTCACCCACTTTAAACTAGAGTTCCCTTCTCCATTTGTCTATATAACTTTTTTGTCTATCTTGAGTGACCTTCAATCTTCTCTGATGATTTTAATCTTTTTTGTTGTGATTTGAACAATTTTTGGACCTAACAACTTTCTCTCAGCTACATCATCCCAACACATTGGTTTTCTACATTTTCTCCCATACAAAGCCTCATATGGTGACATTTCAATACTGGCCTGCTAACTGTTATTGTAGGCAAATTCTATCAATGGTATATGAACATCCCAGCTTCCTTTGGAAATCCATTACACAAGCTCTAAGCATATCCTTTAATGTCTGAATAGTACGCTCTGATTGACCGTCATTCTGTGGGTGAAAAGCAGTACTAAAATGCAATCTTTCCCAAAGCTTCTTGTAAACTAGGCTAAAATCTGGATGTAAACCGAGGATCTCTGTCTAATACCATAGATACCGGTGCCCCATGGAGATGAACTATTTCATCAACATAAATTCTGGCTAATCTGTCAAGAGAATAGGTAATACCGATATGCATAAAATGTGCAGACTTCGTAAGCCGATCAACAATCCCCCATACACTGTCATGACCAATCTGACTAAACCAGATTTTTTTTATAAACTAGTTTGAGCCATAGAACTGGAAACCAAACTGGTAAATCCAGTTTTAAGAAATTTTAACCGAACTGAACCGGTAAACAAAGAAAAACCAAAAAAGAATCGGTTGGATCGGTTCGGTTCGGTTCAATGGATTTTTGTCCACCCATAGCAAAGTGAAGCGAATTTTTGGGGTGTGTTTTAGTATATGCTTTGTTTCTTTTTGAGTGTGATTTTTCTCTGTCTGTTAGGCGACCTGCTTTGGTTCTGACTTGAGGTGTAGCTTCTTGTTTGTTTCTTTGCTTTTGCTTACTTGGTTGGGTTGCTGCCCTCCCTTTTATAAAACCATGCAGTTAAAAAAAAAATATAATCCAAAAAGTAATCAAAATATTCGTTCTAAAATATATAATTAGTTCAAATAAATCAAAAATAAATCCAAATATTTCTAATAGAGTATCACGATAAAAGTCAGAACAAATTTAAAGTTTACATCTTCGATCAATCCAAAATACAAGACAAGAAGGTACACAAAATCTAGGCAATCTCAAAACTCAACTAGTTATTTTTTTAAAAATTGTTTAGACTTTAGATATAAAATAAAGATAATATATATATATATGGGAGAATGGGAGAATAGGGGTGGGGGAGTCCCCCACAACCTCCTCCATTTATATAATGGGGGCCAAGTTTGCCCCCACCGCCACCGCCAAAACCCATTTTGAGTCAAAATTTGCCCCCAAAACCCCATGGGTCCCCGTGGAGGGTGGGGTCCCATGGGGAAACTCCCATCCCTACATATAACCATTATTATGTTATTTAATTAACTTTCTTATTATTTTAAATTTTGTTGTTATTTTTAATTATCTTACTATTCTTTCTCTTCCCTACTTCTTTTCTCTAAAAATATCTTTAGTGCTGAGGTTGGCGAGTTCTTAGCCCTCTAGGACGGCCTTCTGCTCGCCAAAACCCACAATCTCCCTATTCAACTTACAGAAGTCGCAGCCCTCAATGTTGCATCCATCTTAAACTCCATATATATCTTTTTAGGTGATTCTAGTTTTATTATCAATGATATTAGTGGCCTCGTTTTAGAAGTTGGAATTTGTTAGTGTCAGGCTACTCCCAGATCGAGTAATACCTTGGCACAAAACCTTACTTTGGTACCCTTCTCCTTTGTTAAGGAGAGTTTTTGGCTGGATCCCCGCCTTTTTTGTTTGTCCTTTTCTGGTTAATGTTTCAGTTTCTCTTTCAAAAAAAAAAAATATCATGCAGCTAATGACATTGAACTAAAACTTAGTTGATAGGTTGGTTGGGTAATCCAGCATTCCAGCTTATGAGCCAGGTTCGAACAAGTTTGCTTTGTTGTGTCACATCAATTTGAGCTCATTTACATTTTACATTACAAGTCAAGCGTCTATGTTAGGTTTTAGATTTGTGCTGGCTTGATTCCATAACAAAACTCTCTTTGTTTTTATTTCTTAGTTGCTTAGGTGGCTCGTGATTGGATCAAGCTTCAAAGAAAAAGAGCAACTTCGCATGCAAAGTTCATCTTTAGGAGGAAAGATGCTTACTGGTGCAATTCTTTTTTCAAGAATATCGGAGACCAGGTGGGCGAAACGGTTTGGATTGACTCAGACACTGAATCTAGAACTAGACTTGATAGGGGTATAATCTTGATCATGGGGGTGCAAGACAAGAAGGCGTTATCAGTTGTTAAGGTTCAAGTTGGGAAAAATTCAACGTTGGTGAGACTGGTGGAAAGTTCAGACACAGTTTCAAAAATCTGGGTAGATGGCTTTCTGGGATTGAGACCAAGAACAAAACAAGTTGAAGATTTTCAAAATCATGAGGGTAGAGGAGGTAAGGGATGTCAGGCAATAAGGAGTCACTTCATAGGTGACAGTCTAACGGAGAGGGTTTCGAGGTCTGATAGGCGCAGCATGAAGGATAGAAAAGGCGCTATCGCCAGCTTTTCCAATTCGAAGAAGTTTGGTGGAAAAAGGTGCTTTTTGGACAAAGGGAAGGAAAAGAGGATTCAGAAACCGAAATCCAATACTAGGTGTCATAATACTAATGGATGCTTGAGGATTGAAGAGGTCAGACTGAGTAACCAAAAGGTAAGTAGTGGAGAAGGGTCCAACTCTTCTAATTTTGGGCCTGATAATAGAATATGGATGGGCTCTAAGGCCTTAGAGGGGGAATGTTCGAAGGCCAGGTCGGGTCAAAGTGAACTTGGCCATAGGCCCACAAACAAGTGGAATGTAGCTTCAGAATATGATAAGATGGTAGATGTGGGCTATCTTGGAATGGCCCAAGAGGAGATGCAGGAGGTTAGCTCTAGCTCTGAGAAGGATACAAGCTGGGGGAAAGGCCCAAATGAGACAATCAGAAACAACTTGGTGTATCAGAAAAGTGAAGACCTGGCGCAGAAGGGGGAAAGAGAGGACAAAAGGATTGAACTTTGTGTAGACTTGAGAGAACATGTAGTGGTTCCAGAGGGCCAAGTATCCACAGATGAGGGTCAAGAGATAGAGGACGTTAGGCCATTATGGGTGGCTGGACAATAGGTTGATGTAGCATCTCAACGTCAACAACATGTGGAGGTTGAAACCAGAGGAGACATAACTACGGTTAAGAAGAAAACAAGGAACAATGGCATGGGTTTGTCCTCCAAAACACATTCCATGACAACAAGGAAATCTAATACAACATCTCAGTTTGTACAGAGAACCATTAAGCAGCCAGCAGGTAAGGGCCATTGCAAGAAATTTTTATGGAACCTAGAAGAAGAAATATTGAAGGTGATTAAGAAAGGAGTGGCAATTGGGATTAAATCACAGAATAAAAGTAGAGAACTCGAAGGAGTCAGGTCAGGTAAGGAATGAGGAGTTATTGCAGAGACAAGTCTGGTAACAGAGGAAGAGTGGAATGTAGAAGTGGAGGTAGCAAAGGTCATTGAAGTAGGGGCTGCGTTGGGTTTGATTTTAACGGGGAAGAGATGAAGATTGCAGAAGTTGTGGCAGCAAGGAAATAGATGACAAGGAGAGAGCACAAAAATAATCAGTTAGGTAGCTCGAGTCTTGTGGGTTTCTATAGTTTTCATGTTAGTGATGTCCTGGAATGTAAAAGGGTTGGGTAAAGAGGTCAAGAGAAGAAAAGTAAGAAGCGTGGTGTTTGAGCAAAAGCCTGAGATTCTGTTCATTTAAGAGTCTAAGCTTGCCATTTTTGACAGGAAGATTGTAAAAAGTATTAGAGGTGGTATTCTGTCTCGAGGTGTAGGGGTCGAAGCGAGGGGATCGGCAGGCGGTTTGATAACTTTATGGAATGAGGATTTTTTCACAGTGACAAATTGCATATCAAATCAGTGGTGCATTATGCTGGTAGGGACTTTGATTAAACATGACAGACAGATGTTGTTATGTAATGTTTATGCTTCGAATGTGGAGTCTGAGAGGAAAGAATTATGGGGCTACATCCTAAACCTCCAACTTTCATATCCGATTCCATGGTGCATATGAGGGGATTTCAACACCGTTCTCCATGCATTGGAAAGAAGAGGATGAGGTTTTAATAAGTGGTCAGCAAGGGCTTTTGAGAGCTTCATGGTACAGGCCAAGATGATAGACACGCCCTTGAGAGAAATTCAGTTTACCTAGTCGAATAACCAGGAATCAGAGACATGGGCGAGGCTGGACCGTTTTCTGTTATCTTCAGAAATAGTTTCTTGGTTTCCAGACCTGGTGCAGAAAGGATTGCCAAGGTCCATCTCTGATCATTGTGCCATCATCATAGGTAATTCAGTGAAGAATTGGGGCCAAAGCCCTTTTAAATTTTTTAATGGGTTCTTGGAGGATAAAATGCTCATGTCTGAGGTGAAGAAAGTGTGGAATGGGTGTAAGACGAAAGGTTCCAGTAGCTATTCTTTACATACCAAGTGAAGAGCTGCTAAAGGTTTGATTTAAAGATGGTCGAGGGATAAAAGCAAGGTGAGGCTGTCAACTAAGGAGTGGGAGAACCAACTCGGGAAGATAGAGGAACAAGCAGTCTCACAGGGCTGGACGGTGGATTTAAGGCGGGAAAGAATTGAAGTTATGGCTGAGTTTTGGAAAGTTCTTCGTCTGGAGGAGCAAGAGTGGAGGCAGAAGTCAAGGATAAATTGGCTGGGTGAAGGGGATCGAAATTCCAGGTTTTTCCATTGTATAGCTACGAGAGGCGTCGGACAAATAGCATTGCGGATATATCATTTAGAGGTGTGACAAAATTTGATCCAAGTGATATTAAGAAGGAGGTAGCGAATTATTTCAAGTTGCTCTACAGAAATGTGCCTTGGAAGAGACCGATTATTAGAGACTTGCCGCTAAAGAAGATTTCGGTTGAGATAGAGAGGCTCTAGAGGAAAATTTCACAAATGAGGAGGTAATGGAAGCTCTCTCTAGTTGTGACGGCAATAAAGCTCCGGGGCTGGATGGTTTTAATTTAAATTTCATTAAGGCAAACTGGGAAGTGGTGGAGGATGACTTTTTGAAGTTTATGGTCAACTTTCATGGTGATGGAGTGGTCGTGAAAGAGCTGAATATGACTTTTATAGCTTTAATTCCGAAATGTGCCAGGCCAGAAAATATGTCTGATTTTAGGCCGATTAGTTTGGTTGGTTCATTTTACAAAATTTTGGCTAAAACTTTGGCAAATAGGTTAAAGAAGGTAATAGGGTCGGTAATTGGTGAAACTCAGTCGGCTTTTGTTAAAGATCACCAGATTCTAGATAGCTTCGTGGTAGCAGAAGAAATAATACATCACTGGAAAAAGTCGAAAGAAGGCAGGTTGGTGGTCAAGTTGGACTTTGAAAATGCATACTACAGTTTGGATCACTCCTTCTTAGACAATGTTTTGAAGGACATGGGGTTCGGCCAGAAATGGAGGCATTGGATGAGTTGTTGTGTATCGTCACCAGTGTTGTCAGTACCCATCAATAGGTGTCCCAAGAGACAATTCGGGATTGAAAAAGGCCTTCGTCAGGGTGATCCCATATCTCTCTTTCTATTCAATATTGCGGTGGAAGGTTTAAGTGCGTTGTTCAGAAAAGCAGCGGATATGGGGCTGGTAAAGGGGCCGTTCTTGGAGTTGAAGAGCTCCACATTCCACATTTCACATTTGCAATTTGCAGATGACACGGTGCTTTTCCTTCAACCTAGAGCGGAGTATCTAGCAAACGCCAGACGAATCATGAGATGTTTTGAGATGGCGTCGGGATTGAGGTTGAGCCTTCAAAAATCTTGTGTTGTGAGGATTAGGAAAGTCATAGGCAGTGAGGTGGATTGGGAAACCATTTTTAGATGTGCTCAAGGGTCACTGCCCTTAAATTATTTAGGCTTGCCGTTGGGTGGACGGCCTAGTGCGAAGTCTTTCTGGAATGAGTTGGTAAGCAGGGTGGAGAGGCGTCTCGCTCCTTGGAAGAAATCCTTTCTTAACAAAGGAGGTAGACTTGTTCTAATTAAAACTGTGATGGCAAGCATCCCCATTTACTACATGTCTGTTTTCAAAATTCCGGTGGGTGTAGCCCACAAGCTCGAAAGACTACAACGGAGCTTCTTTTGGGGGAATGGAATTCAATATAAGAAAATCCACCCGATAAAATGGGAGGTGCTGTGTAAAAATAAGAGGAACGGTGGGCTGGGTGTCAGAGCGATCCTACACAAGAACAACGGTCTTCTCGCCAAGTGGATTTGGAGATTTGGTACGGAAGAAGCGCCTTTGTGGAAATGAGTGATTTGTGCCAAGTACGGGGTTTTAAAAGATTTTCTTAGATAGGAGTAGATGTGTGGATCAAATTGTTCCTCTTTTACAAAAGCTGTTGGAGCATTGTTTGCTCAGGGATCAGCTACAGCGAAAATGCTAGAGGAAGGCATTAAAATGGTAGTCGGCAGAGGGGACAAGGCAAGACGGTGGGAGATTGTTCTGGTGGAAGGGAACAAGTTGAAGGTAGCTTTTCCTTGGATTTTCACTATAGCTATCAACAAAACAAGTTGTATCAAAGAGTTTTGGTCCAAGGAGGGGGAGACTAGCATATGAGAGGTTCCTCTACGAAGAGCGCTTTTCGATTGGGAATTAGAGCAAAGGAGGTGCTTCATGGTTTGCTTAGACAGCTTGTCTATCATAGACAATGTCCAAGATACAATAGGTTGGAGTTATGACCCTACAGGAAGCTTCACTGTCAAATCTTTTTTGAGATGCTATGAGGGGGGAAATGCCAGGGGTCGGTCGAATTTCATAGAAGTATGGCAAAAAGTGTGCCCTTCCAAGATAGAGGTCTTTGTTTGGTAGTTGTTACATGTGAGAACCCTTGTCAAAGATGTGCTGCAAAGGTTTGGTAGTCAGATTAACAACAATTTGAGTTGCCCGATCTGCCAGGAAAGTGAAGAGAGCATATATCATCTCTTCCTCTCTTGCAAGTGGGCTAACTCCTTGTGGCATCGGTGTATGAACTGGTGGGACATTTCTGTTTGCTTGCCTAGCTTCTTGAATGAGTGGTGGGAGGGTTGGATGGAGTTATGTTATCAAAAGAGTTTCGAGAGAGCATGGAGGTTGCTCTTTTTTGCTGTAACTTGGTCAATTTGGGAGGTGAGGAATCACAAAGTGTTTAAGGATGGTGAGATCAACATTGTTTAGGTAGAGGATATTGTAAGATTCAGAGTGCTTGGTGGTTCAAATACTTAGGTGGTGATACAGAGGAGCCCATAACCTTCATGTTGCTTAATATTTCTATGTGTTGCACAGAGGTTACAAAAAAAAGTTTCCAACTTCTGGGGAATGGATCCCTCCTCCCGCAGATGCTCTGAAATTTAATGTTGATGGGTCGGCAAGGGGAGCTTCGGGATTTGCTGGTATAAGAGGTGTGCTGAGGAATCACCTGGGGAAAGTCTGCTGCATTTTTTCTGAAAATATAGGCATCTGTGATGCCAATGATGCAGAATTTAGTGCAATCGCGAGAGCCTGTGAGATTTGTGTCTCCAAAACAGAGCTAGCAGGTAAAGAGGCGGTAATTGTGAGCGACTCTCAAACAGCTGTTACGTGGATCAACAATGTGGGATTTGGAAATATCAAGCATGCTCAAACCATCTATGGTATTCGAAATGTGTTGAGTAACGGTGGCTAGATCTCCGTGGTCTTTAATCCGAGGGGTACAAACTCATTCGCAGATCAGTTGGCAAAACATGGGGCTAGACTTGACAGAAAGATTTTGACTTAGAGTGATCTTTGAGCTTGGGTGCTTTTGTTTCGGTCTTCGTATGTTCTATTATGTCTGGGAGTTGTTTTGTGGTTCGGGGGCTGGTCTATGGTTTCATGTTGTGCTGTTTCTGTTTGATGTAGGTGTCTGGTGGTCTATTTCCTTTGTATTTTTGTTGTGGTTGGCGCCCTCATTTGGGATATTGTCAACTGTTTCCTTTTTTGGTTTTGGCAGCTTTGGCCTTTAATAATATCTTTGATTGCCTTTCAAAAAAAAATTCTGCAGAATTCTTGACAACTTTTCATTTTTTGTTTTTGTCGTATCTCTCTCAAATCAATTCCGATTTTAGATTTTTAAAAGTCGAAATTGTTTGTCTTGAAGAGAGGAACAAGTTCCATTCATTTTTAAATTCTATTGATGTCCAGAGTTTTCATGGTGATCTGATCTCACTTCATGTGTTCATCATTTGTAAGTGAATCATCTTCTTTACATTTCTTTTGTGATAAATTTGTTGATTTTTCCTATTTGATTAATGAAAAATGTTCAGTATGATTTTGATTCAACTTTTAGACTTGTTTAAGTGATTTTTGAAATTAGCTTTTGTGTTTTTGATTGAATATCATTTTAGCTAATTTTGATGAACATGAACTTGAATCTAGAATACCTTGTGTTTTTGTTCTTGATTATTGATTTCTAGGTTTTAGTCACAAGTTCTAGAACTAGGATATTTTGAATGTGATTTCTATCATTTAAATCTAGTTCTTTCTTTGTTTGAATATGTTGTGGTTTTCAAGTGTTAACTTGTTAACTTGATTTCAAAGCTAGTTTTGTGATTTCTATTGAAAACTTGTTGTTCTAGTTTTGATTGACATGTTTAGGTTTCTAGATATTTTTGTGAATGATTTTGAATGCCTAATCTAGATCTCTAATCACATGTTCATAAGAATTAGTTATATTTGCTTGTGAGCTTGATTTTTGCAAATCTAATTCTTCATAGAGTGTGTTTGATCTACTTGCTCTATTTGCTTGTGATTGGATCATGATTGCATGTGTGCACTTCACTTAGATCATTGCCTTGTAAAAGGTTGAAGTCTCTTGTATAAGTGAGTGAAGCTTTAACTTGAGCAAGAAGACTTGTCTAGGATAGTGATCTGGATAGCCAAGCAAGGAAGTCTTAGTTAGGATTGGGGAGATCTGGATAACTAAGCAAAGAGTCTTGTCTAAGGCCGGGAGGATCCGGATAGGCAAGCAAGGAATCTTCCTAGAGACATGAGCGTCTTGGATAGGAAGTTGCTTTCTAGAGGTGTGATAGTCACATCTTGGATAGAAAGTAGGCAAAGTGGTTCACTAGGCCCGATGGTAGAATATGAGTTGGTAGCTTGGAGAGTGTATCATGTGTTGATTGCTTTTTGAGTGTGTATCTCTTATTGGTTATAGTGAATTGCGGTTTGCCGGTGGTTGTGGATTCAACCCGTGGATGTTTCATCTTTTGAGGTTTTACCACGTAAAAATCTCTTGTGTTGATTTTCGCGTTTTTTGTTTATTTATTAACTTGTATTGTGTTTAACACTTGATTGATTGAATTCATATTAACATGTTAAAGCAATTCACTTGTTAAATTCTCTAAGTGTGCATAAATTGGTTGTGTGAAAAAGAAGTGCGAGAATTTGGACATACACCAATTCACCCCCCCCCCCCCCCCCCCCCTCTAGGTATATTTTACACTATAAATGGTTAAGGGAATTTCAATTGGTATCAGAGCGGGTGTCTAGATAAAACTAGATAGATCCATATTATAATGTTTTGTGTTTTTTATTTTGTGAAAAAAAATCGTGATTGATACTATGGATGATTCGATGCCGAAAAGTGCTTCTAGTGCTAGACCTTTAATCTTGAAGAGTGGTAACAACTCTTTTTGGAAAAAAAATGTGATGAAAGTCTATATTAGATCCATGAATGATAAAGCATGGATAAGTGTGAGTGATGTAGAAGAGGAAAGAGTCCTCGGATGATCAAGATTATTCTAGCAATTACATTGCTCACCCAGCTATATATGAAGGAAGATTTGAGGATAGTAGTGAAGACTCCTCAAGTAATTAATGAGGAAAGTGAATACTTTTCAAGTAATAAAGATAGTGAAGTCTCCTCCAATCATAAAGAGATCGAAGCTTCCTCAAATCATGATGAAACAAACTTCAATGACAAGATCCTTCAACTAACTAGTGAAAATGTCAAGAAGAATGATGAGAATAACAAGTTGAAGTTGATCAATACCAATTTAGTGGTGATAATTAAAGCTCTTGACAATGAAAAGAAGATGACTTTGAAAAAGATGAGCAAGCAAAGTGAAGTCATCAAGAAGCATGAAAAGACCATTGAAAAGTATTTTTCAAAGATGGAGGAAAGTGCTCAAGAGCTAGATGATCTAAAAGAAGACTTTACTATGAAGTTGTTTGCAGTAGAGGGAGAGATTAAGTAAAAAGAGAACACTTTGACTATCTTGAAGATAAAAGAGTGTGAGCTTAAAGATGTAGTCAAAGCTCTCAAAGATTCTATTAATGGCATGAAAATTGGAGCCATTAAGCTTGATGAAGTAATAAAACTCGGAAAGCATCATGGAGATATGAGTGGCTTGGGTTATTTAGAAGAAGTTAAGAAGATTCCTACAACCAAGGTCAAGTCAAAAAAGTCCATAAAGATGAAAGACTCGACTACTTTTCCTTCAAAAATCAAAGACAAAGACAAGAAGAGCTATGGAACTTCTCAACCAACTTCTCAACCAAAGCATGCACATCAAAAAGGTAATTTTTCTAAATTCATTCTGGTTTGTCATTATTATAATATGGTTGGTCACATCAGGCCTAGGTGTTATGAATATATTAGGCAATGCAAACTAGGAAATGTGAAACATGATAAAGATGTGGAAAAGTTACCTAATCATGAGTTTTAAGTCTAGAGCCAAATATAACATCTTTAAGTTTATCTCGGTTTGTCATTTTTGTAATGTCATAGGACATATTAGGCCTAAATGCTACAAGTATATTGGACAATGCAAACTAGGGAATGAGATGCATGCTAGTGAGATGAAAAGAATTCCTTTGGTTGTTTCTAAACATATTAAAGCATTAGAGACTATGCATGATAAACATGTTAATAAAAAGAAATCAACAAGGAAAGTTTGGGTTAAGGAGAATAATTTGCATGCTATTGAGTTGAACAAATCTTCTTTGAAATATTATAAACATGATAATATTTTTTATGCTTTGGAAAATGTGCATATTGATCGTGATCATGTGAAGAAACTTACTAGGAAAGTTTGGATTAAGAACCATGATGTGAAAAAGGTTCCTAGTCCTTTTTCTAAATGTGTTGATATTGATAAATCTTTGGATGTTGTGCATAATATGATAAACATGTGAAGAATAATGTCAAAAAGATTTGTATGGATGAGATTGTGAACAAGCGTGATGGTCATATACCTACTCTTGATGAAATATTTGTGCTTGGCAATAATGATGAGTTTAATATGAATGATATTTTCATAAAGAAGATAGTTGATGCTTTATCTTCTAGATTTCATATTGCCATGTGTAATGATTATGATGTTGTTTGTGTTGGTTCACCTAAGACCAATTTGGTCAAAGGTGAGCGCTCTCATACTTGATTGAGCAGCACATACGAGAATATTTGTTTTGTTCTTATTTGATTAGAGTTCTAAGTTTGATGCTTGACTAAGCTATTTGTAATATGCTAGGTCTAGTATTCAAACTTGGTGTCTCTAGTCAATACATGTACTTAATATTCTCATACTTTCACTATGATAGTCAAAATTTGTTGATTAACTTTAAAGAAGTTGTATCTTGAAATCTATATGATGATGGATTTTGTTAAGACTTTTAGAGAAAGTCCTTTTTATAGGTGTTAGAGTAGAAGTATTTAGTCTTTATTCTCTTGGGATGACACACCAACAACTTGTTGTCATAAGGACAAACAAGCCAAGAGAGCTCATAAAGAGAGTAAAGGCTTTGCATTTGATGAAAAAGATTGCTAAGGTATTTCTATATCCTAATGTTTACTTTCTATCTTTTCATCTTTTGACTCATTGGTTGCATTACATCATGTAGCATGTCATATTAGAGAACTAGTATAACATTCATATGGTTCTTGGTGACATTTGCTCTCTAAAGATCATTTAGTTATTTGTTAACAATGATCTTTTACATGATGCGTGAAATGTTTGTTTGAATGATAGGTGACATACTTTTGAAAAATATGAGCTTCATATTCAATGAAAGCTACTCTCTTGAGAAGTAATGATCTTAAGTAAGTCTTTTTGTATTGCTTTTAGATCATGTGCTTTTAAGCCTTAAAACTTGGTTTTCAAAAGTGGACACTTTGCTTCTCTCATATCTTTAGTTTGAGTAAGTTGAGTTTGAAGATATGTGAGATATGGATGCACCTTGAAGTCTTTTGACTAGTACATTAAAAATGACATATAGTTAGTATCCATTTTGCTTCGGCAACTACATAGAACTCAATGAGCACTTTCATGAAAAAGGCTACACATTTTGGTTGTGCATCAACCCATTGTAGGAAAGGGCTACACCATTATGATGAGTGAAAGTCGTCATGAAGTGTATATGTTTATGTTAGAAAAATCAAAGAAGTGTTGAAAAGAATCAATAAAAAAAATTGATTCAAAGCCTAAAAAAAAGGCTAAAAGGAGTATAGTTAAAAATTGTGATTGCTCGGGTTGAAAGATAGAAATGGGATGACGAGCCACATGCACACACATGCTCATATGTTGAAATCTATTATCTTAAAAGAAAAAATTATGGATGATAATCGGTTTGACATTTATGGAAAAACTTAGGATGAATAGATGTTGATATGGTTTGCATGTTTTGTAGGAACCCGGATTTACGTTGCGCAGCGGAAAGGAGGTTTTAAAAGTTTTTATGCAACTTGTAAACCAAATACAACATATAAGAATATATTAAAGATGAATTTAGATCATACCCTTGATGCTAACTCCTTCGTTTCTTTAAGCTTTATTCTGATTATGAACCACCAAGTCTTCCTCGCTATGTCCCGCGATCCGGCAACTGTGTGTGGGCACGTCACGATCTTCCAGGAACTAAGAGGAGGATGCAAAGGCTTGAAGAAAACTCATTTTCTTCTTCACAAAATTCGGCCACCACAAGAATTTTTTTTTTCTTTCTTGGCCGAAATCTCTTCCCTAGACACTCGAGGCTTTTCTTTTTTGTTTTTTGGTTCAATCAATGACAATAAGTCAACTTTTTCAAGTTATGTAAATATATCTATATATATATATATATATTTATAACTTGATACAAATCCTTTTCAAAATATATTTCCCTCTATTAAAAGGATAATTAGTATTTAAGTGTCCTAGGTAGAGTATGATTCTAACTCCCACATAATCCTAGTTGACTTGTATTTAAACTAGACTTTGTAAAGAATAAAATACTCTAATTATTTTATCTTTATTACAGTCATGATTAGAATTTGCAACCTCCAATTAATAATTAATTAATAATTAATAATATTCAATTCATTAATTAAATAATCTAATTATCTAATTAATTTAATTATTAATATATTAATTAAATAATCTCATTATTCAATTAATCCCGAATAAATACGTGTCATTTTTATAACATAATTAATTGTGACATTTGTCACCTTTAATCAATCGGGCTAGCAAGGGGACCTAATGGACCTACAGTTTTGAGCTCCAATAATACTTAGAAATAATTAATTAAATTCTTTAATTAATATTTCATGATTATTAACTTCGGTGTTATTACACTAAAAACCCGAAGCTGGATTCTCTCAACTAGGTTGGGCGTGGGGGCTCATGGGCCGGGGGAGGGTCCCCCCACCCCCACCCCCACCCCCATTCCCTCAACCCTTCCCCCCACCACCTCCCCAAAACCCATTTGGGGGATTGGGATGTGGGTGTTTCGGGGGGAGGTTCCCCCTCTCCCAACCCAAAATCTTCATTTCCCACATTTCTTTTCATTTTCAATTCTCAATCCAAAAATTAAAATTTGAAATTTGGTATCCGGCTATTCCAATCTCCAGTTTAACCTTGTTAAAATATTCTATCCAAAGTGTAATCAAAATATTCGCTCTAAAATATATAATTGGCTCAAAGAAATCCAATTAAATACAAATACTTCTAATAGAATATTATACAATAAAAGTCAAAACAAATTAAATTTTAAGCTTAAATTTTCAATCAATACTAGCATACTAAGTTATAACTATTAACTACTAACTCAGGTTAATATTATAATATATATATATATATATATATTTAATTATTAAAACTTTGGATATAAATAAAAATAAAAATAAAATATATATATATAGTGGGGGGAAATTGGGGAATGGGTTTGGGGAGAGGTCCCCCCCCCCCCCCCATTTATAAAATGGGGGCCAAATTTGCCCCCCACCCCACCCCCAAAACCCCATTGGGGCTTGTGGGGGATAGGCCCCAAAGGGAAACGCTCATCCCTATTCTCAACTGTAGATGTTTTTACACAAACCAATAACTTTCGGTGTCCATCAATATAGCTATTATATATGGTATAATCCTTCATAAGTTGTTCATAATTAGAGTTGGGTCATAAAGTCCGTTATACTCTCTAATTATATCTTTTCCATTAAGTACCATTGATTCTCTAATAAACAATAAATCCTAACTTCCTTTACGGAAGAATAAGAGCGTTCATATTCA